>JALBCR010000552.1:0-319687 GCA_030710515.1 Abscondita cerata | reverse complement strand
TACAAGGATATATTGAAAATTCTTAGCCTACTATAGAACCAAACAAAATTTCAATGTCAAAATATTTTATTACTCAACATATTCTCCTCTTAATTGGATACATTTATTACAGCGAACCTGCAACGTCTCTAGACCTTTCAAAAAAAAAATGTTTCTTCTTGCTCTGCAAACCAGACCTCCACAGCTTCTATTACCTCCTTGTTGGAAGAAAATGTACGACCTTTTAAACTTTTTTCAGTTGAGGAAAGAGGTGATAGTCGGACGGAGCCAAATCGGGTGAATAAGGGGGTGTTCTAGTAATTCAAACCCTAAATCACGAATTTTTTGCATGGCAACATGAGATTTGTGTGCAGGGGCGTTGTCCTGCAAAAACAAAACACCTTTGGATAGCTTTCGCGTCTTTTCTCTTTAATATTTTCCCGTAGAGTGGTCAGTAATGTCGAATAGTAATTCCAGTTATTGTTCTACCCTTATCCAAAAATCAATCATGATTACTCCATGGCAATCCCAAAAACTGAAGCAAGAACTTTTCCAGCAGATTTTGGACACGAAACTTCTTAGGTCTTGGAGAACCAGAGTGTCGCCATTCCATCAATTGTTGCTTTGTTTCTGGATCGTAGAAATGTAACCAAGTCTCATCCATAGTAGCAATTCGGTTTAAGAAGTCTACATCGTTTTCAAATCGAGCACAGATCGAACGCGATGCTTCTACCCTTGCACGCTTTTGGTCAACATTCAAACATTTGGGGATCCATTTTGAAACAATTTTTCTCATGTCTAATTTGACGTGAACCATATGATGAACGCGTTCGTATGAAATGTTCAGTGCTTCAGATATCCGTTTTAGCCCAATTTGACGGCCTGATAAAATCATGTCATGAACTGCATCGATATTTTCGGGGACTGACACAGAAACTGACCTTCCCGATCGGTCATCTTCAATGGAAAATTTACCTCTTTTGAAGCTTGCATTCCAATTTTTGACGGTCGCATACGAAGGACATTGATCACCAAGGGTATTAAGCATATCTTCATAAATCTGCTTACATTTTAACCTTTTTAAATACAGGTACTTGATGATGGCTCGATACTCCAATTTTTCGATTTTCACAATTTCGGTGGACATCTTTTTCATTTAATTTATTGCGTGACTTTGGTTTACTTTTTTCTGACGTCAAACTTTACACTGACACTTCTAATAAGTTATTGTTCGTTCCTATGGTAACGCAATATTTTGTTTATGCAGGAAAGGGGGGAGGAACTGGTCTAGGCTAACTAGATATCAATACATCCTCGTGGAAGTTCAATTTGTTGAAGTGAGGGGGGGGTGGGCTTGGGTTCGGCTTTGGTTTTTCAAATTTTTTCAAACTTTTTTTTTGGGTCTTTGGGGGGGCTTTTTTTTTTTGGTTAAACCACCATCCCTCCCCCCAAAAATTTTAAACTTCTTTTTTTGGTTTATTGGGGGTTTTTTTTTTTTGGGGTTACTTTTTGTATTTTGTTTTTCTTTTCTTCTTTAAATTAGTGTTTTTTTTTTAAAATTTTTTTGGGATTTTTCAAAAAAAAAGAGGAAAAGTAAAAGATTGTTAAAAAAAAAAATTAAAAAAAATAAAAATTTGGGTTTTTTTATTTTTTTAAAAATTTTAGTAAATTCAATAAAAGTGATTTTGAGAAGTAAATTTACAATGGCATACCTTCTAGTATTGTCGGCGGAAAAGTTGTGTAACTAACTCGTGAATTAAAGAGCAATTACCAATCTCAATCATTAACGCCCATATTACGTAATACACTCGTTTGTTAAATTAATTAATTACTAATATTTCAAATAACGAATAAACAAATGCCATGAATAAATAATGATCAAGAAATATTTTTAACTTGTGCTCTGTCCTTTTAATGCACAATTGGCCCCGCTTTATCGCCGTCTTGTTAGATTTATTGAGTTTTAAAGATGCACCTGAAGTTACTTGACAAAAACCAATATCGATGTTTTGACGTAGTTCATCAATGTTCTTTGATCTTCTATTATACATAATAGCCCGAAAGAAAATGTTCTAGAACAGTGAGACCTGGGGATTAAACTCTGCCACCGGTTAGGAAACTTTAAAGGTAAATAATCTGTTACTGCTCGAAAATTCTGGGCAGGAGCGCCATTTTGAAATATTATACATATTATCCTTTTTGATGCTGCTGCAATGGAAGATTATATAAAAATTCATATAGAAAAGTCCGAAGAATGTCTTTAGAATTTAGTGCCATTCATAAATTTATTTGATACTAAAATCTTGCGCCTTTAGTGCAGCACTAAACGTTTGTTACGTTGTAACTTTTATTTTATCTTTATTAATATTTCCTATTACATTAAACGTAAATTCCCCGTGGGGATTTGCTAGTTACCCCATCGGGTGAGTCCTCATGGGAATTGGCGGAAGCTCGCCGGCACTACAATCCAGTAGGGTCGGAGGGTAGTGAAGAAATCAAATACTCACCGTGAAACAAAACTGGCCTGGTCCTCCAGGTTGGGGGTTAGCAACCTACCTGGGTAAAACATATACGTACGTATAAATTGCTCACAGAACTAATCATTTGCCTCGAATCGGACTGACAATACGACGACGAACGTAGCAAGTACTAAGACAACAAGATGGATATCTAAATCAATATTATCTACCCGAAAACAAAAGAAACGAAAGTGGAGAAAAAACATAGTCAGGTGCGCCTGTTGGAACATCATGACGTGGAATGGCAAAGAACACGAAACACTGCTAGCATTAAAAGAACATAAAGTAGACTTTTGTGCACTGGAGGAAACGAAAAAGAAAGAAAAGGAAACTGTCAAATACCAGGAGTACACGCTCATATATAGCGGTCGAGAGAAACAAGAGCAAGCATAGGCGGGAGTCGGCATGCATTTGAACTAACAACTGACGCTTCAAAATTTGCACTTGGAGCAGTACTTTCACAAAATGGAAAACCAGTAAGTTACGCTTCACGTACTTTAAATGACACAGAACAAAAAATATAGTACTATTGAACGAATTATTAGCCATTGTAGGAGCTACAAAACAATTTAGACCATATTTATTCGGTACTAAATTCGTGTTGTACACAGAACACAGACCTCTAGTTTGGCTTCGTAATCTTAAAGAACCAAATTCGAAGTTGGCTAGGTGGGCTTTAAAGTTAGAAGAATTTAATTTTGAAATAAAATATTTGCCAGGTAAAACTAATAAAGTAGCAGATGCTCTCTCACGCATTCATCTCAACCCAGTTACAGTAAATGATGAAATAATAAATGAAATTGATGAAATCTTAGATGATGTAGACAGATTAAACACTCCAGAACCTAATTATAGTATTATTGTTGAAAGACCAGACTCCCAAATATTGAAGATTTGTTTGATATTCCAATATTTGAACCAGAAAATAATAATTTGTTACCAATTGAAAATGAGGATAATAATACGTTAGCAGATACAGTACATTCACAACTTAGTTCAACACCAGTAATAGACATCACAGATAAACCCTTACAACATTTTAACAAACAGATTGAATTTAAAGAATCAAATTTACCTAAGAAAATACAAATATCAAAATTTGATGGAAATATTCATTATTCAGTCTATATTAATAATGATAACAAAACCTAATATTTAACGAATTACTTTTAGAATACTTAGAACCGAATACTAATTATTATTGTTATTTTCCCAACGAATCTTTGTATCAAGAATTCTCTCTTTATCTAAACTCAATCGTAAATGACAATACACCTAAATTTCATAAATGTACCAAATTAGTTACTTATATAACAGATTTAAACGAACGACAATCCCAATTAGCCAATTACCATTTTGGAAAAACTAATCATAGAGGAATAGTAGAAACTATTGAACATTTACAACGAAAATATTATTGAAAGGAATGAATACAGACATAAAAATTTTATTAACAATTGCACTACTTGTAGGACACAAAAATATAATCGAAATCCAATAAAACAACCTTTTAATTTAACGCCAACATTTAATCGCCCTTTTCATACCGTTCATATGGACATATTTCAAATTGGAGGAATAAAATATTTGACTTTAATAGATGCATTTTCCAAATTTGTACAAGCTTATCAATTACGTTCAAGTAATATGATTGATATAACTGATAGATTATTTTATTATTTTACAACTTATACAACCCCAAATATTTTAGTGGCAGATAATGAATTTAAAATCAACCCTTTATAAATTTTTGGAACTTCACAAAATCCAATTTCATGTTACGACACCACATCACCACCAATCAAATTCACCAATTGAACGTTTTCATTCTACCCTTATAGAACATTATAGGCTCTTAGGAGACATGCCAGAAATTAAAAATTCCATATTGTGTAATGGCATATAATCATTCAATACATTCAAATTTGCAATTCACTCCCTTTGAAATTTTATTTGGACATACAGAATGTAAAAACCCTTTTGATTTAGATTATGAAAAATCATTTTATGAGAACTATATGATTAGTCACAAAGAAAAATGAAATGTTTATATAAAGCTTTACAAAATAAACAAAGAATTACTAAAGAAAATCGGAATGAAAACTTAACAAAACTCGCAAAACCAAACCTTTAATGTAGGTGATAAAGTTTACATAAAAACTAATGCTAGAAATAAAAAGATCCAAAATTTATAGGACCTTACGTTGTTGACAAAATTCATGAACATGACACGTATGACTTAAGAAATATTCCTACAAACACTATCCTAAAAGACATGCTAACGAACTAACGTCTTTCCAGGACAACTGCCCTCTTCTTCCTTACATGGAACCAATGTAGACTTGACGTAACCATACGGACATTAAAAGACAACCCTGGACTGTACCCCTTACAGAAAGGTAACGCCGTATTAAAAGTATCAGAATGGACAATAATTAAAATAATGGACTATACCCTATGCTTAGCAATTATCACATGTTACGAAACAACCTAATTAAATCAATAGAATTGCTAGAAAATAAACATTACCCTTTAGGAAACCGACGTAATGTACAGATAGAAGACATTTTTATAAATCATAATAATCAGTTATTAATATTAAAACAATACATAAAGAAAGCAGATAGACTCTTAAATCAATTATTTCCAAAATCCAAATTGATAGGCAAAACGATCATTATTAGAAGGACTAGGCACCGTAATAAAATTTATAACAGGAAATCTAAGTGCAGACGATGGACGACGATACGAAAGCATAATATCTAAATTGAAACACGAAACCGAAATCCATAAAAATATCCTTTTAGAACAAGCTCAAATTTTAAATGACACAATTTCCACAGTACATGATTTATCAGAAAACCAAAAAACTATTGAATAACAACTTAAATAAAATTTTCTTAGATAATGTAAAAATTCATAGAATATTAACCGAAGCATCAACGTATTCGATAATTGATGAATCAATCAATCTCTTCAATTATTTATTAACGTTTGGACAGAATTAGAAGTAGCTTTAACCTTTGCCCAAAACAACAATTACATCTTTCACTTATTGACAATAATGAACTAATTCAATCATTAACTCAAATATCAGAATCTTTTACAAAATAAACTTCAACCTTACAATAACAAAAATTTAGGTCTACCATACCCACCAAACTATGAAAATCTCCATTTATATGAATCTATTATTACTACAAAAATATATCAAAAGACAACATATTTACTTTTATATTTGAAATACCCTTAGTAAAACCATTCTTAGAATATCAACTTATCAAACTTATACCCTTTCCAGCTTACACAAATAATAATAAATTTCAAATGATTATTCCCACTTATAACACAATACTTTATAATAAAGAATTTAGTGTTCCCATCGAGTTCAATAACTGTCAAATAACTTCAATAAATCATTATTTTTGCTCACATGATAACCATTTCAATATCCCAAATTCAAAACTATGTGAAACGCAACTACTTTCCTTTCATGAAAATCAAACTTGTGAAACTTATACTTTTGAATTAATTACAGACAAAATATTGCAAATAGATACCGCCACTTGGTTAGTTAGTTCACCTTCTAAAACTATTCTAGACATTAAATGTAAAAATAACATTGACAGAAAAGACATAAGAGAAACCAATTTAATTCATTTAACCCCTGATTGTTCGGTTTTGATTAATCATAATGAATTACTGTTTACAATGAAATCATCTTCAACTAAAGAAATAGAATTAAAACTGCCTAGTGTTGGAGAACTACAAATTTATAAATCTAAAATAATTAATGTATCAAAATGGACTTAACTTCCACAAATACACAAGATTTAGTTAAAACTAAAATCAAATTAAATGAACAAAGACATAAACTTATAGAAACAGAAGCCCCGATAACGACAACTCTTAATTATTGTTCCATTATTATTGTATTTTTATTCATTATATGTATTATATGTTTAGTTGTATATCTATATTGTAAACGTGACTCCTTCAAGCAAACATTAATAAAGTATTTTAAAACTCATTTTCAAAATTTGGACATTGCTGATAATTCGTTACTTCAATCTAAAACTTAAATTTCGTATTTACTCATTTAAGATTCTTGGGATGGAGGAGTTATGTATAATAGCCTTTACTATTTTATGTATTCAGCAATAGATAAATAGTAGACAGATTTATCTAGTGCTGATGCACATCCTATAGAATAATAGTTACTGTATTTTTAATTGTAATATTCATTCATATGAATTATCTTAGTTTTAGTTTATATTTGTCTTCTGTAGAAGCAACACTAATTGAACTCCGTCAAATGTAATATTGTTTAATAAATTACAACTTTTTAAAAACGACTTTTGACGTTAAAATAACAAAATTCGCTCAAGTTTGAATTTATAATATTTGATTTTAAGGATTTGAAGTTAATTCTTCTTAATTATTGTCTTTAATTTCGAATCAATTACGAAGTGTTCTAGTTTTCTAATTTTTTCGTATAATTTTCAAATAACTCAATATTTTATGGCGCCTCCTGAGCAACTTCATTCAATAACAGATTTAACAAAACGACAGTTTTTAAGTGTGTGATAATTGTACGTTATACGAGGCTAGTTCAATAAATACACGTTCGAGCGCTGTGAAACGATTGTTAGTGGAGCTATAATCGTACAAATTTGCGTAGGCCAGCGGCTGCTATATAGCTGTCTATTGTGACACATCCTCGTGATATTCGTACAGGAGACAGTTGTTGTGCGCGTTTCATTATGGCAGGTCGTATAGTTGGAGCGTCCAAAACCGATTACCGAGCAGTCATACAGTTTCTGCATGCTGAGGGCAACACTCCAGTTCAGATTTATGGAGAATGCAAAATGTTTATGGTGGAGAGTGTCCTTCAAAACCACAGTCGTGGAATGGTGTCGGAAGTTCACAGATGGGCGACAATCGACAGCGGATTTGCCAAGGCCGCATGCAGCTAACATCATCAAATCACAGATGGAGCGGATGAGGTGGGAGATTTTAGAGCACCCCCTTACAGCCCGGATCTTTCACCCTGTGACTTCCATATCTTTGGACCATTGTGAAGAAGGCACTTAAGGGACAGCGATTCTAGTCGGACGCTCAAGTCAAGCAGGCAGTTTTGAAATGGTTCCGCGAACAGCCAATGAACTGGTACCACACCGGTATACAGCGTCTTGTGAAGCAGTGGGATGCATGTCTTTGTAGTAATGGCAATTTGTTTAGTGTAAATAAACCGCTTACATGTACCACCGTTCGAACGTGATTTATTGAACCAACCTCGTACATTGAATGCATTTTTTATGCAAGTGGTATTTGTGCCAACCTTCTAGTATAAAAAGTGGTAAATTGGCCATGAAGAATTGCAGGAAAATATTTTCAAGTTTTAAAAATGACCACCAGAGGGCGTAACTGCCATCTTAAATTTTTAAATTGCATTTTCTATAAATTTCGCGCATTAAAAAAAATTTTTTTTTCACATTTGTAAAGAGAACCAGTTTGTCTATCATTTTCGTAAAAACAAAAGTTCAGTTATTTCAAAAACAAAGAAGGCGGGGGGTGTTCAATTGTTTTTGCAATAACCTGCTTTAATTTCTTAACGGTGTGACCGATTTTAACAAATTTGGTATCGTTGCAAAGAGCATTTCTTAAGCAATAAGAATCAACCCAAATATAGTTAATATAGTTAAATCCTTCTCCGCCAGGGGGCTAGTTTTGACACCATGACACAAATTAAAAAAAAATCAAAAAAATCAAATGGAATGATATAACTTTTCTTTTATGGTCTAACATATTCGAATTTGGATATAGTATACCTATTTAGGCCTTTAGGCATATTTTTTAAATTAAAGGTTAGAATTACGAGAGTAATATTACAGTGACAATAAGTTCAAAATGCGATTAGTCCCTTTGGAGCAACAAGAATATACTGATTATAATTTTTTTTTTTAAATAATACCTAAATGAATTGTATTTAGACTCACAATTGTCTCTTTAACATCTTAATTATTTTGTGCTAAATTTTTAATAGTTTTTAGAAAATTTACCGCGTGGTTTACTCGATCTTCAAACATATTCCATTATTCTCATTTTCGCAATATTTGAGGTTAGGAACGAGATTTTTGAAAAATAGTTTTCACTGGTCTATTTGGATGTTATTTTGGCTACTTTATCATAAAAAGTCATATCATTCCATTTGATTTTTTTTAATTTGGGTTATGGTGTTAAAACTACCCACCTCTGGCAGGAGAAGGATTATTCCAAAACAATTAAACACCCCCGCCATCTTTGTTTTTTGAAATAATTGAACTTTTGTTTTTACGAAATGATAGATAAACTGGTTCTCTTTACAAATGTGAAAAAAATTTTTTTGTTTATTATGCGTAATTTATAGAAAATGCAATTTTAAAATTTAAGATAGCAGTTACGCCCTCTGGTGGTCATTTTTAAAACTTGAAAATATTTTCCTGCGATTCTTCATGGCCGATTTACCTAAAATTTTTTTATACCAAAATCATACAATGTACGGTTCCCGAGATATGGCCGAGGAACAGTCTTATTGGGTCACCCGGTATTAATACTGTTTTTTTAAATTTAAAAAAACGTATAAAAGTATATATTTTTTTGTTAATTTTAATTTTAGCTCTATTACTATTTAATGATCATTTTTAAGGGTCTTCAATTTAATAAACCCTTCTAGCAGTTTCTTAACTTTTACATTTTACGTCATATTTACAAGTAGACCACCAATCAGAATAAACATATAATACAAACACATTAAGTATATGAATATCTATCTACACTCAGCGAGTATGTTTTCTTTCAGGTTACAGCAAAAAACAAAGGGTAATAATAATATGGACTGAGTCAATTAATTCTTTTATAACTTTTATGACAGTGCTAGATACATCTCAATGTAGTACATTGTGCAGTACTCCCACACAATCTAGAAACAATAATAGCTATTACAACAACTAGGGGAATATAAATAAAATATTTTGCTAGGTCGCATTTCATATCACGAGGGCAATGCCCGAGGAATGTATTGACAACCGTGGGAAATATTATCATATTGCCCGTGTTGAAATCAATATTTCTTTCTGATTAATCATATATCTTTGTAAATACTACAAAAAATAATGAGAATAAATGTTACCTAAAACACGTTCCTAAAATACGTTGCTAACATTTACAAATATCATTTTTATTGAAGTTTCTATTCTCTTTAAAGGAAATTTTGAAACACTAAAATTAACTTTGCCCTGTTATAGTATATAATGGTATTATGCCGATATTAAAGTTTAACAGTCAATTGATCATTAATAGTCGCTCGTGTTTAAAAAAATTATCTCGAGATTATTGTTCAATATTTTTTATGATACCCATAATTAAATTTAAAAAAAATCAAGTTTAAATTCATTAAAATTCAAGGAACTAATCAGGCAGTCTTAATTTCTTACCATAGAAGAGGTTTACAAACAAAAATTAAATTATTACAATAAACAGCGTGAAAGTGTTGCTTCTTATGATATTCCTGAAGTTATTCGTGATAAAGGGGTGGCTGCAAGTGTTAATTTGTTGCCTTTGAAGACCACTAGCCGACACGAAAAAGAATATCAAGATTTCATCACATAGCGTAAAGGCAAAAACGTTCACAAAGTTTTTGAATATCTGCTACTTGACTTTGCAGAATACAGTTTATGAAACAAAATTTCCATGATAAAAGCTTGTTTAAAATCACATGAGAATGTTGACATTTGAGAGTTAGTATCTGTCACTTACGTTTGAATGGTTTAGACAATGTTATGTTTGAAATAATAACACTATTCTGGACTTCCATTGTCTATATTTTATTTTAATAGAATAAACACAACGTTTCAATTGCTATTGAATCTGCAATCGTCTTCAGGTGAATACTAACAAACTTAAAGACTACTGTAACTTATATACTAATACAAAGTTAGTGAAGCGATCAAGTGTACAAAGTTAATGAAGGGGACGTTACCGTAAACTAAGATTAGTCAGGCGTCTAATTAAGGGTTTCCACACATTGTTAATCTCTACGCTGGGTTGACTAAAGACATTCTTGTTGTTTTCGATAAACGCTGCTTCTTTAAATTTTCTCTTGTACCAGTGCTCTTCTCGGTGTATAATTCTTGCCTCCGACCATTTCATTTTGTGATGTTTTTCCCAGGAGTGTTGGGCAATGCCGGATTTCAAAGTCTCTCCTCTCTGCGTATGGGTTTTATGTTCCTTCAACCTGATATCTAAGGGTCTTTTAGTTTCCCCTACGTATGACTGGCCGCATTCACATGGGACTTCGTAGATGCAATTCTTGGAGTCACGACTGTTGTCTGGTCTAGTTTTGGAGATCATGCTACCAATAGTTCTTGATGATCTGAATACCGTGTTAATGTCATAATTTCTTCCTATCCGTTTTATTTTCTCAGATAATCCTTTGACATATGGAATGCTGAGTAGTGTTTTGGGTTTCTCTTCGGTCATGGCTGGTTGGTTCTTAGAGAGTTGTAGAGCAGTTTCTACCACTCGTTTCGGGTAACCATTTTGTTTAAGGTCTCTTCTGATGTTCTTGATTTCTTCTTGTAGTCCTACCTCTGTATTACATAGTCTGTGAGCTCTGTCGACTAAAGATTTAATAATCCCTTTCTTTGTTGTTCCACTGTGATTGGAGTCGTAATTCAGATATTGGCCGGTATGAGTTGGCTTTCTGTAAACTGATGTCACAATATCCTCATTGTTTCTTTTGCGAGGACGTCCAAGAATGGTAGTGAGTATTCCCTTTCTTTCTCCATGGTGAATTTGATGGATGGCTTAATGTTGTTCAGGTGGTGTAGAAAAGGTCTAGCTGACGGTCGCTATGGTTCCAAATTATGAACGTATCGTCTACATATCTGAGCCATAATTTTGGTTTAAATCTCGCTTTTCCAGTGCTTGGACCTCGAACCAGTTCATGTAGATGTTGGCGATTACCGGTGAGAGAGACGAACCCATAGGAAGACCGTCGTCTTGTGCAAAGAATTCGTCCTTTAATTGGAAATATGAGTTCCTGAGGCAGCATTGTAGAAGTTCCATTATCCCTTAACCGGTAGCAAAGTTCTATTATGTAATTCCTCGTCCTCTAGCAACTTCTTCTGAATAATTTCTAAAGATTCTTCAACCGGAACATTAGAGTAGAGGCTTTCTACATCGAAGCTGACAAAACGATCTCGTTTTTGTAGTTCTATAGACTCAAGAATCTCTACGAAATGTCTGGAATCCTTCACAAACGATGGGCTGCCATCTTGAAGTGGTCGTAGAATTGGAAGTAAGAACTTGGCTAGTTGGTATGTGGGTCCATAACGAGAGCTAGTTATTGGTCGAAGCGGCATGTTGTCTTTATGTATTTTTGGTAATCCATATAAATGCGGTGGTTTGCTGTGGTGTGGCGTAAGAGTTGTCCTTGTTCTCGAAGGAAGGTATTCTTCGTATTTCTTCAATATCTGGTAGACCTTCCTCTCAGGCTGGAAGTGGGATCTTTCTTCAAGCGTCGGTAGTTCCCTTGTCGTAGAATCTCGTCTGTTTTTGGTCGTATGTATGGGAATCCATGATTACTGTTGCTTTTCCTTTGTCAGCTGGCAGGATTTTGATGGATTTATTCTTCTGTAGTTCTTTAAGGACCGATATCTCCCGTTTTGTTATGTTGCTTTGTTCTTTCCTTTTCTTCTCCAGTACACTCGGACTTTCCACTTGAACTCCTCTGCTTGTACCGGTTCTAACTTTGCGGTCTCCACACCACTCACAATGTCGAGAATAGGAACTTCTTTGCAAGTAACGGCAAAATTAAGTCCTTTTTCCAAAAGTGAAGTCTCCGTGATTGATAATGGATGTGAGGAAATGTTGACAATGGTTCTCTTTGGTACTTTCCGATTATTGGTTGGTTCTTGTTGGTTTCGAGTTAGATTTGACCATTTTCTGTTGTGAGCCAGTTGTTGTGTTCCTCGAATCTTGTCACAGACGGTGTCAATCTTTCGGAGTATCGGTGCTAAATCTTCTTCCGAGATGATTAATTTTATTTCTTCGAATTTCAGTGTAGCTTCTTGGATTAGTGTGGCCTTCTTCCAACGATGATAGTTGATTTGCGATCTAATCAGAGCCAGGTTAGCTCTTTCAACAATCTTGCGTGCTCTTTTACCCTGGATTGGGGACTTCAAACGGAAGCCCTAACTTTGTATTAGTATATAAGTTACAGTAGTCTTTAAGTTTGTTAGTATTCACCTGAAGACGATTGCAGATTCAATAGCAATTGAAACGTTGTGTTTATTCAATTAAACTAAAATATAGACAATGTAAGTCCAGAATAGTGTTATTATCTGTCACTTAAACTTTTTATTACTTAACCTGTACGTTTTATAAGAAATATGAAGCCCTTCAACCCGCTGGTGAATCAAGTTAATGTGAGTTTGTAGATTACGGATTCAGGCGGTCAGCAGCTACACTGATTGCTAAAAATTAGAAGTGATTTGCTTATACCGAAGAAATTTGGAGGTTAGAAGTCTGGAGCGGTTTTAAAACAGTTTGTTGAAGAATCATTTAGCAACAAAGTAAAAATTTCGAAGCAGCTTTTTGTTCCGGCAAATAATCTACTAGATGCCAGCCTCTAATATTTAGGTTGAGTAGGTGCTGATATTGAACCAGTGTCAAAATTTCTTCCGAAGATGAAGAATCGAAAAAAAGTTTTGGATTTCTGAAGTTACTATTGTGTATTTGTTTTATCAGTTGTTCTCATAAAAAATAATGTCCAACTTGATTTGTACTTTCCTTTAAAAATTTAGAATAAATTTCATTCTGCTAGAAAATTTTTTAATTAAATGAAGTCCTAGCTGTCATTTAACTGCCATGGCTGTTAAATAAGCTTTAACTATCTATGAGAGTACTATTAAATAATAATAACAATTGAGTATCACCAGAAAATTATTATTAATGAATAAATATTTCATGTGATTTTTGTTTCAATTAAAAATATCATAAGGATTAATCTAAGAATTGTTAAAACAAAAACGATTTCCGGGATTGGACTGTGTCGAAAAGGTAACCATAGTTGTCAACGTTTCGCCACCTATTGTATGGGAGAGAGAAAAACTTGAAATAAACAAACGAAAGTTCAAGGTAGACTATCACTAAAGACACGTAATCAACTTGTCAACGAAGCCAGATTCAAGACTAAAGCCGATTCTAAACTGAAAAACTCAGACTTCTTTCAGTGTAGAATCTGGCTTGATTGACAAGTTGATTACTTGACTTTTAGAAATATACCTTGAACTTTCATTTGTTTGTTTCAAGTTTCTCGCCCTGATAAAGCTCGTTGCAATAGGTGGCAACTACTGGTTACATCTTCGACATGGTCCAATCCCCGAAGAAGTTTTTGTTTTAACAAAATAAGGATTTTTCAGATTTATCAAGAGAAATATGACAATTATATTTTTTTAGGGAAATGTGATCTGACATATTGTAACCAAGGTGATCATAATCAACTTGTGTCAATCAGAAACAAAAGTCAATAAAAAACCATTAATAATTCATCTATGCGTGTACAATGTATGGTTCTAACTACATCAGTCATTATTTTCACTGACCTTTTTGGGTTGACTATGTCCATAATGCAGTTGTGCCTGTAATGCGTAGTACCGATCACAGTTAAGTCCACAAATAGTCCATAACACAAGAGGATGTAGAAGAGTAAATAAAAAACCCATGGATTGCGCACGGAGCACCCGAAGATAACCAGTTACTTCTAGATAAACCAGGCGCCGAAAAAATCAAAATAGCACACCCAGCAATGTGTTTAATGCGCCAAGGTGTAGTAGTAAAATGTTGTTAGCTGTTGCTGTCTGAAAAGAAGAATAATATGAGTATTTGGTGTAATTTAAAAAATACAAAATATGATCTTAGATGTAATATTACCGTTGCATAAAAGAAAGTCAGATTACTTTTGTTTCACTTAAGTCTCGATTATTGTTTTTTAGCTCATATTTTTTTAATTTATAGATCTCACAAACAATTTGTATAGAAGAAGAATAAAATTTTAAAGTCGGAGACATGATTTATATCTGATTTATACCTTCAAAGCGAGTGAGCGCATTAAAATTCGCTGAAGAATTTTTAAGATTTATCGTTGAGTTATTTGAAATTAAATTAAGGAAGCCAGTGAGAAGGGAAATTGCAAGAGAACAAGTAAACGTAATCATTAATGGCAATCCAAAAAGTGAAAAAGGTAGACGTAGATTAAAGTAGACGGCCTCCAATAGCAAGACGGGGTACGTAGACTACTTCATTAATATTCACACAAAAATGTAAAAGTTACTTATTATTTAAGTGTTACTTATACCGAGATGCCGTTAACACATATATTTCACTTACAGAAAGAACTGCAGTCATATAAGAACACGACGAAAGAAAAAAATTAAATTAAAAATGTTGTTATACTCCTCAATTATTTATTTATAGATTTTCCAACCAAAATTGGCCTTCTTAATGAG
This sequence comes from Abscondita cerata, assembly GCA_030710515.1. NCBI lineage: Eukaryota > Metazoa > Arthropoda > Insecta > Coleoptera > Lampyridae > Abscondita > Abscondita cerata. The sequence continues at coordinate 304,638 of JALBCR010000552.1, read as the reverse complement.
AGTTGAAAACGGGAATGTTGGAGTGAAAAAAAACACCTTGTCCCTTATTAACGTTGTCGACGTTTTGACCGACGAAGATCGGTCTTTATCAAGATCTTCATCACCAATCCCTTAGATGTCTTGATAAAGACCGACCTTCGTCGGTCGATACGTCGACAACGTTAATAAGACAAGGTGTTTTTTCACTCCAACATCCCAGTTTACAACTCCCATTAAGAAGGCCCATTGGTTGGAAAATCTATAAATTAAATTAAAAATACTTTCAAAGAGTAAATATCTGGTTAAAACAAGGAAATACAGTTTCATCCGTTTGAATTATGATATAGAAAGAGTATTCAATAAGCAGAGGTAGTAAGTTTGTTTACTACAATGGTCGGAAAATATTGCAATTGACGATTCGCACATTATGTCACTTATCATTAACCAGGACAAATAACCCGGTACATTTACATCCAACAAGGTTCAAAAAATAGTTATTAATTTACCGAGGACGTAATAGTGCACTTTTTGGCCGAGTCAGCGTTTGAAGGTCGTAGCGTAGCTGAGGCTGGCAAATTGCGACGCTAAAAAAGCACCTTTATTGAGGTGAATATCACATTTTTCTGGAGTCAAAATTGACAAAACAAAAGTTTAATGTTTCACTTGTCGCATCAAGTTATAAACTATTTAATTTTTTCATGTTTAGATTACTCAGGTAGCAAATCTAGTGCCATTTTCTCTTCGAGCACATCCGGAAGAGGAGTTAGCTAACACATCTGTCGACAAAGATATTTTTAATCTAAGAAAAATGCCAACAGTTTACTGTAACAGCATGTGTGTGTTAAAGTGCAAAGCGCTATCTTTTGTTGCGTGTGTGCTTCTGTACAAGTTATACTTGGCTTTATCGGCAACGTGTGTGTTAGAAGCATTAAAGCTATCGCTTGGATAGCGCTTTGCACTTTAACACACATGCCGTTACAGTTAACTGTTGGCATTTTTCTTAGTTTATAGTATTCACACGTGTCAATGTTTACACGATATGTCGCAAGACACACAGTTTACTGATATTTTTAATGTAAATTGCATTTTTGTACGTGTTACGTTACACGAGTCCACACCTAGAGCCGCAACACTCATTGCTCCTATATGATATGCCCTCCAGTAGGGAATATAGTGAATAGTGAACTTTGTGGTGAACTTACACTCCAGTTCTTTTACTTCTGAAGAGTTGTCGAGTGATTCTTGGTGTTTGTTTGCTATTGTACAACCTTTTGCGAACTTACAGCAGGCGATGCGAAATTGTCATTTTTGCCTACACCTAGTTGGCTGTGATAATTTGAAGGATCGACTATGTAACTGCTAACACATCTGTCTACAAAGTTATTTTTAATGCAAATTGCATTTTTGTATGTGTTACGTTTCACAAGTCGGCACTTAGATGTCGCAACACTTATTGTTATATTTAGGGTTATGTCGACGGAAAACAAATTTTAACTATCTACTGTGTTGATTCTGAACACTTCTTAGTGCGACGTCTGAAACATGCAAGACTAATTCAACGAGGTTTAAACAAAAAAATCGCCTAAAGGTACGTGTTCCTTAAGAGTACGCATGGAGTTCTTCTACCTCATAGTGACACTTTCGAACTAAGGTACTGAAGAAATCAAATTGCCGTTGTCTGGGCAGTTAGCAGTTAGAGTTCGACGTCTGTACGCGCATGTTATCTGAAGTGACGATACAAAGTTTGTTTTTATTTGATATAATATTTTTGATTATTTTGGTAAAAATATAACAGCTACTTTATTCTGTCCCAATAAATGTTGTTTTATATAATTATATAATAACTATATATTTGAAGTTATGAAATGCTGATAAATGAAGGGTGCCATTATGTATTTTTTGTTTTACAGTGTGTTCGCATAAGTGTACGCACCCAAAGAATGCGCACTGATTTCCACATTCTAATTTACATAAATTGTACTCTATACAATGCTTTGTTTTGTATTTATCAATAAATGTACTGAAGCTCAGTTATTGTATTTATTGATAATCAGCAATCCAGATTTATTTTATGACTGTCCAAGGTGCATAACAACCGCGTACTCTTATAAACACATTTGCGTACTGTTAAGAATACCAGGACCGAAGAGTATGCAAATGCTAAATTTTTGAAAAAATTGCCTATTCATTTTCAAATTCGGGAACAAGTGGTAAAATTGATTTAGAATCATTCATAGAGGTCTAGTGTAAGTCATGAATCAACTGCAAACAATTAACTTGTTATTTGCAATTAACTATGTTTTTTCCCCACAAAGAAAAGGAAAGCTTACAGTATAATTTAGAAGAGGAATAGCTAGATTATTGGAATATCAACAAGAAAATAGATATTGAGCTCTGTAAAATGAGAAGAAATTTTACAATTTGGAGGAAATAATGATTTCAGCTTTGAAGATTTAGGACTAGGCTTGTTTTGTTTTTCTTTTGAAGGGTTTAAAGGTCACCACCCGTACCCCCTCCGAGAGTAATGGTTGGGAAAGTAGTGTCTAAAAAATTAGTTTGTCGTAAATAACTCAAAAGTATCAATTGTATCAAAAACAAAAACGTTAAGAAGGTTGTAGCTGACAAAATTCCGCACATTTTAATATTTTATTTTTGTTTCTATAACTAATAGGAGCCGAGATAGATTTTTTTTAAGTTTGCGGCCAAACTTTAACACTTGCGCGCTTTGCGCGTATTTCACATGCTCCGAGAAAGGCCACTCGTAGAGCAAAATGCTTCAAATAAAAGTTGTAGAGAATTTAATAAAAACAATTTCCTTTTTAAAGATTTCCACATGATTAATATTGACAGAGATATGATTGTTAGAGGCTTTATTTTTTTATATTATTTAATAATTAAATCATGAGTGGTACGTTTAAAATAATTTAATGTTGACAAAAATATGTACGTAACGTATTTCACTTTAGAGAGCAAACGTCAATTCATGACACTCATCAATCAAAATTAAAAAAATAATTTTGATTTCAGTACAAAATGATCGGTTCTGTTGATTAACTTCTTTATTGCTCGTTACAAAAAATATTGTACAAACTATTTGCGGGAAGACTATACTAGAATTCGCTCTATTAAAGCTTATAACGCTCATGCAGAATAACTTTCTTCCCGCACTCGGTTTGTAAATAACTATTACTTGTGCATCAAATTCAAGAACAAAAAATAGTACACAATCAATAATACTTTTCCCTCATAATCATATACTGATTGCTGTTCGCCACAAAATATGTAATTAAATGCTGTAATAAAACTGACTTTTTGACACTTCCCTCCTATTTCTATGGGGGGGTTACGGAAAAGGGTTGTAAATACTTCAAAAGAAACACAAGACAAGTATATTCCCAAATTTTCAAAGCTGTAACCATTATTTCATCCAAATTTTTCCATTTTACTGGGCTAATTACAAATTCGTTACGATTAAATTCATAGAAAAAAGCGTTGCTAATAAAAAAAAATACCACACAATAATTTAGGCTAAGGAAGAAATAATCCATACAAATTCAAAATTGATTAAGTCCAAAACGAAAGAAGTTCAAAATCAATTTTAGTTTAAAAGGCAATAAGGATCCTATCATAATTGAAAATAGGTGGCAAATAAATGCCGTTTTTGGGCTCCATAGTAGAGTTAAAGTACTTCAGTAACTAATTAAAGCAACTGATGCGATCTTACAGGTAATGGGCTTATTTGGTATAGGTAATGTTTGGAATGAATGTAAAATGAGAGTAGGTAACTTCTCCGTTTACGTAAAAACTAGTTAAGGGCTGGTAGGAAGAGAAAACAACTATAGTAGGGCCTAACACATCAAGAACAGCGATATGATAAAAAATTTTAAGACAATCAGACACAGTATAAACACGAACTGAAGAAAAACCTCGAAGTCTCTGAACTACAGAAACTTTCATTGAACGATATGAACGCTACCATAAATAAATCTATGTTAGACGCAGGTCATAAAGTGGCTACAGTCCAAATAAAGAATGAAAAATGTTGGAGTGTAAGAACCACAGAATTATTTAGTAAAGAAGGCGGTGATGTAATAATTAAAATCCTACTAAAAAATCTTAGTAATTCTAATTATTCAGTGGCGTAGAATGTTTGGAAACGAAACAGCTAATAATTTTTTTAATTTTTAATTAAAACGTTTCGTCGTAGCTTCATCAGTTAATGTCTTAAAATTAACTAATTAGAAATTTGAAACAAAATTAAAAACATGACATTTAATTAAAAAGAGTATGTACCATACTTCAGTGACAAACTTACAAATGTATTTGTACATGCAATTATATCACCATAAATCTGTTTATTTGTTTAGCAGGTTATCTCTTATATCACATGAGCCTATCAACATTCCACTTAAGTAAATTTTGCTTATAAATCAATATTACATTTACTGTTTTTAATAGTTAACCAACACCCGGTTTCAAATAACGTTTCCAAGATCATTAACTTTAATGCATATCAGCATCTCACTTTAGTAAGTTTTGCTTATAAATCAAAATTACATTTATTGTTAATAAATGTTAACCTACATCTGGTTTCCCATTACATTTCCAAGCTCATTAACTTTAATACATATCAGCATTCTACTGTACGTTTATTGTTGACCTAAGTAAAGGTTAATAATCCCAACATCCGATTTGAAATTACAAGGCGTTAACCTTGCAAATCCGAGCAACCTAAAACGTTTTCGATGGATCCCGACCGGCCTGAATCGATTACAAACGACCGGAAATGTTTCTCGAACCCCACCCTTCCAATAATGCGAACGCACGCCCCCCACGGCAAGAGCAAGCAATCGAAGTTTAAATTCCCCCACTACAAATTCAAATTTTGTGTCAAATTTTATTCCAGAATCAGTTCTACAGGGTGTTTGGCAGAAGGGTGAACACAGGAAAATGACAAGTAGGTGGGGTCTTCTCCTATGTGCTCAGCCCATAAAATTTGACCTAGGCTCTACTTTGGGTTTTACCCAATTTTAAAAAAAAAGCCGACTTTCGCCTTTAAACTTCCATAAGTTTCCTTTTTATTGACAAGTCTGGCAAAAATTATTTTTTTTTATTTTGATACATAGTAGGTCCTACTTTTGTTTAATTTTTGTCAAACAATTAATTTTCTCCAAAAGTAGAGTTTCGTCAAAATTGTCCGATTTGAAAAAACTACGAATAACTACAGTTATTAACATAAAGTCACATACCGTTAGAAAAACATACAGTAGAGATGTTTACATAAAATCTGAAACCATCGATCTCTTCTAGTTTTTTTTTCATTGCAATGCAAAGTTAGTCTTCAAATAATTTTCTTACCTCTTTTTGTAGTTTAGAAGCTCCTATTTTTGTTAACCGGCATTTTTATAAAAAAATATTGATTACTTAAAGACCTACTATGTATCAAAATCAGAAAAAAAATAATTGTTGCCAGACTTGTCAATAAAACGGAAACTTATGGAAGTTTAAAGGTGTGATAGCGGCAAAAGTCGGCTTTTTTTTAAAAATAGGTAAAACCCAAAGTAGGGCCTAAGTCAAATTTTATGGGCTGAGCACATAGGAGAAGACCCCACCTACCTGTCATTTTTCTGTGTTAACCCTTCTGCCGAACACCCTGTATATGCCTACTAACTAAAAATGCCCATTTTTACGTTTTGACCGATTTGGAACTGTTAAATTATATTTAAAAATTAAAACTCGATATTCGCATTTTTTTTAACAGAAATTATTGGCTCAAATAAATCCTATAGTTACTTGCCTATTAACTCAAATATGTCGTAATTTTTGTTATCGTCTGAGATGAATGTTCCAAACGGTCCTGGATAAGAACTGATGTAAAAGACTGGGAGAAACTGTAGAGTTTTTTTTCTTTTCAGTATATTTACAAAGTTTTGTTGTTAATCCTTATGGAAGAGGTGTACAGGTAAAAAAAAACACTTGTTTTAACTTGGCTACTTTTCGGGCTCTTAAAGAGAGGTCTTTCTCAGACCTTAATTAAAATAAAAGTGTTTATCACATAAGTTAAGTTATTTTCGATCATAAAAGTAGCATTCACGGTTACTATAATCTGTGCCATAAAATTATTTCTTTCATTTGCACACCTCATAAGCCACAAAACTTCACCGGGAGAAACCTATATATATCTAAGAGTGGATATGAGTTGAAAAGAAGAAGAAGACGAAACAGAAATATTAACATTTTTACCATGTACTTATAAACATTTTGAAATCTTTGGAAACATTTGTAATTACTAACCCATTCATCTACAATGGATGCATTATTGTATAAAATTTCATATACAACCCCGATTTTAGGATGACGGCTGTTACAATACATCACTTTGAAAATTTCATTGAGTACTATCTGACCCTCTAATGTTGCGTCAAAAAAAGAGGTAATGTGGATAAAATAATAAATATATATTAATGAATGTCGTCAAATTATACCCAAAGTTTAGCGTAATGTAAGGCCACTTTTCAATAAAACTTACACTATTATATGAAAGTTAATAGTGGTCATTTCAACATTTAATAAACTAATCACAAAAGTTAGTAGTTTTTTTATTGGTTATTTTTTTTCACATTACCTCTTTCTATTTTACCTCTCATTTCGTTAGCAATGAAAATTAGAGGGTCAGATATAGTACTCAGGAGATTGTGCTTCCCCCCGGTAGAAGGTATAAAGTTTTTGTTGGACCACCTTTTATTTAAACTAATGAAGTTAGACAATATCAAAATGTGTAATAAATATAAGAAATCAATAATGGGTGTGACCTCCATTATTATTGATACATTCTTGGAGGCGTCTGCTCATTGACGCTATCAAGGTATCAATATAATTAATATTAATCGTTTCCCATGCGGTATCAATGGCTGCAATTAGTGCATTACGGTTTACTGGTATAAAATTTGGCCCTTGTTGTCTTCGGATAACAGCAAGTATTCAAGCCCAAACATTTTCGATAATGTTAAAATCTGGGCTTTTTGCTGGCCAGGGTAACAGCTCCAAATTATTTTCTCGTATCCAATTGCGCACAACCCGCGAAGTATGAATAGAGGCGTTGTCCTTTAACAACAAAAATACATTATGAAAATGTTAATTCAACAGATCCCGAACTATTTTTGGAGAAAGTATAGTGAAATAAGAATACTTACTTGTTGGAAAATATAATCTTCGTCTGGATAAAACACTTCGACTGAAGGTTTCATAATAGTTTCCAAAATATCTAAATACGCAGCAGAATCAAGACGTCCATCGATAGCCCAACAAACTCCTGGACCCCGCGCGCTAACCCAACCCCACACATTCACAGAAAAATAACCACTTCGTTTTTAGGACATATGTGATTATTTTCGTAACGAGTTCCTTCCATTCTAAAAACTTTTAGTGGTCCATCGTTGCGGCTATTGAACGTTTTTCGTCGCTAAAAATCACTCGATTCCAAAATTCCAAAGGTTCGTTCACATATCGCCTTGCAAATTCCAGACGACGTCTCATATTTTCGTCACTGAGAACTTCTTTCGCAGCAGCATTATACTTCTTTATTCCCATCTTCTTTAATCTTTTTGTATAGTTATACGGCATCCGGGAAAATGTGTATCTGCATAGCCCTGGAGTATGTAGCAAATGGTTGTTCTGTTACGTAATGAAACAACTCGAGATGAACGTGTAGATACTTTAGGTCTACCACTTCCGATGGCTCTTTCCAAAGTGTGTTCAAGATTCCATTTTACTCGGTAATGCCCTACGGTGCTTTTTGGTATATCTAACATACGTGAAATTTCACGCACGCTACAGCCCGCCGCTAATTCCGAAACAATCCGCGCTTTCAAATCAGCACCGAGATGAGGTGGCATTTTCACAACACTTGAAATTTTAAACTAAAATAGAATTTATATTTCTTACTTTATTTATTGGTTTACACTACCCCTTCTCAAACAGTAAGTAATTGTTTATTTATTACATACTTCTAATGACCATGTAACAACCCTTAGAGCAATATGACTCGAAGGAAGTAAATTAAACAAGCAAGGATATTCTATTGTTATTGAAACTTATTTATAAACTAAGAAAAATGCCAACAGTTAATTGTAACGACATGTGTGCGTTTAAAGTGCATAGCGCTATCTAAGCGACAACTTTAATGCTTGAAACACACGTGTGTCGATAAAGCCAAGTAAAACTTGTACAGAAGCATAACACGCAACGAAAGAACACCTGATGCCGCATTTTGCTTTTATTATGAGCTCATCAGAGGTGTATACTTAAGTGCGGTATACAACTGTACAAGACGACACACGTGTTTCAACAATTTTGGGAAGATAGAACACCATTTGTGGTAAAAGTACTTTCGTCAGAAAAAATTCTATTTTATGAAAATGTTTGTTAAAATTAGTTTCCTTTAAAGACAAACAGAACTGCAATCGCCTTGCTTCGTCACCTTTCTCCAAAGTGTGGCAAAATTTGACTTTTTGTATGGATGAATTCGGTTTAGTTTATAAATTCTTTGTAAATGTGTTTTACTTATGTTTGTATTTACGCTTTGATTTCTGAGTGACATTTTAGGATCTGCATCTTATTGAATTTAAAGCAACTAAAGTACCTGTATCATTTTCACAGACAAAAATAGGACCAACACGTTTTGTTTACGAAAATTTTAATATCCGTTTTACAAAATGTTGTGGCGTAGACCTAAACTCTGAGCTACGAAATCAAAATTTAAAAATTTTTTAGAGCTACAAAAATTTGTAGTAGTATAGAACTAGGTCGAATAAAACTTTTTTACTCTTGATGATTTTTAAATATCTTTCTTAATTTCGTTGCTGCGAGCCGTCAAAAACGTTCTACAAAAAAAATTTTAAAAAGATGTATTTTCGTAGACAAAATTATGTAAAAATTCAAAAAAATTAGGGGTGATAAAACTCAAAGTTTACAAATTTTTTAATAACTTGAAAAACCTTTGTATCTCTTTTCGGTAAAGTGCTACGGAGACCTGAACGTAATGCTACGTGGCAAACTTTTTTGTATCTTTTACATTATTTCGTATCTGTTTTCGTAACCGAGATAATGTTTGTCAAACAAAGAGCTACGACATTTTTCTTCAAGGTTATTTTTTTAATATATAGCATTAATTTATCGTGACCAAATTTGGAGTATAAGTAAAATTAATTAAATCCATTATTTTTGAGATCTTATAAATTTTCGATATCTTTCTTCTAAACAATGCTACGTAGACCTCTACAAAATTATACGAAAAAAATTGTTTAAAACTAAAGCTACGAATTTTAACAAGCACATATAAAATAATCAGATTTAACTTTTTTGTATCTTGAAAGTTTTTTCTATCGTTTTTCGTAGAAGAGATACCGATTATCCAAGTTGATGCTACAAAATTAAAACTTTGGAGCCCTTTTCCTTAGTGATAAACTAAAGTAAAAACAACCAAAATTAGAGTATAAATAAATCTTATTTATTACATCATTTTTTGTAAAATAAACATTTTCCGCATCTACTATCAAAAAACTGCTACGGAAACTTAAGCAAAATGCTACGAAACAAAACATTTTTTATTACTACAGCTACCAAATTTAATGGACATATAGATAATAATCTAATTTTACTTTTTTTTACTTTGACAATTTTCGTCTCGTTTTTTGTAGAAAAGATATCAAGTATCGAATTTGATGCTACCAAATTGAAACTTTGGAGTCATTTTTCCTAACGATAGACTAAAGTGAGAACAACCAAAATTGGACAACAAATAAATCTTATTTAGTAAATCGTTTTTTGTAAGATAAAGATTTTCCGTATCTACTATCAAAAAACTGCTATGGAGACCTAAGCAAAATGCTACAAAACAAAAAATTTTTATTACTACAGCTACAGAATTTAATTGACATATAGATAATAATTCAGTTTAACTTTTTATCTTGCTAATTTTTTGTATCGCTTTTCGTAGAAAAGATATCAATTATCGAAGTTGATGCTACGAAACCTTGGAGTCATTTTTCCTAATGATAGACTAAAGTGAGAATAACCAAAATTTGACTATAAATTTTAGTAAATTGTTTTTTTGTAAGATAAATAGTTTTCGTATATACTATCAAAAAACTGCTACGAAAACCTAAGCGAATGCTACAAAACAAAAAAAAATTTATTACTACAGCTACAAAATGTGATAGACATATAGATAATAATTCAGTTTAACTTTTTTTATCTTGCTAACATTTCGTATAGCTTTTCAAAGAAGAGATATCGATTATCGAAGACAATGCTACAAAATTGAAACTTCGGAGCCTTTTTTCTTAATGATAGACTAGAGTGAAAACAACCAAAATTAGAGTGTAGTTAAATCTTATTTAGTACGTCGTTTTTCTTAAAATAAACGTTTTCCGTATTTGCTTTCAAAAAACTGCTACCAAAATATAAGAGAGATTTATGAGACAATACAGGTTTTATTATTAAAGTTACGAAATTTAATATACATATAGATAATAATTTAATTTAACTTTTTTGTATCTTTTTTGTATCGCTTTTTGTCGAAGAGATATGGATTACTATAGTTAGTGTTACAAAATTAAGACTCTGGAATTTCTTAATTAATGATAGATATATTAAGTTAAAAAATTAAAGAGGGAGGATAAAAATCTTACTTATTAAACATTGTTTTTAGTAAGGTATACATTTTTTGTAAATGCCATTTGTTATACAAGGTGTTATTTAAGTATGTATCTTAAACTAAACAGACGATTTTTTGAGTAATTTTAAGATAAAAAGTTTATATAAACCTAGGTCCGTTTTCGATTCCTTTCTGAAATACAGTTTTTATCTTAAAATTACTCAAAAAATCGTCTGTTTAATTTAAGGTACATACTTCATTAACACTCTGTATAATAAAAAATATTATTAGCAAATATTTTTGTATATCTACTTTAAATATTATACTAACATTTATTTCAAATTTTTTTAAGATATATTTAAAATATTTTACAAAAATTTACTTATGTTATTTTTCTAGCTAGAATTAAGTTTTTTAAAATTTTTGCAAAAATCTTGCTACAATTTAAAAAACATTGGTTGTTTTAGTAAATATCTAGTTGTTGTTTTTGAGAAAAGAAAATTTTTGATTCCAAAATTTACAAATTGCAATTCTGATAGTTCAATCGCCGAGAAGATGATTCGCAAAATTTAGTAAACCATAATGTCATGCTCATATTGTTATCTTTACATGTAATTCTGAAAAGAAAATCCGTATCTGAGGATTGGCAATTCTAGGTAGTTTACTTTTTTGGGTGTAAATTAGGTTCTATTCTTATTTGGTTGTGATTTCCTTGTGATATATCGCTGTTTAAGACTTATCGGAAAAAATGCCGTGCCTACTTAGGATGTGGAAATTTCTTAAGGCCACCGATGATTTGATACCATATGTGTCATTAAAAGCACGACAATTTTAGAAATAAGACGTTAACGTAGATTAGTCAAATTCGTAATAATATTAACGCCAACTTTTACTCGGGTGTAGATAATACAAGGTAATGCCAGTAGTACCCGTTAAAATCCATTCGCAACCAAGCTATCCACGTCGGGATATTAGCAGTCGTCTTTATTACACCACGACATCTACCTGTATATAGTCGTTTATGAAATTTTTTAGCAAGTTTTTTTATTGGTATAGCTGAAAGCTGCTTCAAAACACCATAAGGTAAAGGCTCTAAAAACATCTGCAAAAATCGAAACTAGGTTGATTATTTGACACATGTCTCTGTCCAATACAAACAAACAGGCAAATTCTTTTGCTCTTTAATCTGTTGATCATTTAAAAATGGTATCATACAGTAAAAATAAATTTAGCTGTTCTTCTTTGGACGACGACGAGGATTTGAAGCCGGTTTCATTAGATAATTAGGCAGTGATTTGGGATTCTTTTTCCTGATGAACTTCAAATCTAATCACAGAATACCGCAGCATGCTTCAAAGTAATTGTTTCTCCGCAAATCGTTAGAAAACTGAGCCAATGGACAATCAAACGGGCATTGTTGTATTTTGAACAAAAAATAACACAAAACAAACTGTTTGTGGCTTTCGTTGGTTTCTGAAGTAGAAATGTACATTCATAACTCGGCAGAGCCAGAATATACTTTATTCAGGTCGAAAATTATTTGATAACAGCATTGTGAGCCGAAACTGTTTTCTATCAATACTAAAATTTATTAAATTAGATGAAAATGTTTACGCTATGTCCAAGTGCACTAAAACTGAGAGGATATACCTGGAATTTTTATCTATTGGAAAATGCATACAGTTCTTTTCATTTAACATTGGCCATAGAATTTTACATGTTAATATTTCAATTCCATGTTAACACTTTTTCGGAAGATCTGGTATAAACCATTTATGTTAATTATAATTAAGTGGTAAAATGTCTATTAGAAAATATTATTATACTTATTATTAAGTTTTTAATTTAACAAAAAATATTGTCTCGGGGAGGATTCGAACCGACGAGTCTAAGGGATTTTTGTAATTTAACTAGGTTATTATGGTAACAAAATCGTCATTCAAATTTTGTTTATTAAGTTTGAGACATTCTGACACGTTTAATTTCTAAATATTGAACAGAAGTTGTCAGTTTATATTGGTTTATATTTATTGGCAGCTGCTCATAGCTATAAAACAGATAATCAGGAACCACAAGAATATCTTCAAAGTAAGTTTCAAAAAAACTACAATTGCTAACTATGAGAAAAATATTAAAAAACATATTTGCTCTAAAAATGATATGTTATTTGACATTGTTATCGTTACCATTGAAGTACGAAAAATAGCAGATAACGTTAGAGCTGTGACGACTTCCGACCTTCGATTGGCTTCTATTAGAGCAGTTTGAACTGAACACCCTGCAGCCCGAAGTTACCGTTAACTTGATATTTATGATCTTGTTTTAATTAAGAAAAAAATTGAAAACTTTGCCGTAATTAAATAAAAAGACTTTAAACTGAAAGTAAATTTAGTAGACATTTTAAAGTAAATTCTTTCGTAATTATTTCAACTAAAAAGAGCATTTACGTTTAACTATTGTGTTGGACCCCTTTATAATTTTATTTGTGCTTGGTTATTTAAGATCTAATACAATTTATGTTGTGGCAAACAAGATCAATTATACTTTCATTGCCCGAGTTAATTTCAATTAACAATTGTAAAGCTATAAGCATTTTTTTGTGTTTTAGGATACTACAAAAATTGTAAATTAGGGATCACGTGGTCAATAAGATCGATTTAAAAATTTTTTTTCTTTTGTTATTACCATTGTTTAGATTATAAGATTATATATATTTATTATTATTATGTAGATTATAATTGTACTTTTTTTAGGTCCTCAAAAGTACTCTTCTGGTCAAGCTTTCGGTAAACGAGGGCAAAAAGATAATCCACTAGCCGTCCTTGTTTGTCGCCTTTTGACTTTGAAGAATTTCTTAATGTTTGAAGACCCGTCAACCTTCTCTGAGTTCCGGTGCACATCCCCAATATATGTTGCGTTTTTATTCATGAATGATTTGTAGTTTTTTTATTACACATGGGTTTTAAAACATACAGTTATTAGATTTTTACATTTACTACGAAGTATAAAAATTTGTTGTAGTAAAAATGAATATTTGTTGATTTATATAACTTATGATAAATGATAAACAACCTCTGATCGATTTCGTTCCTAATACCTTAGTGGCAAAATACACATTGTCACGCCCTGAAAATTCAAAAACAATTAACATAACGCAACAAGTGCAAAACTAACTGATCGGTGAGGGGTAGGTCTAATGAAATGTCTCTCACTTACATGTACGGAAGACTAATGGTGCTATAAAGATTTTGTTAGGCGCCACCCAGATCTTTTTAAATTTTCAACAAATGCTTACTAAAATATCTGGGAAAAACTGAACACACTTTAAGGAATTTGGTTAAAAAAAAAAGAAACACGAATGACATATGATCTTCTATTTAAATGCAAATAAGTGATTACACCACGGTTGCGTTCTTCAACGCTTTAGAATTTCTTAATATGAAAATTCACGAAGTTACTGAACGAAATGCGACAGTGGGTTTTGTTTATACCAAAATAACTAATCTGAACAATAAGACATTATCAAACAAGAACAAACAAACGAAAAAACGTACGCAAGTACGTTTTCTAATTTAATTTTGGGTTATTCGTAACGGCACACGAAATCACTCAGGCACGATAGTTTTTCGGAATAAACAATTACATTACTTACATTGGTTCTTCTGGTATGACAAATAATCCAATTTCGGTATACGTACAACAAATACAAATTTATGTCGTTGTTACACTAAACTTTTTCAAATAGGAGCATTCTGTTATTATGCTGAATTTATCGAAAAAATTCACATTGACGATACTGCATTTCCATATTTAGTTCGCAGGTTAGGAATGTTACTTAGTCCGCTAACGTTGTTTCGATCATTTAACACGCGCATACAAATCACTACTCAACAACAATTCACGCAGTTGTATAATTTAACAACATTATTTCGTTTTCGTAAATTTTTTTTCTACATGCACCTCATCTCGAGCCTCATTATCGACTACTTTAAAAATACTAAAATGCAAACGTCTTACAAAAAAATTACGTTAATAGTTTCTTAAAAAGATAATCAATCTGCAAATTTAAAATTTAACCGTGGTTCGTAATCAGTGTACTGTAGAGGTACAACAAACAACAACAACATAATCCGAGCTCTTTCCTTGAAGCAAACAAAAACTTTATTAATTCAGCAAACTTGGTTTAAAAACAAATGTGCTTTATCAACACGAAAGAAATATAATTAAAATACAGTACAACTCACTTAAAACGAACACTACCATAATACTAAAATTACGCCTACAAAAGTCAATTTTCACCAAGCAGAGATGACAACATTTATTTTCATGTCCTGTTTGCAGGTTAGCAAATATTTTACAAAATACAACCAGTCTACTGACAAAAAACTAATTTTAGGTATTGTTTTCTTACTACTGTATAACAAATTTTTTGTTGCTTCTACTAGTCCTGGTTCCGTTTGTTGGCATTTCATTTTCATGAACATGACGGAGCATGCCACTATAAATAGTTTTTAATGTGATTTTTTATATTTACGTATTTTTTTGCAATTGCTCTTGCGGTCTCAGTCCGTTTTTTGGCCTCTTTTGCCTTTTAAGACTACTTGTAAATCAGATTACAGATCTCTTTTAACAATCGGTGATTATTGAGTCTAATCTCTGATCAAGAGTAATTATAAACATACTTTTTCAAACCACCATTATGCTTTTAGTTTTATACTGAGAATTTAAGAAGTTTTTTACCAACAAAATCTTCAGTCATAATGTTTGTTTTTGACTGGAAATCAAACAATATATTTTCTGGTTCCGATTTCATTTTAACATTTAGTAAGTTGTATACTAACGAAAACATTCTGGGAACATTTGTATCAATTTTCCTGTATTTATATTATTTCTTGATATGTTTATCCAAATACAGCCTCCCAAAATTAACTCCTTATAATTTCTGAAAATTATTTGCATGACTCAAGTAGTTGAGGTTCATAACTTTGTTTTCTTAGGTTTTTTTAAGTGTTTATATTCAGTTTTGTTATTCTATATTAGTAGGATATGATGCTAGGCATCTGTTTGAAAGTATAATTTGTAGAAATAAAATTTCTGTTTTTTCAATTTTTATTTTTTAGTATATTCAATAAAAATTGTATACTAGCGTTACGACATCTAGTGTTGACTCGTGCTAACGTAACACGTCTGAAATTAATTTGTATTAAAGAAAAACTTAGTTGGCTATAGTAATCGAAGGATCAAATTATGTAGTCTGTCGACAAAGTGGTTTTAATGCAAATTGTATATTAGGTAATAATGTACTAACATCGTTTTAAAAATGTTCATAACTACTACTAAAGTAGAGTTACAAATAAATATACAGGGTTATCCAAAAGTATGGAAACCTGCTTATATCTTGAAAACCGCGAGGATTAGCGGTATGAAACTTTGGGAAGTATGTATGACATACTTCCGGACATTTTATTCTTTATAAAATTTTGATACTATGCTCCAATTACGAGTAATTGATATCAACTTCTGATTTTCAAATAGCACCATACTAGGTGACTGACATTTTTAGATTCTACATGAAATTCTGTATGCAACGGTGAACATAAAAATTATTTAATATGATAAATGTTATTAAAAATATGATATAAAAAGTTCAGTTTAACATTATTGCTTGTGGGCGGGTACCTGCCTCTGTAAGTACTTGTTTGGGGAAAACAATAACCAATAAGAGCTTTTGTGTATTGTAATACAGAATTGTAGAGCAAACAAATCATGTTTACTGTGTATGTCAATTTAAAAAAAAAAACAGTTGTAGTTAAAAAGTCAATAAATATTTCAAGCAGTTTTCAACTTTAAACAATTTAATTATTATTATTATTCCATTTATTTTACACGCGCAACTCAATAGGTTATCGGCCCAGAGGTTACTGAATTCAAGAAAGTAACGCGTTGTTGAATAAAGTAAAATAAAAAGTGGTGTTTATTGAAATGATTAATGAGGAAGAGAAATTTAAAATTGCATTGTTTGATGGAGGAAATTTTGACAATTGGCTTTTTCAACTAGAAGTTGTTTTGGACGAAAATCTTTTATTGGATTATATTAGAAGATGTGAGTAAATTTGTTTCTAAGGAGACAGATGATACAAAAAAAACGATAACGTTTGGTTAACAACAAGAAATGTAAATCAATTATCATTCGGCGGATTGCTGACTCACATTTGGAATATGTAAAAGGTAAAGAATCATCCAAAGATATTCTAGATTCGTTAAAATCGACGTTTCAAAGAAAAAGCATCGCAAGTCAACTTTATTTGCCGAAGAAATTGCTTACTTTAAAGTATGTCGATGATGATGAAATTGAAAAACATTTTTTGATGTTCGATGGTATTGTTCGTGAGTTAAAACCAACAGGTGCTAAGATGGATGATATGGATATTATTTGCCATCTGCTTTTGACAATGCCTGATTCGTACGGAATGGTTGTTACTGCACTGGAGACGATGGACATGAGGAATTTATCTACTGAATTTGTAAACAGTAGATTACTGGATGAAGCAAATAAAAAGAAGCACGTGCATAATGCTGAATCAGAAACTGTTACAATGAAACATAAATTGTTTTCAATTCGTCGAATTGAAGATGCTGAAATGAAAGCAATTTTTGCAAAAGAAAAAGTTTAAATTCTAAAGGAAGAGAAAATTGTTGCTGAAGGAATTCGTAACAAGAAATTGTATGAAATGAAGATGTATGTACAACAGATGAGTCAAGCTAAAATTGCATCACTAAGCAACAATATAAAATTTGAACTTTGGCATAAAAGATTCGGTCATTTAAATGCTTCGAATATCAAACAATTGTCAAGTAAGAATATGATATCTGGAATGCCTGATTTAAGTAAGTCAGATACATGTTTTTGTGAACCTTGCGTTTTTGGAAAACATTCTAGGAAAACATTTTCTAAAGAAAATAAAGTTCGTTCAACTCGTGAGTTGGAATTGATACATAGTGACATTTGTAGACCATTTAAAGAAACAGCATGGAACGGTGGTAAATACTTTGTTACTTTTATGGATGATTTTACACATTTTGTAACTGTGTATATATTAGAACATAAATTAAATATTTTAGAAACATTTAAGAAGTTTTACAAAATGGTTCAAGCTCGATTCAACGTACAAATTGCAAGATTTCGTTGCGATAATAGAGGTCAAATGAGTTTAAAAAGAGTTTATGGGGAGAAGCTATATTATGTGCTGCATATTTGACGAACCGAAGCCCAACAAGAGCATTAAAAGGCAAGAATGAGAACAAAACACCAGCAGAGTTATGGTATGGCATTAAACCTGATGTGCAATACTTGCGCATATTTGGTTGTGCAGCCTATATGCATATACCAAAAGAAGAGCACAACAAAATTGATCCCAAATCGTTAAAAAATGTTATGGTTGGCTACGCATCAAATGGGTATAGACTCTGGGATGTAAGAAATGGAAATATTATTAGAGCTCGTGATGTTATATTCTGTGAAGATCAGTTGAAGGATGAAAGAAATGACATAGAAATAGTTGAGGAAATTAGCACAAATTCTAATAATAATATAATTGAGGAAAAGAAGGACAATCTTGTGAGGACATTAGACGAATTGGATTTAGGCGAAGCAGCTGATTTAAAAAATGATATACCATTAAATTACAACGACATCAAAAATAAATGCGATTCAAAACGATAGATGGAAGCAGTTGAAAAGGAAATGAACTCATTGTTAAAAAATAAAACTTGGACTTTAACTGAACTTCCTGAGGGCAGGAAAACGATTGATAACAAGTGGGTTTTTAAACGTAAAATAGATGAAAAAGGAAATCTAACTGAATACAAAGCAAGACAATAGCAAGAGAGTTTTCTCAACGATAAGGATTTGATTACAACGAAACGTATTCGCCAGTAGCGAAGATTTCAACGTTTAGAATCCTAATGGCTGTAGCAAATGCGAACAAGTTTTTAATGCATCAAATGGACGTAAAAAACAGCTTTTCTAAATGGTTAATAATCAGGAATCAAAATATTTTTCTTGTTGTACGTGGATGATCTGGTAATAGTGGGAAATAATTTAAATCAACTTAATAAATTTAAGAGTAAATTATCAGCAGAATTTGAAATGAAGGACATTGGTGAACTTAAACATTTTCTTGAATTATCATTGAAAGGAATTTTATTAATTGTTCACTCTCTATTAATCAAATTCCGTATTTAAAAAAATGTTCTAAGAAGGTTTAACATGGAAAATTGTAACGGAATCAGTACTCCAATGGAACGAGGTTTAAAACTGATTAAAGCAGATAATGTATCTATAAATAAACCATATAAGGAGTTAATTAGTTGTTTAACATACGTTGCAATGACATTAAGGCCAGATTTATGTGCATCAGTAAATTATTTTAGTCAATTCAATCATGTGCAACCGAAGAACATTGAAGCATTTGAAGAGAATACTGGTACATTAAAAGCAACAATTAATTTGAAAATGATTTATTCATGGAATGAAAAATTGGATAAAATATTTATTGGTTATGCAGATGCTGATTGGGTTAATGACATAAATGATAGGAAGTCTATCTCTGGTTAAATATTTAATGTGTATAATTCAGTTGTGTCATGGTCAACAAGAAAACAATCAACGATTGCCTTATCATCAACTGAAGCAGAATTTATTGCGTTATGTAAAGCTTCGTGCGAAGCAATTTGAATAGCTAACATTCTTCAAGAATTAGATGTAAATATAAATTATCCAATTGAATTACTAGAAGACAACCAGTCATGTATTCAAATTGCATATGATCCAAAAGAACACGGTCGTATGAAACATATTGATGTCAAATTTAATTTTATTCGTGAGTTAATACATGAAAATAAAATTAAAATTAATACGTGTCAACAAGTAACCAATTGGCTGAAATTATGACCAAGAGTCTTGGTAAACTGATTTTTCAAAAATTGAGAAAAGAACTACAATTAATGTAATTTTTTTTGAGAATTTGTGATAGTCTTTACATGTTTGTAGTTAATTAATTGAATTACTCCATTGTTTGTTTGAGGCAAAGTATTGTAATACAGAATTGTAGAGCAAACAAATCATGTTTACTGTGTATGTCAATTTAAAAAAACAGTTGTAGTAAAAAGTCAATAAATATTTCAAGCAGTTTTCAACTTTAAACAATTTAATTATTATTATTCCATTTATTTTATACGCTCAACTCAATATTGTGTGTTAAATAGAATACTTAATCCTTTCTTAGCAGTGAAGTGGCGTATCTTTTATTTCTTTTATTTATTTTTTACGGATAGGTTTACAATTTTTTACAAAAAATAACGTTATATAAATTTTTGTTTGTTATTTTAATGAGAACACTTTACTGCTACTTAAACATTTACATTTGAAAGCGGATAGGTATTTTTTAAGGTGCTATAGATAATAGAAGAAATGCAAAGTTGTTTAATTACCTAGTAGGTAATGTATTATTGTTAATTTGGTTAAATCTTTGGAATTTTTTTCTTTTTTAATCAATTCATCATAATAGGTTATTAACGGTTTTCTTTACCTTTGTCTCTAATATTTCGGAATAATAAGTATGTTTGTAATACAAATAATTACACCTACTTAATTACCTGGACAAAATCTCATTATCGATAAGGTTTAGTAGGTATAGGTAACGTAAAACGGGATTACTTTGTTACCTTTTCAATATGTTTTTACTTGTAACTCCGATATAATTTATTTTTACGGATATACAATTTTGTAAAAAAATAACGTTATACAAATTTGTGTTTGTTGTCTTAATGAGAATACTTTACTGGTAAATATTTACATTAGAAAGTGGATAGGTGTTTTTAAGGTGCTATAGATATTAATATTCCATTTCATAAGCCCCTAAAAAGAGCCATGTGTTAAGCCTTAAATTTAGTTCAAGAAGTTTTCAAAATGCCCCCCATTTCTTTCTTCACAATACCGTAGTCGATGTTCAAATTCAATTATCCATCTTTGAATTACTTCAAGAGGAATTGCCTCAGATTCTGTTATAATTTATTGTTGAAGTTTTTCCAAATTATTCGGCCGATTGGCATACACCTTATTTTTTAATTAACCCCACAGAAAAAAATCGAGTGGCGTGAGATCTAGTGATCTAGGTGGCCACTCAATGAAACCTCCTCGCCCTATCTAACGATTTGGAAACGTTTGGTTCAAAAACGCTCTTACATGTCGACCATAGTTGGCTGGAGCGCTATCCAGCTAGAACTATAAATTGTTATCTTGCCCAAAGAAGTGGTTTAAAGTGGGCATAATTTGGTTTTGCAACAAATCCAAATATAACGCACTATTTAGATTGCCTTGGATAAAAAGGGGCCCAACTATTCGGTTGTTTATGATGCCAGCCCAAGGGTTTAGCTTTTGTGGATGCTAAGTATGGCATTCTGCCATCCAGTGTGGGTTTTCCAACGCCCAATATCGAAAGTTGTGCTTGTCAACTTGCCCATTTAAACAAAATGTTGCTTCGTCGCTGAAGCAAATTCTGTTTGGCAAGACATCCTCGCGACCCTGCAACTCCTCAAAACTTTCACAGAATTGAAGCCGTCTGTTGTAGTCTTCGGCGTGCAGTTCTTGGTGAAACTGAAGCTTGTATGGTTTTGGATTTGCATTTTTTAGAATTCTTTGCACTGACGTACTGCTGATGTCGTGATTTAGTGCCAGTTGGTTGGTTGAAGTGTTTGGTTCTTCAATAACACTCTGGATAACCTCAATGCTCGTATCCAAATCGGTGGCAGTTTTAGCTCTTTAATTTCGTCGAATATCTTTCACACTGTTCAAACCATCTTTTATAGGTTTTTTGAACGTCAGATTTTGTAATTAGTACTTCCCTCTCTAGATGATATGCATTGAAAATGTCGCTGGTAGCTAGATACGTTCTTCTTCGATCACCGTAACCCACAATAATCAAAATTTCGCTTCAGTGAGTTCCATTTTAAAAAATGCGTAAACTGTTACGTACTTTAACACAGTAAGGCCACAATGTATAATATGAAAAAAATTACCTTAAACGCACTTTAAGTACCTATACCAACTGAACCTTATCTTTGTATTACAAACATACTTACTATTCCCAAATAAAGAAGTGCTATTAGAGACAAAGGTAAAGAAAACCGTTAATGAGCCTATCAAGATGAATTGATTAAAAAAAGAAAACAAATTCCAAATATTTAACCAAATTAACAATAATACATTACCTACTAGGTAATTAAACAACTTTTGCATTTCTTCTATTATCTATAGCACCTTAAAAAATACTTATCCACTTTCAAATATAAATGTTTAATTACCAGTAAAGTGTTCTCATTAAAATAACAAACAAAAATTTGTATAACGTCATTTTTGTAAAAAATGTATACCTATCCGTAAAAAAATAAATAAAAGAAATAAAAGATACGCCACTGCACTGCTAAGAAAGGATTAAGTATTCTATTCAACACACAAAAGCTCTTATTGGTTATTGTTTTCCAAACAAGTACTTACAGAGACAGGTACCCGCCCACAAGCAATAATGTTGACGGTCAAACTGAACTTTTATATCATATTTTTAATAACATTTATCATATTAAATAATTTTTATGTTCACCGTTGCATACAGAATTTCATGTAGAATCTGAAAATGTCGGTCAACTAGTATGGTGCCATTTGAAAATCAGAAGTTGATATCAATTACTCGTAATTGGAGCATCGTATCAAAATTTTATAAAGAATAAAAATGTTCGGAAGTATGTCATACATACGGTAAATATACAGCAAAGGGGACCCACCTCCGATCGCCTTCTAAATAGGTGCGTTGGACGCGGCTTCCAATGCGGAACAACTTTTCCCTCTGACATAATTGGGGGTCACGTCGGTAAAAAGATATTCACCATTAAAGATGTGATAAATATTGTAATTTGAATAGCATGACACTTTGTACATTCGACGTCTTTGCCATATTGTCAAGGACACCCTCCCGAGTAACTTGCAAGTAATTTTACTCGTACAATGGAATCTCAATTGTACCACACCGTGTACATTCGAGACGTCTTCTATTATGAGAATCTCCAACACTTGTTTAGAGACGTTTACAGGTTATTGCTGTTATTCTTACTTCATTTATATTCTACGTTTAGAGGCGTAGTAGACCTTAACTAATACATTAACTTTATTCGTTAATAACTTTTTAACAAATAATGACCCCCGAGTAAAATTACTTGCAAGTTGCTCGGGAGGGTGTCCTTGACAATATATGTGAAATTTAAGGTCATCGGAGGTGGGTCCCCCTTTGCTGTATAAACGGGGGTGAACGGTGTTGGTTGGTAGGTTACAGTTATTACAATTTTCTTCTTAAAAAAATTACATGTTTGCATGTGGTTTGAGGTAAACGGTGTTGGTTGGGAGGTGCGATCGGGGTAAATATACAGCAACATATCTTTAATGGTGAATATCTTTTTACCGACGTGACCCCAATTATGTCAGAAGGAAAAGTTGTTCCGCATCGGAAGCCGCGTCCAACGCACCTATTTAGAAGGCGATCGGAGGTGGGTCCCTTTGCTGTATATTTACCATACATACTTCCCCAAAGTTTCATACCGCTAATCCTCGCGGTTTTCAAGATATAAGCAGGTTTCCATACTTTTGGATAACTCTGTATAATAACACAATCTAGGTTCAATCAAGTCATAAATATTTAACGTTTTAGAAAAATGAAAATAGTATATTGATATCTCGTCATGTGATTCTTATTAAAAAGAATGTTGCTGGGACCATGTTTTTATTAATAAATGCAAAATATTATAAAAGGTGATTTTGGTTTAATCCTTTAGATGACCGAAACGTTAAAGGGGGTGTTTTTTTAACCAAGAATAATATGGAAGAAATTGATGTGTTACCTTATTGAGTTTTTCTAGTGGAGGTGGGATGAACAAAAACAACTGAATTGGTTGCAATTGCCGACACAAAATTATCAAGACTGGAATTTATTGAATAAAACAACACAATAAGAAATTGATACATACAATAATTGGGAAACGGTTTGCATTAACTAAATTTAGAAGAATCTAGTACAAATTCACCAATATAATCAGTATTGCTTTACTTTCAAAAAATGTTAAAATAATTAATAATAATTAAAAATAAATTAAAAAGAGATAAATTGGGCTCGCCTATCTACAAGATTGAGTTGGTCAACTTTTTAAGTTTACTACCAACTCAGTCTTCGTATGCAGAATTACAAGTTAATTTTTAATATTTATTTTGTTCGCCGTAGTTTTCTACGGACCCTTGCTTATAGGAAGGTGATTCATAAAAAAAAACTCTACTTCAGTATAATTGCAACGTTTCGCATTAAAGGGTCAATGCTTCTTCTAGCACTAAATTTTTATTAGAAATCAGACAATTAGTTAAAAACATTAGGTAACTTTACAGGTGAATATAGTCTTTTTTACATATAATAAATATTAGAATAAAATAATATTAGTACATATAATTAATAATAATAATTTTTTTTATTTCCTTATTTCTTGGACAAATTTGATAAAATTATTGATAAAGTTGTTTAGTTATGATTATTGCATCACTATATTTACAGGAACATTTCAAAAGAAGCTTGATCGTTAGAGAAATAATAATGATTGATTACAGGTAAATAAAAGTTTATTGTAAAATTTGAGATAATATTTAAAAATAATTAATTATTACTTACGTGGTAAAATAAATAAGATTTTTAAGAAGGTGTTAATTGGGACTAAAGTCTGTATACTATTGGCGCGGAGTAATAAATCATAATTGCTTGAAATAATTCTTTATTTTCTTGTGAAAGCGGTACTTCTACGGTTAAGTAAAAACCAATAAATTCTAACCAAAATACAATCATTGTGCCGCTCTTGCAGCATTTAGGGTCTGAGAACAATAGTTTAATCTGTGTAAACACGTTGCCATCAGCCCAGGTACTGACGAAACGAGAATCATAGTCGTACATGTGGGTATTATACCAAGATACAAAAATAATGGTATATAATACGTAAGAAGTAAATTTGTAATGTGATCTACTATACAAATAAAATAAATAACATATAAATAATATATGACATAAATATAAAATAAAATAGTAATGCAGATATCGTCAGTACATTTATTACAATTACAATTAATTTGCGGAGACCGATTTTTAGGCATCAAAAGTAAATTTGGCTCAATTATAAAATTATGTGGTTGTCATGGAAACTTATCAAAATGAATAGATAAAAGTAACAGGCATAAAAATGTTCATTTAAATAACAAGACATTAGTAGGTAAAATAGGTATATTTAAAAATAACTGACAATACTCACTCAGTATACGTACCTATATAAAATTAAAATTTAAAATAGACAAATTGAGAAACGACACATTTGTTATTTATCGATTTTAGAGTTTAATTTTATATTCAAATACTGGGTTTACAAAAGGTTTGTATCTATTTATATCTTATTAAACGGTGGAATATTGCTGAATTAAATTATTTACTATGAAAAATAAATTCCACAAAGTAAGGATTGAAACAATAAAAGAAACCACATAATAATTCATATCAAGGTAGATTTTACTATTATAATATATTTACCTACTAAAAATATGATTTCCCAAACGTATCAGGTACCTACGCCACTGCAATACGGGAGATTCGATAATTCTGACAGGTTTATTACTCCGCGCCAATAGTATACTGAGTATAATAAATCGTCGGCACTTTTCATTAACTGATTATATAAAATATTTAAACATTTAAAAATTGTTAGTTTTACTATTAAATGACTTTTTAGTAATAACGTCGGTTTTAAAGCAAGTAGAATGTCATTGAAGGTAAATAATGTATTTTCTATAAAAGATATTAGTCTGAATCAAAGTTCAATTATTTTAAAATTGTTAAAAATTGTAACAAATTAATTTATTACTGTAATATATTGGTTGATAATTAAATAAAACGTAATTTTTAGGTTTATATTAGTTAGTTTTAGTTTTTTTATATGAATAGAATAAATAATTGGTGGAGGGTAGTTAGTAGATATTTCGGCAGTAATTTGTATATAAGTAAGGTAGCTAGTCAAGATTTTTAGTAGTTTAATTATTGTTTTAAGGTAGGTTAGGCTAGATAAGGATTTTGTTTATTAAACCTAAGTACATAGTACTTAGATTGTTTGTGTCTGTTTGGAAATTGACGTTATTATGGTGTCTATTTATAAAAATCATTTTTGATATGAACCTTTTTTGGTAATTATTTTCTGAATCTAATATAGTGGGGTTATTAAAGTCAAAAATATGATTCAAAGTTTTGTGGTGTGAAACCAATTCTGTACAAGGTTGGTTTGATTTTTCAATATTGTCATAATCATATTTGTTGTTTTTTATTCGATTCTTTAGATACTGTTTTGTGTGTCCTATGTAGCACCCATTACAATCTTTACAGTCAATCTTATATATAATCATTGTTTTTATATACTTATATAATGCATGATTTATCCGTATTCGGTATTTTGTCCTTTAATTTTGTGTAAAATTTGTTATATAAAGTGTTCTCGTTATGTAACGTTATTTTTAAATTGTCAGTGGTTAAAATTTTTTTAAGTTTATTGGTAAGTCCAGGGATATTTATAATTTTTTGATAAGAAAGTTGAGTGTTGTCTATTGTTGGAAGGGTGTTGTTTTTTGGGGTATGGTTATTATATGAAATTCTGTTTAGTAAGGTGTACTCGAAAAAAATTTGACACTTTGTATAACCACCAACACTGGAATCAAAACATATATGTTAATAACTGTATTTACAATCTTACCAACACTCAATTACCTGAACATGTAAAACAAATTTTTTCCACTACTAGCTGTGAAGTGGACAATTATTGCGTCTCTAGCCAACTGAGAAGTTGAATTTCTCTATTAGTGGTTAATAATTTTTTCTATTGTTGACCTAGGTTAATAATGGACAATTTCAAATTTTTTGAGAATCTAAGAATAGTTGTTTAACAAAAACGAGTGAAACATAATTTTGTATATTCAGGTGATTATCTTTAACTTATTTGCTGCTTAAAATTACCTAACACGATAAAATTATTTGAATAAAAAAATGCCATTAGTTTAAAATTCGCGCCCCATCCCATAACCGCAAATACATAACCTGAATTTATTTATTTATTAAATATGATGGTAGAATCAGTTTTTTCAGGTTTCCCAAAGGAGATTTAACCAGGCGAGTTAAGTTACATCAAGAATTTTAAGTAAATTACAAACATTTGGTTGTAGGTGTTTTGAATGGTTAACAGAATCTGGAAGGTCCGATCTGTTGCATAAAAATGTCGACTCTAAAACTTAACGAGTATGTGGCGAACACTTGCCATTCCTAAATGAATTACAAGTGTCAATTTCTGAAACCCAATATTCAAATGATGCAAGGTATATTGGCGAAGCAATAAATGCCCGTTAACATCTCTAGCTATACCAAAACTACTCAAGCTTGCAGCTCAAATACTCTTAGGTAAAGAAAATTACGAAGGAACATTCTTAAATTGCAACGTAAAAAGAAAGCACTTCAATTGAAGTTAACATCTCCCAACGATTACTTCCCGAAAGCAGAGCACAAATTGTGACAGCCGAAGTGGACTTAAAAATAAACCACTAAGAAGCAGGAGATAAATAGAGGAATACAAACAATTTTACTAAAATTATATTTACGAGCCCCAAAATGTTAATTTTAAAGTAGGTTTTAAATTTTTTGCCAGCTCAAACTGCTACGTGATCATGGTTAGAGTTATATATAAAAAGTTAAACAACCCTTGTGCTACATCTTTAAATACGATATGCAAAGGTGACAAATTGAAGTCGATAGTATTAAACTGCATAGAAAAGCTACAACTACAATGCGGTGCCAATGTTAGGGCAGTAGTAAAATTTTCGAAACCTAATTAAAAGAATAGATGTATCACCGGAAAAACCATACCTTCTCGTAAACAATAAGAAAATCTATTATTTCTTCGATGTCTCCTATTTATTGAAGTCGGTGCAAAATAACTTGATTAAATACGATATAATCTTTAATAACAAAAAGCATCTTGGAAAGACATTAAAAACTTCTACATGTCAGACAAATCTAAACCGCTGCGATTGGCTCCTAAGTCAACTAATTTACATATTACTCCGAATAATTTTCAGAAAATGAAGGTGGAATATACCACACAAGTGTTTAGTGAATTAGTTGCAGTTGGTTTATTAACGTATGGAGCTTTTACGGTTTTTTGATTTATTTGCATTCCTTTGCTACTTGATTTTTACAAGAAAAATGTTTATTTTTTATTTTTGGCTTAAATTTGGCTAGTAATGGAAAAAATAGTATATACACCATGGTTGTGAAGTCCATTATTGCCTACTCACTTAAATTCGTTTTTCAATATAATAGTAATTTAATCGTTAATTTAATCAAAGATTGCAAATCGATAATAATAAAAAAAAGATGAACAACAAGGTAATATGATCAGATGTAAGGTTATAAACATAGTTACCAACTTTGTTAGTTGTAACAACTTATAGGAACTGCATGCACAAGCAATTTCCGCGTCCGTATTTTGCGGAAGTATAAACAAACAAAGAATGCTACGTTCGCAAGGAATTATTGTAACCTTGCAAGCTAAGCATCCCAACACGCCAGACGGTATATAATGAGGCGAACGAGTCAACAGAAGACAGACCCAGAGTACGATACGGCGTAGTAACCAAAGTGACTAGTGCGATCCCAGCAGTTCCGCGTTCCTATATGGCGCTTACTCGCATTCCGCTCTCGCAGCAAACGCATTAACATTAAACAACTAACAGCGCGGTTATTGTAAGTTAAAATAAACTCGTATTCGCAAACTCAACGTAGTTTTCTCTGATGCAAACCGGCGCCTAGAACTAACCCCTAGCCGCCACAGTGGTGACCCCGACGTGATGTATTTGATCAGAGAAAGGTCACCGTTCGAAGACTTCACCGCAGAATTCAGAAACAACGGTGCAACGTCTTATCCAGTGACGACCATCATCATATTTTTCGTGATCGTCCTGTTCGCCGCCAAACACTGGTAAGACTCCGACGCACATACGAGTAATGGGAGGTTCTGAATCTAAGGAAGAGATCATCGTGCAGAACGCAAACGGCAGCGCATCTGCCACCCTAAACACCGCCGAAACTCTCCACACAATCACCGTCGTATTATTGGTATTAATCATCATCCGGTTCGCCGCAAAGGACCTCTGCGCATTTCACAAGAGGAAGGTAAACCGCGCGGCCACCAAGCTCCAGGCACAAGCGACAGTGTAATCTTCGAGACGACATCAGATCACACTGGCTGCCGCGAACAAACGAAAAATGGCCCCCACAATCGCAACCGCTTCCGCGAACCTCACGACGCCTACAACGACCCCGCAATCGAACGCGTAGGCGTACGCATCCCTCCATTTTGGCCGGAAGACCCTCTCATGTGGTTCCTGCAAATCGAAGGCCAATTCGCTTTTGCTGGGATCATCGCGGACGAAACAAAATATAACTACGTGATCGCCAATATAGATACCAAGCATGCCACGGAGGTACGCGACATCCTTCAATCACCGCCGACCGAGGGCAAATACGACACCTCAAAAAAGGAACTAGTCAATCGCCTCAGCGCATCGAAATCGCAAAAGATACAGCGATTGCTTGAAGGCGAGGAACTCGGCGACCGCAAGCCATCGCAGTTCCTACGACACCTGAAAACCTCGGTGGGAGCACCATCCCTGACGACTTCCTACGAACCCTATGGCTCAACCGTTTACCGGCAACGATGCAGGCGATTCTGGCAACGCAGACCCACGACGACCTCGATAAAATAGCCGTGCTCGCCGACGCCGTAAACGAGACGCTCGCATTCAAAACGTATATACGTGCGACGCACGAACCCCCGCATGGACGCCGAACCCCGACGCAACAGGCAACCCGCGTTCCGACAATCACGACCACCATCTCGAAGCCGTTCCAATTCGAGAGATCGACATCGAAATTACGACCCCAATAACACTGCCACATGTTGGTACCACCAAGTTTTCAAAGGCCGAGCGAGAAAATGCCGCGAACCGTGTGATTTCCTTCGGGAAACGGACAAGGCAGTCGATAAACGCGGCCAACGACAGCCTCAACATAACCCCGCGCCGCCTCTTCTTGCACGAGCGGGCCACACGACAAAGATTCCTAGTGGACACCGGCGCGGACGTCTCAGTTTTCCCCGCAAGTTAGTTAACGGACCACGACACAAAACATCATACGAGCTGACAGCAGCGAACGGATCCAACATCGCGACATATGGTTTCATAACCCTCAGCCTCAATTTAGGCTTACGACGATCTTTCACCTGGCGTTTTATAATAGCAGACGTAACGAACCCCATAATCGGAGCCGACTTTCTGCACCACTACGCCTTGCTGGTGGACATCCACAACAATAGGATCACCGACCCGTTAACAAACATATCACGAGCCACTGGAGTGACCTCAGACCACGAACGGCCTACGATACGCGAAATCTCAGGGACGACACCGTTCCACGAAATTCTCAAAGAATTTCCCGAGATCACGAGACCTTCGGGCGCACCGCACGTGCCAAAACACGAAACGAAGCATTACATTCGAACCACTCCAGGGCCACCAATAACTTGCAAACCACGCCGCCTTGCACCCGACAAATTGAGGATTGCAAAACATGAATTCCAGTCCATGGTCGACATGGGCATCGCTCGCCCGTCAGACAGCAGTTGGGCATCACCGCTGCACATGGCACCGAAAACGGCCATGACTGGAGGCCTTGCGGAGACTACAGGCCCCTCAACGCCCGAACAATCCCTGATCGCTACCCCGTGCCACACATAGAAGACTTCGCGCAAGGACTCCGAGGAAAAACCATATTTTCGACAATAGATTTGGTACGAGCATATCACCAAATCCCAGTTGCAAATGAAGACATTCCGAAAACCGCAATTACGACACCTTTCGGACTGTACGAATTCCCTTCATGTCTTTCGGACTACGAAACGCCGGCCAGACTTTTCAGCGTTTTATCGACGAGGTAACCCGAGGTTTGGACTACTGTTACACCTACCTCGACGACATACTCGTAGCCTCCACATCCGAAGACGAGCACAAAATCCATTTACGAACACTGTTCACGCGCTTACAGAGGTATGGGATACTCATTAACCCAACGAAATGCCACTTAGGCGTCACGAACGCACGTTTCCTCGGATACCAAGTCTCGAGCAAGGGCACGACACCACTGGCGGACAAAGTGGACGCAATCAGGAATTTCCCCACGCCGACAACGGCCAAACAATTGAGACAATTTTTGGGCATGATAAATTTCTACAGGAGATTTATACCAGGAATTGCCGAACTGCAGGCACCGCTAAATGACCTGCTCAAACGCAACATTAAAGGCGCAAAACCAATCGAATGGCAGACCAAAGCAAACGAAGCTTTCGATGCCTGCAAAGAAAGACTGGCACAGGCCACGATGCTCGCACACCCCGAACCCGGAGCAACCCTTGCCATAGTCACTGACGCCTCAAATAACGCAATCGGAGCCGCTCTCCAACAACGCATCGACGACGACTGGGAACCACTCGCATTCTTCTCCAGGAAACTTTCAAGCGCAGAGAGAAAGTACGGGACCTACGACAGAGAATTACTAGCGATCTACCAAGCCATAAAACACTTCAGACACATGGTTGAAGGTAGAGAATTTTCTGTTCGTACGGACCACAAACCCCTGGTATACGCATTCCGCCAAAAGCCGGACAAATGTTCCCCCGCCAATTTCGTCACCTAGATTTTATATCCCAATTTACAACAGACATCCGTCACATCTCGGGCACGGAGAACGTCGTTGCGGACGCGCTATCCCGCATCGAAACAATCGCCACAGCCCCGATCGACTTCGAAAGTCTCGCAAAAGCACAGGCCACGGACAACGATCTGCAAACGCACCTGCGTCTAGGGAATTCACTCCAACCAAAAAGTGATTCTCCCCCAACACGGACACAGCCGTATACTGCGATCTGTCCACCGCCAACGCCAGACCTTTCGTCCCTACAACCCACCGCCAGCACATTTTCAACACAATGCACAATCTGGCGCACCCGGGAACGAAAGCCACAACAAAGCTCGTCAAACAGCGTTACGTTTGGCCATCCATTGACGCCGATTGCCGACAATGGACACGCGCATGCATACAATGCCAACGATCAAAAGTCACGCGACACGTAAAAACACCTTTCGGAACGATAGCGAACCCATCCACACGTTTCGAGCACATTCATATCGACATAGTGGGACCGCTCCCATATCGCAAGGCAAACGTTACTGCCTCACCTGTGTCGATAGATTTTCACGCTGGCCCGAAGCATACCCAATCGAAAATATCGAAGCCGAAACAATCACGCGCACGTTTTACAACGAATGGATCACACGCTTCGGTGTCCCGCTGCGAATAACCACAGACCAAGGGCGACAATTCGAATCACAACTGTTCAAACAGTTCAACAAACTCCTCGGCACCACACATTTGCGAACAACGGCCTACCACCCGCAATCGAATGGGATGGTGGAGCGTTTCCACCGCCACCTCAAAGCCGCCATCCGTTGCCACGAAACGAAACAGTGGACCGACGTACTACCCACGATTTTACTAGGACTACGAGCAGCATGGAGGGAAGACCTGAACTCATCTGCAGCCGAACTGGTATACGGCGAACCCCTGAGACTCCCTGGCGAATTCCTAGTACCAAAACAAACGCCCACAACGGACCCGATAAATTACATAACGAACCTCAAACGCTACTTCGCAGAATTAAGCCCCACAGCTGGAACAAACCACGCCAAACCAAACACATTCATTTTTAAAGACCTACAAACGGCCCAACAGGTATTCGTTCGACGCGACGCAGTAAAGACGCCACTCGAACAACCGTACGAGGGACCATTCCCGGTTTTAAAACGAGGAGATAAAACCTTAACGTTAAAAATAAGGGATCGCGAAACGACCGTCTCCATCGACCGCACGAAACCAGCCTACGTAGAAGGGAACCACACGCAGACGACGCAAACTTCAAGGACAACCTCGCCCACCACGGATCATCAAGGAGACACCGCCTCCAAACGAACACCACACACCATAACAAAGTCCGGAAGACACGTTCATTTTCCCAAGCGCCTGCATTAAGCGCGCACGCAAAATAATAAAGCGGCAAGGTAAAGCATACGCAAAATTAAACATTTTTGCCCACCAGCTCCGTTTTATCGTGGATTTACCCACTAAGGGGGACCCATATAGGAACTGCATGCACAAGCAATTTCCGCGTCCGTATTTTGCGGAAGTATAAACAAACAAAGAATGCTACGTTCGCAAGGAATTATTGTAACCTTGCAAGCTAAGCATCCCAACACGCCAGACGGTATATAATGAGGCGAACGAGTCAACAGAAGACAGACCCAGAGTACGATACGGCGTAGTAACCAAAGTGACTAGTGCGATCCCAGCAGTTCCGCGTTCCTATATGGCGCTTACTCGCATTCCGCTCTCGCAGCAAACGCATTAACATTAAACAACTAACAGCGCGGTTATTGTAAGTTAAAATAAACTCGTATTCGCAAACTCAACGTAGTTTTTCTCTGATGCAAACCGGCGCCTAGAACTAACCCCTAGCCGCCACAAACTTAAAGAACAAAAAAATAACTAAAGAAACTGCTTGGATGAATAACTTAATTAAAAATACAAACAACTTCATAAAACATAATCCAGAATTATATATTAGTACTTAAAGCGGATAAAGGAAATGCGACTGTAGTAATTAATAAAACTGATTATGATCACAAACTTAGAGAGGTTTTAATGGATGATAACGTCTATGAAAAATTAAATACAGACCCCACTAACATTATACAAAATAAAAATAACAAAATTGTCAAAAGTTTACTAGATAGTGGCCACATAGATGTTGCTACATACAAAAAATTAATTAATTATTACAGTGTACTACCAAAATTTTTTGGTCTAATCAAGATACACAAAGATAATCATCCATTAAGGTCTATTCTATCTTGTATCGGATCGCCGATTTTTGCACTTTCAAAGTTTAGGACCGAAATATTAAATAATATTACTCCAGTTTTTATTCATAGAATCATTAACTCGTACCAATTAATTAATAATATAAAACGGTAAAATCCCCGAAGACCACACGCTTGTATCTTTTGATGTAAAATCACTGTTTACAAACATTTCAGAAGAACTAATTATTGATCTAATTCAAAAATATTGGAACCACATAAATGCTTTTACCACACAAGATCTAACGAAATTTATCAACATCTTATCGTTCTTAATTAATTCAAGTTTTTTGAACTTCAATAACGTAACCTATAAACAAAAATTTGGAACTGCGATGGGAAACCCTATATCACCAACTTTAGCAGACATTACCATGCACGATTTACTAGATTTCGTTATCAAGAGACTACCATATCAACCCTTGTTCATTTATTTTTATGTCAATGACATTTTGGCATGTATTCTCACCAACCAAATTGACCAAACACTTATCCTGTTTAACAGTTATAACAACTATCTATCTTTTACAATAGAAACAAAAATCATAAAATACCTTTTTTAGATATTTTAATTATTAGAGACCTTGGCAACCAAACATTAAAAATTGATTGGTATAAAAAGAAATTGCATCGAACAGAACAGTCAATTATCTATCTAAACACTTATTAAACCAAAAATTAATACTATAATAAATATGAAAACAAAATTATTAACACCTGTAGTCCTGAATTCATCAATAACAATATAAAAAACTAAAAAACATTATTAAAAAACAACAATTACCCCAACACCTTAATTAACAGAATTTTATATAATAGCCAAACCCCAAAAAACAACACCCTTCCAACAATAGACAACACTCAACTTTCTTATCAAACAATTATAAATATCCCTAGACTTAGCAATAAACTTAAATAAATTGTAACCACTGACAATTTAAAAATAACATTAGAAAACAAGCACACTTTATATAACAAATTTTACACAAAATTAAAGGACAAAATACCGAATATGGATAAATCATGCATTATATATAAGATTAACTGTAAAGATTGTAATGGGTGCTATATAGGACACACAAAACAGTATCTAAACAATCGAATAAAAAAGCACAAATATGATTGTGACAATATTAAAAAATCCAACCAATCTTGTACAGAATTGGTTTCACACCACACAACTTTAAATCATATTTTTGACTTTATTAACCCCACTAGGTAAGGTGGGGTAAGTGCGCCCTAGATTTTTGAAAGTTTCACTTTGAGAAGCAGCAGAATTGGTGTTTTCCTACGAATCATTGGTTTTATGGACAACGTGTTTCTACCACATTTTCTTTTTGAATATCAACTAACCCTTCAATTTTGAATTTTTTTCAATCGGGGCAAGTGCACTTTCGCTACAAATTTGCATATATAAAAGTTATTTATCCATTTGAGGCAAGGGAAACTTTTTAAAAATGTCTGCTAAATGCTTGGGAATTAACAGAAATGAATTAGAATAAATGTTGAAGGAAAATGGTAGATTTTATTGACAAAGATGAAACAAAATCTCATTCTAGCTCATATGGAACAAAAAATTATTGGCATTGAGAAAATACAATTAGGAAAGTACTCAATCTAAAAAATATTATATGTGTTTAAAGATACTTCAAATTTAAGTATCCCTCTGCGTCCAACAACATTTGGTGGTTGTAAAATCATTTCAATGTCATTTTTTGATACCAAACATTAATCTTCTTGGTCCGGCCATGCAAAACTGTTTTTAGTGCCGTATACAGATGGTAGTCTTCTGAGAAACTTGACAGTCGCTTCACCAGCTTGACATGAGGTCACCTTACCTATATAATATTTGAAAGTCTTTTTGATAGAGAATTTAACTAACTAACCCAGTCATCAATGGCAGCGTCAATCCCCTCTTTATTTACAGCATTCATAAATTTTCTAAATTTTGTTTTTCTTCTATATCGGCCATGAAGTCATTGTCACTGTCTTAATAAATGATGTCGGTATGAGTTGTCGGAATATCACATGAAGTGCTCGGTTGTGCTGAAATTGTTTCTCCTCATTATGATTGATCATATCTTTGGAACAGGTATTTGGGCGTCCATCTGTTGAGTCCGTGAGACGTTCTGAAGCTTGGGCGATTGTCAATATTTTTGCTCCTTTTGACACACGCTTCCTCTTGGTTTGAATCACAGGACTATGTTACTTCACAGTTTCTAATAAAAGGTTTTCAAAGCTAACCGTAGTTGCTGTAGCTGAATCTCCGTTAGTTGCGTTTGGCTGATTTTGACTTTCAAGTCTTCTATAGGCTGCCGGGTCGTGAACATCTTGTTTGATCACTTCTGGATTATAGGGCAGTATTTCGCTTTTTTTAAATTTGTTCGTGATAATTTCAGACTTGGCATCTAGCCAGATTTGACCAAACAAAGTGCTGAATTGCTTTTTAGGTAATTTCTGACCAATATGTTTTCTTTGTCACTTGACGAGCATTTCGTCCCAGGAACTCTTTAAAGATTTGAAAACTGTTAGATCAAAGGGTTGTAAGATATGGCTGGAATGTGGCGGTAACTTTAAAAGTATTATATTTTCCTTAACCGCAGCTTTAATGAGCCTGTCGTCTATATGAGAGCTATGTCCATCCAAAATTTAAAGCACAGGGACCGTATTCTCTAAATTTCAACCAAAAACGTAACGTTTCGAAAACGCTAAGCGTATTGCTAATGATGAATTCGTAT
Source organism: Abscondita cerata (assembly GCA_030710515.1). Classification (NCBI taxonomy): domain Eukaryota; kingdom Metazoa; phylum Arthropoda; class Insecta; order Coleoptera; family Lampyridae; genus Abscondita; species Abscondita cerata. The sequence continues at coordinate 268,073 of JALBCR010000552.1, read as the reverse complement.
AGCACTTCGTTAAGCAAGTTGATTAGGTATTCTGAAGTGCCATACGTTTACGACAGTTTGTTTTAAAAGCGACGTGCACTTGCTGGCAACAGTGTCAAAGTTTGCGATAACCAATAACAAATAATCAAGGTGTATAATCAGTTGCCTATCCACAGCAGATTTAAATGTCATTATTTCATTAGTTTTTTTCTAATCAATGTTTATTGTAATTATAATTTCACAAATAAAGCATTTTAAAGTATAAATTTACTTCTAACATTTTTTTTACAATTATTGTACAACGTAACCTATAAAACGAAAGTATCATTATTGTAGTATTTACATTGATTGGAAGGAAGTAATCTTGATCGTCATAAATTGTTAATTAAGTAATAGGATGGATCAAGATCCAATTATCCTAGTATTTACATTGATATATTACGTATTACTTCGCCGTAAATTTATAAAAGGTTCTAAAAGTGCCTCTAAATCTTCTACATCTTCTTTCCTTAACCTAAATTGTTTAATAAAATTATAGTCAGATAATTCAAACGCATCGTTGGCTGCTATACGAAACCGCTGTTGATCTTCAGCATTTTCAATATTATTTACAACATTTGGCAGTCATCAACATTTGCCATTTCAACGTTCTAAAAATTAATGTGACCCTACTGTCATTTGAAAACGATAAGCAAAACGCTCATAAATGGTGACTGTTTTCAAAGCGCTCTGCGGATTGAAAGCGAAGCGCAAAGCAAATTCAGAATACCTATTTTGAAATTGATCGCGTTGCCATCCGCAAATTGACGCCATTTACGCTGTGCGTTCAAAAGCGCTGTGCAAATTTGTGTTAGAGAATACGGCCCCAGGTCTCTCTGGACCAATATTTGATACAAAAGTTGTTGTGAAATAATTCAAAAAGACATCTGCTTCCATCCAATCATTTGATGTGGCACCGTAAACTGTATTATGGAAACCTGTACCCTCAGGTGCCATCCACTCGTTCCATAAATTCTTACCCTTGAACAAAATGAGTGGTAGCAGTTTGTCTCCTGTGGCGTTGGCTGTCAGGAGTACGGAAATGTTTTCTCTGCCCGGCCCAGATATAGTCCTTAAGGATGCTACTCCTTTCAGCGCAACAACTTTAGTTTTTGATGGATCCATACAAAAACTAGACTCATCCAAATTATAAATTCTATTTGGGTGCTCGTATAAGTTGAATTGGTCCAGCACTTTCTTGAGCATTTCAAAATAATTATGCATCAAGAATGGATCAATACACTTTTTACGAGCATACTCCACACTTTGTGGTTTCTTTATAGAGAGATGGTGCCGTTTTATGAATGCTAAGAACCAGTCCTCTATGGGAATATTCTCCTTAACCCCTTAAGTGGCAATGACGTATATATCCGCTTCTTAAATTTACTGTTTTCCCGATTATGACGAACATATTCGCGACGACTTTTTTGTTGGGGCCTTTCATGGCTATGACGAATATCTTCGCCTGCGGTGGAAATTACATTTATGCGATTATCATAGAGTGCGTGTGCACTTGTGTTTGGAGACTATCGCGCATGAATTCTTCTGAAAGCATTCATAATTTAATCGCATATTTTACACGTGCTACTACAGGTTCTTGCAGGTTTGCGAATTTTGTTTTTTAATTTTGTGTCAGTATTTTGCTGTGAATATAATTGGCAAGTTAAAATGTTGAGTTCAGACGAAGACAGTGATTATGAAATGGAAAATGACGACGACAATTTTACTAGTTCAGAGGAAGAATTTGCATCTACTGACGACGAAGAATCTGGTGAAGACGATGATTCAAATGAAGATCCACCTGAACAAATAAATCAGTCTTTTGCATTTGACGTGCCCTGGATTCCAAACGGTATTCCTAGACCTCCATTTCCTTTTGTAGCACCATCGGGAATACATGTAGAAATTAATTGTAACGATACATTATCAATTTTTGAACAATTTTTTGATGATGTTTTAATTGAATTAATTGTTACCGAAACAAACCGATATGCAAATGAATATCTTGCAATTAATATTACAAAGTTAAAGAAAAATTCTAGAGTACTCAAATGGAGGGATACTACCTCTAAAGAAATAAAAACTTTTATAGGTCTGTTGATATTACAAGGTTTGTGTCAGAAACCTGAGTATAAACTGTATTTTTCAAGACGTGAAAGTATAGCTACGCCCTTTTTTTCGCGAATAATGTCTGAACGAAGGTTCCATCTTTTATTGAAATTTCTTCATTTTGTGGACAACGCAACCATTAGTGCTGAACCTACCAATCGCAAGTTAGCAAAAGTTCTTCCTATTCTGATTCATCTAAAGCAAAAATTTCGGGAATGTTACACACCAAAAAGGGACATAGCAATTGATGAGTCGCTTATAGGTTGGAAAGGTCGACTTAGCTGGAAGCAATATATTCCAACAAAACGGAAAAGGTTTGGAATAAAAGTGTTTGCACTATGTGAAAGTAGTTCAGGTTATATGTATAATTTTATCATATACACTGGTCAAAATACAGATTATGGCAACAAATATTCCAACGAACCAATTACTTCTAGGATTACATTATCCCTACTTGATCCATTGCTCAACAAGGGATATAGACTCTTTCTAGATAATTACTATACAAGTGTTGATTTAGTAGATAAGCTTGTCAAAAACAGAACAGATTGCATTGGCACCATGCGGTTAAATCGAAAAGGCATACCTCCTGAATTGAAGACAAAATTACAAAAGGTCAAAATGTAGCTATGTACAGGAAAAAAATTATGCTACAAAAATGGAAGGATAAAAAAGACGTTTTGATGATTTCTACGCTACATGATGATACTATGCAAATTATAACAACACGAAAAGGTGAAGTTCTAAAACCTTCATGTGTAATAGAATATAATAGTCAGATGGGCGGCGTAGATTTAGCTGATAATTATCTACATTTTTATGGTACCACAAGGAGCCGAATTAAAAAATATTATATGAAGATTTTTCATCATTTTTTAAATGTAACTGCATTAAATGCTTACCAATTGTACAAGAACTTGGGAGGTAAACAAAACGGCTAAACTTTCTTATGGAAATTGGTGAAAAATGGTAGAAAAATATGCTGAACCTGAACAACACGAACAAAGACGGTCTAGAACTCCTCAACCATCCAGATTTATTGAGAGGCATTTTCCAAGCCTTATTCCTGCAACAACAAAGGCAAAACCTACTAAAAGGTACGTTGAACATGTATATAATTACGTTATAATAGTTACAATAATTAATTTTCAGATGTGTGGTTTGCGCAGAACAGAAAAAAGTAAGAAAGGAAAGCAGGTATTGGTGCTCAAAATGTTACACAGGATTATGTCCGGCTCCATGTTTCGGAATTTATCATACCAGACCGTAATTATTTTGGTTGTGTATTTTCGTTTTCTTTTGTTAAACGTTTTAAGAAGTGTCAATTTTTTTATTCATTTATTAAACTTTTGTAATGGTCATGACGAATATTATTGTGTTTTGGGGCAACCCTCCTGGCTTTGACGAATATTTTCGCCTGCGGAATATGTTCAATGATGATGACGTATTTGTTCGCAAGCGCCAAAAGTAGCTACCACCGTACGATGACATATACTTGAGACAACTTGCCACTTAAGGGGTTAAAGGGCACTTTCATATTATTCTGTGCTACAAAACTGGCTGTGATTTGTAACTGCTCTTTCTTACTAATCGCCTACCCCCATTTCTCCATTACTTTCAAGCAGTTGGCAAGTTCCTCTTCTTTATCCAGGGTTATCACTGTAGGCCTTCCCATTGTCTAACTTTTCATTGCTCTTTGACCACTTACTTTAGCCTTTAAGGTGCTTAGTAGAATGTTGTATGTTTTACTAGCCGCATATGTGGTTATTATACCCCGTCTTTTATCTGACAATGCTCTTTCTAGCTGATCTTTAGTGTATTTTGTAGCACTGATCGGATTTTCTTGTATAATTTCGTACCATTTTCAATCTGAAATAAAAAATGGGGGCAAGCGAACCCATTGATGGGGTAAGGGCGACCTAGTAGGTTACACTTTCCCAGAAGTGTGTTTCACAAGGGCCAAGTGTAACCTATGGCCAAACTTAACAATATAATTGTGATATTCAAGAAATATTAAGCTAAACAATTAGTTAAGAGCACATACTGATTACCAAAGTATCAAAAAAAAACACTTACCCTCATATATGGATTCGATTTCTGTAGATAAAACAAGTCAAGACAAATTCACAAACCTATCACAATGTGCTCATCTGCATTCAACGGCAAATACCGGAAAACTGCTTGAAGATCAGAGACTGTAATCTACACCAAGGGCTGGCTAAGATGGTTTCCGACGCATACCAATAGATGGCGCTGTCATATAACATTAATTCTGGCAATATTAACTTAGAATTGCACTTACCCCGGAGCTACTTTTGCTCCACCTTACCTTATATTAGATTCAGAAAATAATTACCAAAAAGGCTCATTTCAGATATAATTTCTAAAAATAGACACCATAATAACGTCAATTTCAAAACCGACACCAACAATCTAAGTACTATGTACTTAGGTTTAATAATCAAAATCCCTATCTAGCCTAACCTACCTTAAAACAATAATTAAACTACTAAAAATCTTGACTAGCTACCTTACTTATATACAAATTACGCCGAAAATATCTACTAACTACTCTTCTTTTATAAAAAATATATTAGTTATCTTCAATGACATTCTACTTGCTTTAAAACCGACGTTATTACTAAAAGTCCTTTCATAGTAAAACGAACAATTTTTAAATGTTTAAATATTTCATACAATCAATTAATAAAAAGTGCCGACTTTTATTAGTCTCAGTTAACACCTTCTTAAAAAACTCATTTATTTTACCGCGTAAGTAATAATTAATTATTTTTAAATATTATCGTAAATTTTACAATAAATTATTGTTTTTCTAACGATCAAACTTCTTTTGAAATGTTCCTGTAAAAATAGTGATTAATATTTTATTTTATTTACTCTAATGCAATAATCATAACTAAACAACTTTATCATTAATTTTATCAAAATTGTCCAAGAAATAAGGGAAACCAAAAAAATTTATATATACTAATATTATTTATTACCATTTTATTTTAATATTTATTATATGTAAAAAAGACTATATTCACCTGTAAAGTTACATAATGTTTTTAACTAATTGTCTGTTCTAATAAAAATTTAGTACCCGAAGAAGAATTTACTCTTCAATGCGAAACGTCGCAATTATACTGAAGTAGAGTTTTTCTTTTCGAATCACCTTCCTATAAGCAAGAGTCCGTAGGAAACTGCGGCGAACAAAATAAATATTAACAAATACAAAGAAAAACCATCTCACCAATTAATTTTTAATTATTTGTCAGCCAGTTACATAATATTTTTAAATGTACCATAAAAAATGCGGTATATGGAATAATGTACTTTTTCTTCAAGCGTGCTAAAATATGAATTTTACTATACCGCATTGAATATATAGAACGACTACATTATTTTACGGCGTACAATAATATTATTATTTTACGCTCAATTAGTAACTTAGTTTGCCGGTAGAGGTATTAGCACTTTTTAAGCAGAAACGCCATTTAAAATTTAAACTTTTAAAAATGTCGCAAATTGAAGACACCTAAAATAAAACAAATCGCCGATGCCTTAGTTGAAAATTTGATCCCCAACAAATCGCGCAAAATATATGATTTTGCTTACAATAAATTTTTGAAATGGGCGCAAGAAAATAATATAATCAATTACACAGAAAATGTTATGTTAGCGTATTTTTCCCATTTGGCGGAAACTATGAAAAGTTCGTCATTATGGGCACAATATTCCATGCTAAAGTGCCAATTAAATATTAAACATGACATAAACTTAAAAATTACGCAAAATTAATTTCCTTCTTGAAGCGCCAAGCTGATGGGTATCAACCAAAAAAGCAAAGGTTTTCTCAAAAGAACATTTTAATAACTTTTTACAAATGCGCCAAACAATGAATATTTGGCCATGAAGGTAATTTCAAATATAACTTTTTCAATCGCTAAAGTAGATACTATTTTCTTAGATCGTATTAATATTCGGAGTTAGTGGGGCATGTCGTTGCGACGAACTAGTCAATTTAAGAATACAGGACATCGAAGACCTGGAACGTATAATACTAGTAAAAATTCCTAATACTAAAACGAATAAGTCACGGACATTTACCATAGTTAGAGATTTTTATTTAAATTTATGTAGACAATATATGACACTTCGACCTAATGACATCAACATAACAAGATTCTTTTTAAAATACCAAAATGGTAGATGCCACCGTGTCGTTATGGGGATACATAAAATTTCAGGTATACCAAAACAAGTGGCAACTTTTTTAAAACTACCTAATCCAGAGGAATACACTGGTCATACACTGCGACGAACCTCAGCTACATTGTTAGTTGACAATGGTGGAGACATTACCACTCTAAAAAGACACGGTGGATGGAAATCTAACAATGTAGCTGAGGATACATCGAAGACTCCCTTTCAAACAAACGTGAAATTGCCAATAGAATATTAGGGTGCGATGAAGGTAACACATCTACCGTAACATCAGGTGATCTTAACAGGCCTAGTACTTCCACCGCAACATCGAGCACATCCCAGTCAAGTGAATATGAAATCCATCACGACTATAATGACGTCAATGTCAGTTCTAAAACAGCAAGTAGTGGATTAAATATTATTAACTCGACATTACAAAATTGTACCTTTAATATTACTATAAATAAGAAATAGGTATTTTTCCACTATATAGTTACTACAAAAGAATGTTTGTTTTAAGTTTTCATCTGAAATAAGAGTTAATTATTATTATTGTTGTATTGTTAAATAATTATAGCTTTCTTTCTTACTCTACAAATTAATACAAAAATTTTCCTTTTACAAACCGTGTTAATACACACAACAAAAATAATGTTGTTTGACAGTCATGTTTGACAGTTGTAAAGTTAAGTTAACCCTGTTGCCTATTCATTCTAAAACCACCTCAATTACTTCAAGAATTTGGTTTTTACGCTTGAAGAAAAAATAGTATATGCTACACGGAGTCGAACGTCTTTTGTGTTTCGCAAAGTATTTTGCGGCCTCAGCTGCGCTTCGGCCGCAATACCTTCGCTCAACACAAAAGAATGCGTTCTACTCCTAGTAGCATAATATACTATTAAAATATTCAAGAAACAAAAATAAAATTTAATTTGTCCCAGATCCTCTTTACATGATAGAGAACACCAAATTCCAATAGCAATATTATAGCGCTCTATAAAAAACTAAAGAAACCAAAAAACATACTTTTTTACATTAACAATATGCCATACATTTTGGAAACTTGCGAGAAAAGGTTAAACGTATATTGTTTTATTTCTTAAAACAACAAAAGGTAATCTTAAAATATTTACTTTTAAAATGCCTTTTCTCTGGCGTTATAATTGTAAACGCGGTATAAAAATTTTCTTAATAAAAACGCGATTCAAAGGAAAAAGGTAAAAGCACATTAACGGAGATGATTAAAAATTGATCCTATGATAAGATAAATCTGTATATTCGGTAAGTTCTTTTAAAAAAAAAATACTAATAATAAAGATTATGTCATGACAATTTAAGTTTATTATAATTTCATCTCCTAAAAACTCTTAAGCCTCTTTGATTAGATTTTAAATTACTTTTTAATCAAATTACTAAGATTACTTCTCTAGCAATTACTTTCTTGGGTTTTTGTGTCATTATCTTTTATTCGCGTGCATTTTAAGAAAACCCTAAAGGTAATTTTACTGGTTCGTTTGTAGTCTTTAGAAGACGTAAACGTGCTGAAATAATAAAAATGATATTGTTTATAATTACCTCATATAATGTAAATAGTATAAGTAATACTTCAGTTGCAAACTGTTTGGTATAGTAAAAACAATGAAGTTAGAATATGTCTTTATTAACAGAAACAAAATGTACGTTTAGTACTCAAATGAAATTGAAAGTTTTATTCCACTTGTTTCAATTTAAACCAATTAGTATCACTTAAGTACGTCATTATTTAAGTAATCAGATTAGAATTATAGCAAAAATCTCATTTTACGTAATGCGAACCAATCAGATTGTAATATTTATGCATGATCTACCAATAATAATAAAAATAATAATTTATTTGTTGCCCAACAGTACAAGACCTTAACAGGACTATTCATATTTATGCACTAGGATTAACTTATAAAATTAATGGATTAATGTATTAAACTAACAATTACGGTTAATTTGGAGTAGTTAATGTCACAATGATATAATATGGTATTGAAATTGTTACACATTATATGTACAGTTGATTTTAACATAAGGTTAGTGTTTGCTTTGACATTATAAAATGTTATAGGCGATCGGCAAGTTGAATTTGGTACTAAAAATTTAATTTTTGATACAATATAGATACAATCTATTTGGTTATGTAATAATTTGTACAAAAAATGTTACTGAATATATCTTACGACGGGTGCTTAAGTACTTTAAATCAAATCTATGCATTAACTGTGACAGGTCGGCACTTCTTGAAGGATATATTCTATCGGTTATAAATGTTAAAAATTTGACAAATTTCCGTTGAATAGATTCTACACTTTCGACATAGGTTTTACTATGCGGATACCATATAAATGTACCATATTCAAGTTTTGATCTTACTAAGGAACAGTACAAAGTTTTTAGACACTCACTATTTTCAAAATTTTTACAGGTTCTAATGATAAACCCTAACATTTTTTAAGATGATTTGACAGTGTGTGATATATGATTTGTGAACGTTAAAGTGGAATCAAAAATTACTTCAAAGTCTTTAATTAAACTTACTTTGTCGAAAACTAAACCATTTATATTATAATATATACGATTGACTTTCTTCGTAAAACTCACAACTTTACATTTCAAAACGTTTAAGTTTAAGTTGTTGTTAGTAAACCATTGACAAGCAGCCTCCAAATTCGTTTGTAAAAATTGCAGTCAGAAGTCTTAATTGAGGTAAATATTTTTAAATCATCTGCGAATAATAGTTTGGAACATGTAATTGAGTTCGGTAGATTGTTAATAAAAATAAGAAACAACAAAGGACCCAGATTTGATTCTTGTGGAACTCCAGATGTTGTCATATATAGTGTTGATTTATAATATTTGTATTCAACAATTTTGAACCTGCCTACAATATACGTCCTAAACAACTCGAGTAGATCATCATTAAAACCAAATTCATGTAATTTTCTTAAAAGGATGACATGATCTATTTGGTAAAAAAGCTTTTTGTACATCAGTATAAATAACATCGACCTGACCACTACGGTCTAACACTTCAGAAAGATATTGCAAGAAAATGGTTAAATTTGTAATAGTTGATCTATTAACAACAAATCCATGTTGATGAATAGAAAAAGAGTTTTTTATTTGGGAGTAAATCTTATTGTACACTCATGAAATTTAAAACTTGGACACCACAATTTCTGTAAACAAAAGTTTGCACATTGTGAAGCGGGCTTAAGGGTATCATTTACAATTCTAACAGCAGGTAGTCTCAGCAGGGGTTATCTTATAGAAGGACTGTAGAATGAATCATTACACTAAGCACGTTTTAGAAAATAGGTAATTTACGTTGCTTACTTAATTTTTTCTTTAAAGAATATATTTGAAGGTATCGCTAATTAAACACCATAGCTCGATTAATTATCGAATCAAAATTTTGTTTAGGAAATGTTTACAAAATAAAATTAGAAATAATTTTTAAATAAATCTAACCTACTAATTATTGTAAGTTATTAAAAAAAAAAAAACTCTCTATTCATAATATTTAGTCCTTACAAAATGTATATTTTATGACGTTTCATTTTTTCTGTAGTTAATATAAAAAGTGAAAATAAAAACTAAGGCAATTCTTATTGTCAACGTATATATTTTTTTTTTTGACAAGAATTTATTACATAATTATAATTAAGATACCAAGTTATAGTTTAAAATTAAATGAAAACTTTTTTTTTAAATAAAGGTATTACTATATAAATAAATATAAGAAATCAATAATGGGTGTGACCTCCATTATTATTGATACATTCTTGGAGGCGTCTGCTCATTGACGCTATCAAGGTATCAATATAATTAATATTAATCGTTTCCCATGCGGTATCAATGGCTGCAATTAGTGCATTACGGTTTACTGGTATAAAATTTGGCCCTTGTTGTCTTCGGATAACAGCAAGTATTCGAGCCCAAACATTTTCGATAATGTTAAAATCTGGGCTTTTTGCTGGCCAGGGTAACAGCTCCAAGTTATTTTCTCGTATCCAATTGCGCACAACCCGCGAAGTATGAATAGGGGCGTTGTCCTTTAACAACAAAAATACATTATGAAAATGTTAATTCAACAGATCCCGAACTATTTTTTGGAGAAAGTATAGTGAAATAAGAATACTTACTTGTTGGAAAATATAATCTTCGTCTGGATAAAACACTTCGACTGAAGGTTTCATAATAGTTTCCAAAATATCTAAATACGCAGCAGAATCAAGACGTCCATCGATAGCCCAACAAACTCCTTGACCCCGCGCGCTAACCCAACCCCACACATTCACAGAAAAATAACCACTTCGTTTTTAGGACATATGTGATTATTTTCGTAACGAGTTCCTTCCATTCTAAAAACTTTTAGTGGTCCATCGTTGCGGCTATTGAACGTTTTTTTCGTCGCTAAAAATCACTCGATTCCAAAATTCCAAAAGTTCGTTCACATATCGCCTTGCAAATTCCAGACGACGTCTCATATTTTCGTCACTGAGAACTTCTTTCGCAGCAGCATTATACTTCTTTATTTCCATCTCCTTTAATCTTTTTGTGCAGTTATACGGCATCCGGGAAAATGTGTATCTGCTATAGCCCTGGAGTATGTAGCAAATGGTTGTTCTGTTACGTAATGAAACAACTCGAGATCTTGAGCACGTGTAGATACTTTAGGTCTACCACTTCCGATGGCTCTTTCCAAAGTGTGTTCAAGATTCCATTTTACTCGGTAATGCCCTACGGTGCTTTTTGGTATATCTAACATACGTGAAATTTTACGCACGCTACGGCCCGCCGCTAATTCCGAAACAATCCGCGCTTTCAAATCAGCACCGAGATGAGGTGGCATTTTCACAACACTTGAAATTTTAAACTAAAATGGAATTTACATTTCTTGCTTTATTTATTGGTTTACACTACCCCTTCTCAAACAGTAGGTAATTGTTTATTTATTACATACTTCTAATGACCAATGTAACAACCCTTAGAGCAATATGACTCAAAGGAAGTAAATTAAACAAGCAAGGATATTCTATTGTTATTGAAACTTATTCATAAAGTAAAAGCCATTTCCTTATAATGCTAATGGACAGGATTTTCTTTTAAGTATTAAGATTACAATAGAGGACTTATAAACTTTCGAAAATATCTAATTATAAATATTTACACAGCAATTGCGCTTTTTCCTTAATAATTTCTTAGCAATAACATACACGTTCTTGGTTTTAAGTTGTCATAAATTTGATATGATATAAATTTGTGTTTCTAATATTACATCACAAACTAATCTTTATTCGCCAAAAAATTGTTGCTTAAGTTGTAAAGCTTCGTACACACCTGAACAACAAACCAAGCAACAAACATAACAACGCCCCGCAAGTCAAACGATCTTTTATGATTTCCACAATCCGAATTTCCCGCTCAAATGATGCTAATAGGGACATCATTTTTTTCTTGCATTCTTAAACACTGATTAATTTAAAACATTTTTCTTCTGTCAACTCCATAATATTACCTAAAACACAACAAACCCACAAAAGGGAGGACAAAAAATAAATAATTTAATTCTCCCGCATAAGTTTGTTCGCCGTTTTGTTTAGATTCGTCCAAACCTGCAAAAGCATTCGCGCGCATTTTCTTTGATGTCGGAGAAAAAACCGACAAGTTGCGGGAACGCCGCAAACCGTTTGTGAAACAATCAGGACTTGCGAATCTGTTCTAAAATTCGTACGTAGCACCGTCCAAATTAATGTTCCGATTGCCGTTCGGTTCGTTGTTCTGTTTGTTCCTCGGTTTGTTGTTCAGGTGTGTACGAAGCTTTACAATAAGCATATTAATATGAACTATATCTTATGAAAGGAGAGTTATGTAACTATAATTAACGACTTAACGTTACGTTAGTAGATTCCATTTACTATTTACACATATTTTCTTGGAACATTCGATAATTAACTATCGGGATATGATGACCCTATACTTCGCAGGTTATGCGCAACTGGATACAAGCAAATAACTTGGAGCTGTTACCCTGGCCAGCAAAAAGCCAAGATTTTAACATTATCGAAAATGTTTGGGCTCGAATACTTGCTGTTGCCAAATTTTATACCAGTAAACCGTAATGCACTAATTGAAGCCAATGATACCGCATGGGAAACGATTAATATTAATTATATTGATACCTTGATAGCGTCAATGAGCAGACGCCTCCAAGAATGTATCAATAATAATGGAGGTCACACCCATTATTGATTTGTTATATTTATTTATATAGTAATACCTTTATTTAAAAAAAACGTTTTCATTTAATTTTAAACTATAACTTGGTATCTTAATTATAATTATGTAATAAATTCTTGTCAAAAACTAAATATATACGTTGACAATAAGAATTGCCTTAGTTTTTATTTTCACTTTTTATATTAACTACAGAAAAAAATGAAACGTCATAAAATATACATTTTGTAAGGACTTACAATAATTAGTAGGTTAGATTTATTTAAAAATAAGTAATAATCAGTCAACCCAAATAACCATGTTTAGTTTTTTGATTTAATTTAAAAGTTATTGCTTGTAGACGTTTTTAAATCAAAATTATTTCTAATTTTATTTTGTAAACATTTCCTAAACAAAATTTTGATTCGATAATTAATCGAGCTATGGTGTTTAATTAGCGATACCTTCAAATATATTCTTTAAAGAAAAAATTAAGTAAGCAACGTAAATTACCTATTTTCTAAAACGTGCTTAGTGTTGATTCATTCTACAGTCCTTCTATAAGATAACCCCTGCTGAGACTACCTGCTGTTAGAATTGTAAATGATACCCTTAAGCCCGCTTCACAATGTGCAAACTTTTGTTTACAGAAATTGTGGTGTCCAAGTTTTAAATTTCATGAGTGTATATTATACTTTCAAATATTTTAGCAAAGTTATTTAAGATAGAGATAGGTCAATAATTTTTTATGTTTGTTGAGTCTCCACTTTTATGAATAGGACAAACACGAGAAATTGGGAATCTAGTTTTTCGAATTAAATTAAAATTAGAACATAATGGTTTTAGTAAAAATAGCTGACATTTTTTGACCAACAAACTAGGAATTCTGTCATATCCTGCGGTCATTTTATTTTTTAATTTTGTTAAACCTCTTCGGACATCGATTTCAGTTATTGCATTTAGGCTAACATTATTAGTGATAATATTTTCGATATTCTTAAAATTGTAACCATTAGAGTTGACATAATTATTTGAAAAATAGGTGGCAAATATGTTTACAATACTTTCTGGAGTATCGTACTCAACATCGTTATAGTGCATTATTCCTGGTATTCGAGATGTTCCCTTTTTGCTTTGTACATACTGCCAAAATCGATTCGAGTCAGTTTTTACGCTATTCTGTACTACCCTCAAATAATTACTATAAGCTTCAGATATCGCTTGCTTAACTAATTTCCTAAGTTCTAAATATTTGGTAAAGTAAAATTGTTTCTTGGTTTTTTTATATTTTTTATGAAAGTAATCTTTTTTATTTAAGTTTTTTTATAATAGTTCTAGAAAACCAAGGCGGGTACTGACGTATTATTTTTAATAGGAGGCACACATTGATCTAACGCGCTATATATTTTTTTGTATAAGTAGTTACAAGCCAAATCAACGTCGTAAATACTATCTAGACACGACCAATCCGTAAATAACAATTTTTTATGAAGCAAAGGGTAGTTAATTTTTTTAAAGTTATATCTGCCTTGAACAGAATTGTTTTTAAAGTAATGGTATTTTGGTTTTGTAATATTAAAAGTAATTTGTAATGGGGATGATACATATCGGGGTATATCAGCGGTAAACGATCATTAACTACTTTGCAATCTAAATTAGAATACACTAAATCTAACAATCTATTATCGGTGTTTACAACACAATTGAATTGTTTGAAGTTACAGAAAGTAGAGAAGTTACGTAAAGCGTTTGATTTTCTATCATTTACGTCATAAATAAAGTTGTTACATTGAAATCACCTACGATAATTACATTTTTTCCATGAATGTACTTCAATAATGCCAGATCTTCAAGGAATATTTTAAAATCATTAACTGATGGATCCGTTATATACAAAGTAACTATAACTAAGTACTATTTTTAAGTTTAATTTTATATACGCAAACATCAATAGTATCTATCTTACTTTCAAATTGCAGCTGGGTAGCTTGAAATGTTGTTCTAGTCGCTATTAACACACCTCCACCTCTGTCACAATCAAGGGTTTCATATCTTCTATTAGACCGAAAGACATTATAATCGCAAGGAAAGAGTTTGGTGTTGTTAAAATTAGAGTTCAGCCACGTTTCAGAAAGACAGATAATATCATACTCACTGTCTAATATAGCACTATAGAGTTCGTTAACTTTGGAACGGAGTCCTCTAACATTTTGGTAGCATAGTTTAGAATTTGTAGTGGTTTGTATGTTGGGCTTTAATTGTTTAAATTTTCATTACTGTTAGTGAATGTTTTAATTATTTTTGGAATACCATTAATGTACTTTATTTTAAGCGATTCTCCGTTTTCAGTTCTTGCTTTGAGAGTTTCTTTTAACTGTTTGTAATGTTGTACCTGCCGTTTTGTTTTATCTGTGGAAATAGATATATTTTTATACTGATCAAGCTTCTGCAGTTTGAACGCTTGACTAATGATCTTGCGAACGTCTTCCTTCTTACCAAAAATTATTTTTATTGGTCGATTTTTATTTATATCAAACATTCCGATGCGGCTAACAAAATTGTAGTTGATGTTAGAATTAGGAGCTAGAGTTTCGATTAGATTTGTTGAAAATTGTTTATCTAACGCTTCTTTTTGTTCTTTGGGTAATGTAGATTGTTATTCCGGTACATTGAACACTATAAGATTATTTTGTTTCATATTACGCGCGGTAAATTCAGATAGTAGTTCTTCAAATGCTTCATTGTCATTGATATCATATTATGAAAAAGTAGTAGTTTCCTGTTTTATAAATTTAGCTTCTAATTTAGCAACAGTTTCAGCTAATTGATTAATAGAATGAATCAAAGAAGGTATTGCTTTACACCCGTTACATTCCAATTTATCAACTATGTTTCCAGTAGCGGTACCATCTTCTGTAAATTAGACTTTTTTGCAGTCTAAACAAATCCAAAAGATATCCATGCTTTTAATGCAATCATATTGCGTTTTGTTGATATTTAAACATTTAATGTGATAAGTTCTTTTACAGAAAACACATTCGAGGCCAAGTGATTTTGAATTTGTTTGTTGCGTACATTTTCAACTTCAAAACATGACCCCAACTGGTAACAAATTACACCCAGATTACACACTGATCACGCACTGCTACCCCAGAACACCGTTGCGCAAGTTTAACTTTATTAACAATTGATTACCGTATATTTTTATTAATTTTACACAGTTAACTTAATGCACGTACATACGTTTGCACGCTCCCCGAAATAATAAAGTGATTTCACGGTATTTCTTTTTTTTTTTAAATTATCATCCTGTGAATTTCAATCGGGTAATGAATTGCAGTTGATTACCAAGTTTTGATAAACAATTTTAGCATTATCAGCAGTTTCAGTAGATGATGGGCCAGATACTTTCATTGCTGCTGCAACCACCATCTATTTTTAAAGACAATACATTCATATTATTACACTCGACAGTTTCACCTTTTTCCCGAAGTGAAAATGGTACTGGCTATAAAGTTATAGATACGATTTGATAGTTTTAACACTTGAATGTCCACTTATTTTTGTTAGCTGAGTTTCTCTGACTCCTCTTTTGGCTAGATGTGATATAGCCTTTGACCGCAATGAATGATTAGATTCAGCTGCTTTTTACACTCATGTTGACACTTCATTGGATCTCACTGAACAATTTTCATTGAAAAAAATATTGTTCAAAGTATTAATAAACGGTCGTTATTAACTTATTTTCATTGGCTTAATTATTATTTGCATTGTCTCAATCAACAATTGTTTATGGACTAATGAACTCATTCGTTGCTATTATGAAAGTGTTGTTATTAGCACATTTTAATATCTAGAATGCAGTCAAAGCTTTCAAAATTTGGCTTCATTTAAAAGACATGTCAATCGCATTAATTATAGTTACTAATAGAGATGATTTGTCGGAATAATCGTGTTCAAACAACAGTAGTTTTAATGAAACACAAAATTTAACAAATGTATTAACAGTAAAGTCATTCCTATCAAATGACCAAGTTGAAGTAACCTCTGCTGACTACACAGATAAACCCATACCCATGCAACCCGAAGAATTCCAATTTAATACTTTTCGGAAAGGAATAACTCATGCTGCTTCAACGTTTTTACTCTTTCTTTATAACAATGACAATTTTTCTAGAAAAGATGTAGTTACAATTTAAGAACATGTTAACAAATATTTATTTGAGCCCTTATCAAATACGTTCATGGCTTTTGCCAGGTTTTACTTCGAAAAAAATGAACCACACCTGTTTAAACATTCATAATTTAACGGATGAAGCAATTATGGCTTACAAATCTGAAGGACATCTGAAGTTCAGCAATGTTTTGTATTCTTGTCTTGATTATTTGTTTTTCCATTATTTTGTTTTGCTATTTCTTTAACCTACACATTGTCGTGACTGGCGCTTGGACCGGTTCATTATATGTCGTTATGCAATGACTGTGCTGTTATATTTTATGTTCTTATTTACCTTATATAATGTTTACATACTTAATTATTATTATTACATGTGAACACTAGAGTGGGTAAGGGTTGGTATATTTAGGTTTTAGTGGTTTTCCTAAACCTTGAACTAAATGCTTTACCAAGACGAACCAATCCACTATTGCACACGGTTTTGTCACCACACTATACAGGTTTATACTAATCTTCTGGGGCACCATACATAACACTTACATCACAATACAATATTTGTGTAATGTACCATACGAATAAATAAAAATGAATTTTGTATTCTATCTATCAAACCGAAAATACAATTAACAATGAAATAAGGTCTGTATACATCGTACAAAATAAAGACATAAAAAATAAAGGTATACTAATGCCTTTAAAGTTTCAAATAAAGAAGAATTTTTTGAGAGAAATCAATTACTACAACCGACCTTAAATTACATGGACAGTTTGAAAAATACATTATATGTGCCCTTATTTTGACTTGCATTATGTGATATTTTTGTTAACAAGTTGGTCCAACAAAATGAGTAAATCCTCATCATCTATCCATCATATCTCTAAGAAACAAGAAGGAACGTCTTATTACAATGACTCATTTCTAACAAATGCATTTGCTAGCCCAAGTGGACAAGTTCCAACACTTATAGCAACCAGTGGAAGTGAAGCTCTTAGTGAACCTACAAATGGCGTACTTACAAACTTATCTTATTCATTAGTAAATACTCCGACATGAGAAGAATTAGAATTATGAACATTGCTTTGGGAATGGAAACTGCAAACTCTGGCAGATGAATTGATTGGTATGTTTTTTATGTAATTTTTAATTTGTTTTGCCCATAAGTTCTATATTCCAGCTCAAACAATTTTTATTGGCATCCTGAAAATCATGAAACGCCATCCAATTAAGTATCTCTGGCATTGCCTCGTGTAGAGCTTTTTCCACTCTTCAATAATATGCGTTCACCATCTCCATACGACGACTCCAATTCAATCAATATTCGGCTGTCGACTATACTGAATGGATATGCTAAAGGGAAGATTTTAGTCGAGTACTACAATAAATTTTCTAGTTTTTAAGAGGAACAAAGGAACTCGCTAATTGCGTTAATTGCACACTATTTTGAAGAGCCACTCTGCCAGTTATCAGCTTTAAAAGAAAATTTTAGACAGATTTCCATAAGAGAAACTGGTAAGTCGCGAAAGGTATTTATACATCCTACCTATTTGAATAAGTAAATATATAGCTATAATATATTGAATAGGTATTAGAGTTTTAGGTCAGTTTTGGAGTTTATATACTTTCTTAGTACAGAAATGTTTCCTTTCTTAATTTTTAATCAATAAAATTATATTTAAATGTATTGTTTTGAGGAAAATACCTAATATAGATATTATGTAATTGAATTATTTTTAATCATAAAAATGTTGTCGAAAATTCCATTTTCTATACAGCTAGGTACTAAACCTGTCATGTTCTGATTTTGATTCCCTATAGATAATCACTTTTTAGAAATTTTTACTTTCTTTGTTGACGGAAAGTCGCTGCTTGTCTTCGACTTCTAGCGACTTTTATAATAACTTCACAAACATTTCAGAAACCAAAATCACCACATTTATATACCTAACTGTATTTTAATTGTCCAGGAATATTATCGCACAGAAAGAATTCTAAATACTACAATTCAGTGACAACTTTTAAAAAAGATATTTCTAAACACGTGATGGAAACCTAAAAGACAACTCAGAAAAGGTCCCGGCATGACGATACTCTGCTATCAGAAAGTTAGAATACCAACTTGTTTTATTGATAGGTATAAATTGTAATATTTTAATCATTTCAGAACCAGAAGAAGATGCAGAAACTTGTTTAAGAGCCCTCAAATTTGGCAATCTTACAGCAGAACAATTTGATGCTGTTTGGAAAGCATGTTGGGGATATCGACAGCACTTCATTAAGAACTCAAAAGCAACTTCTGAGATTATTGGGAAATGGCATTTCTACACAACCCCGGCTGGATATAGGTTGGTAAGAATTTGAATTTTCTTTTATACCTATATAAGTTGTAGTTGTGGTAAATTGACTTTTGTTTTAGGTTGATATGTATTTCAAGTTAACCTTCAGTAGTTGTAATATGGATGGCTTACTGGAAGACTTTGATAGAATTTTCAGAAAAATTTATATTTTGTTGACGACATAACACCATGTTAAAGACAAGTCAGTAAAAAGTTTACTCGAAAAATTGGAAGGCGCCAAAATCTCAGAGAGTAAGTCAAATTACATCAGCAAGTCTAATAAGTAATAATACATTTTCCTACATTAAAGCTCTGTTAATTTTTATGTACGTAATCTTATATTACTAATTTTACATATGTACTAAAGCGTCTTAAATAATAATTATTAACTATTTCTATTATTGTTTTTCTAGATGAACGACATGCTGCTGGTATTTGGGCATTACATGACTACTTTGTTCCAACAACAAAAGTTATCAAAAAGGATGTGACGGGGAAAAAATCAACCACCAAATTCATCATCAAAGAGTCCGTGATTTTTGTCGGCGATAATCTAATTAAAGTCGAAGATAGAATTAATCACCTCAAACAAACCAAGCAATCACTTCAACTATCAATATACGGTATTGGTAAAAACATTTTCGAAATCGATGAAATGTTTATATATTTTGACGATATTTGTTTCAAATTTACTAATATCAACCGCGCTCTCGATATTTGCTTCAAATTAATATACCTTTTCGATTTACAGTTCCCTCTCAAGAGTGAAATGTTCTTTAGCTTTCTAGAATCTTATTTTTACAAAATTAAGCCTACTTGTAAATACCCAAAGGTACAAATCTTATGTAGCTATTTAAATACTAGCGAATAAAAAAGTTCAAAGATCATTTTTAGTGTTTTTGTTTACCTTATTATTGATTACTAAAATTACAAAAACAATGAAAGCTCAAATTCATTATGAGAATGACAGAATAAAACCCAATACATTAATGCAAGGAATACATTCATTGTCTCAATGATTCATTTTGTTAGATCGACAAAAAAATTCTTTTATTTGAAGAATATAGTTCATTAATACAATGAAATAATTTTATCAAATTGATGAATTCATTCATGATATTCATGAAATCTTTTTAATTGGGACAATGAAATAAATTCATTATGGGAATTAATAGGTTCATTGTCTGAAAGAAAGGCAATACATTAATAGAAGGAATACATTCATTATCACAATGATTTGTTTCATTAGATCGAAGAACGCATTCTTTTATTTAAAAAATAGAGTTGATTAATACAAAGAATGCAGGGATTCTTTAAATTGAAGAATTGGAAATCATTGAAACAAAGAATCACTTCCATTAGGTTAACGAAAATCTTCACTAGTTTAAGGAATTTTGTTCATTAACAAAAGAAGATTATTTTTATCGAGTCAATAAAGCACTCTTCATTTTAACAATAAATTTCTTCTTCTGCTGAAAATCTATAATTAAATTTATTGTCTTAATGAAGTTTTTCATTGTATTTAAGCACATTTTTTTTTGAAAAACTAGTAAAATTCCATGCACAATTTGGTATTAAGAAGTCAGTCACTGGCAATATGAGGTAGTCTTCTTAACACTAATTTTTCCAGGAAGTTCTCTGCGTTATCTTTTTTTCTTTAAAAAAAATGAGTACTCTTTTCCGTGCCAACAGATTTCGTAACTTACTATATAAAAAAAACTATTTGCTAAAACTCTAAAATTTTTTGGTGCAATTTTTTGGTGTTTTCCCGTTCGTTAAAAAGAAGAATTTGTTTTTTTCTAAGTCTACCTGAAGATTTCTCCTTTTAGAATCTCAAACTTGTTTAGCACACCAGAATCTTATGTCGTTAAATATATCTATACCACAATCTCGTGTACATAGAGCTACTGTAGATTTTTAGTTCTAAAATATGCCGATTTAACTCAAATTACCTTAGTCCAAAGGTTGATAGTTTCCAAAATACATTTTCTTGGATAATTATTTTAATAGCTGTACTATTTGCATGAAACTTGGTACTCAATAATTTTTGGGATCAGAATTCGAAATCCGTTGTCATTTTTGTGGTAAATTGCAGGGGACGCCACTTACAGCACTTTCTTTACATTTAAAATGTCCTAATTTTTTTATGCCTTTCTATATGAAATTGTTATTTAAATATTTTTATATTACAAATTCTTCTGCCCCAAAAAGGTATACTTAATAAATATCGCTCCGAGCAACAGCTTGCTTGCTTTATCTTTGACATTACGTTACGCTTGAACTAATTAATCACTGTAAAGATTTTGGAAACAATCAACATACTATAATTGACAATATTACTATTATGTTATGGGTGAATTGCAAGTTAGAGGCACTTTAATTTTTTTTTAGTTGTGGGCAAAAATATAAACTAAAGTGCATTTGTTTGATGGTAATTAAGAAAACGCAATCGTGCTATATTCCTAGTTGGATCCGGTTCCACCACAATTTTGTACCGACTAATCCTATATGAAAACTGTGAGTCACACTAATTGGAATGTTTGCGTTTTGATGCCCAGGATATCAAAATAGTTTTAACAGCGTGGGCTGCTGCAACATTATTAATGCTGTATAGAACACAAATTGTAAAAGATGGGTGCAAGAGATGCTGTCAGTTTAAAAGATGGTATATCCGGAATCTTTAAGAAGTAAGTGTTGGTAGATCAATGATTAGATTGAAAAAAAGTATAGAAGGGTGGATGTAGTAGGGAGGAATAAGAAGAATCCCAAAAAAAGTTATAAAAAAGTCAAGCGGTATTGTTATTATATTTGAATTTCGCGGTTGTTTTAATTTATATTTGTTTGAAAAAAGAGTGCATGTGACAAATGAACTAAATTTTAATGATGAGAATTTCAATTACGAAATTTTGTTTTATATTTCGTTAATATATTTCTTAAATGAAGTTTTATAGCGCTAGATAAAATTTTGGAGATTATTTTACATGTAATGGAGGCAGCAACAATAGATATTCATTTGCTTATGTCACATATTAAAAAATTGCAAATTGAGATAAATGGCTTGCTGTTAAGGAACACTAAAGATGCAGGTGAACTTTGTAAGATTAAATATAAACAATTTACTAAAAAGTGTGAAAGGTTAATTGATTTGAAAAGGAAATATTTAGTTTTAATTTTAAAATAGAAAGATCTTGACAAGATTGTACTTGTTACGTATTTTTCAAATAATTTTAGTAGTTTTTTATTTTGTCAATAATATGAATTAACAAAATAATTAGATATGTGTCATATATATTGTGTTATCAATTAATAAAATAGCTTTTTACGAATAATACTCTTGTTTAGTAGTATTATGAAAACATCTTATATTAATATGTTATGTCGTTGTTTAAAGTTAATTTAAACATACGAAAATTATTGTCGTACTACTTATTTCAAATAGTGTAATTTAGTAATAGTTGTGAAACAAGCTTAAAAGCAATATACAAACGGATTCAGCAAAACGCAATAATAGCATGTAGGTTACTAGATAATGCATATTTTTCATAATTTACGTCACAATTTCAGTGTATATAAACATTGCGATTTATTAATAAAATTATCATTCTCAAAAGTCTGGTCATTCTTAACTACCTTCCGTAGAACTTGACACGGTGGACGTGTTAGTTACCTCGGTAAGCGTAGATCAACAGGGTGAATTCCATCTACCCCAGATCAAGCTGAGAAGAGGGTGATCGCCTTAAAACTTTGTCCGATAATCAACCGATTACTTGGGCAAGGTTTACATTGGTCCTTCGAGCAACAATAAAACGAATCAACGCCATCAACAACATACCCGGACATCAGTCGCCGGTCAAACAACAGCACCAACAACAACAACATCAACATGGATGTAGAAAAAATCAACGCGCTAGCCAAGCAACAAGAACTTCTGGGACAAGAAATTATAAGGTTACATTCAAATAATAAAAAGGACTCCGTATCACGCAAGACACCTTCGTACATTTCAAAACGTTTGTCGGACCTAGAAAAACTATGGGAAACAGCAGTACACAACAACGACAAACTTATATCAACAAAAATGTTACAACACACTTATTTCACAACCAACTACTTCCGGCAGATGAAGATGATTCATGAAGAAGCAGTAAACTACTTAAACACGTGCCCAAAATCAACTGATGAATCTCACCCCGAAGAAAAATCAAACACCGAAGAAATACAACTCGCCACCACAACCAACAAAACCAATTGAAACGATTAAAGCAGCAAGAATGGAGAATAAACAGCATGCATAAGACATTGATCCAAATTAACCAAGAAGTTATGGAAAACAAAGACAGTCAACGCTATGAATTTTTACAAAGGAAAATAACTAGAGATTGGGAACTTATACAGACATTACATGAAGAGATTATGGACAATGAAGATGGATATCAAGATGCATATTTTACCGAAAATACCTTTGGAGACATTGAAGATAAGTACGAAAACACCACAGAAACTTTGGGGCACAAAATACAAGCAGTCCAGCGGCAAGCCAGGCCGAACATCGCGCTTCCCAAGATAACACTACCAACATTTAGTGGCGGCTATGAAGAATGGCCCACCTTCCATGATGTATTTCTGAAGGTCATACATAATAATACGTCTCTAACCGACATTGAAAAGATGCAATATTTAAAAACTCACATTAGAGGAGATGCAAGCACCATCATTCAGCACCTCCAAATCACTGAAGGGAATTATGCAACTGCGTGGAACATCTTGAAGCGACGTTACCAAAATGATAGATTACTAATATCAAAATTAATCGATAAAATCTTAGACATGCCTTCTGTCCAAAAAGAATCATCACACGAACTCAGAAAATTGTACGACATAACAAACGAGTGCCTAGAAGCGATTAACAATCTTCACATAGATACGGAATCATGGGGTCCATTAATAATCCGCATCATCACCCGGAAATGGGACAATGAAACAAACAAATTGTACGAACAAACTTTGGAGAAGCCTCATGAAGTACAAAGTCTTCAAGATCTGATGAAATTTCTAGAACGAAGATTCCAATCTTTAGAAACAATCAAAACAGACAACAAACAAACAAACGAATATCAACGAATGAGCAGCAGAACTCAATGCCCATGTTGCAACCGAGATCATGCCCTAACACAATGCGTAAAATTCAAAACATTATCGAACAGCGAAAGATGCCAGCTTACCTACACTAAACGAATTTGCTACAACTGCTTAAACCACTCATCAGAACAACAATGCTACAGTCCAAACCGATGTCACATTTGTAACCAACCACATCATACCCTACTACATAGGGAGCAGAGGACATACAATTCAAATAGAACAACTACCTTCAGACCAACACATCTTGCAAAAACAAACCAACGAGGTAGTTCAGCACAAATATCGAAAGCAATTAACCACGTAGGAAATCAACGGAACAACATAACCTTGTTGGCCACAGCCTTAATCCAAGCAAGATCGGTTTCTGGAGGGCAAGAATACCTTCGAGTACTAATCGATCCAGGATCGCAAGCAGCGTTGATAACTGAAGAAGCAGCGCAACGACTAAGGTTACCAAAGCAAAAATTAAAGCTGAAATAACTGGGTTAGGGGAGAACCAAAATCGGCGTTATGGAAAGTATCTACATCAATTCAACCACGTTTCCTACAACATACTCATTAATCGTTGAGTTCCTTGTATTACCAAAACTTACATCAACTATGCCATCAAGCAGAATCGAAAACGCAGGCCAAAGTATAAAAGAATGGCAAAACTACATACTAGCTGACCCTACATTTGACATACCAGGACCGATCGACGCAATCATGGGAGCACAAGAATTCGGAGAAATCATTAAGCAAGGAATTAGGAAATCCCAAAATGGTCTTTTAGGACAGCAAACCGAGCTGGGATGGATACTATCCGGTAACCTGCATCATACTTCTCAAGAACCAATTCAGGTGTTCAGCATAATCAATCGAGCTGAAGAAGACAATCAATTAACAAGATTTTGGGAAATCGAAGAGGCTAGTACACACCGTCACTTATCACAAGATGACCAATTGTGTGAGGACCACTTTAAACAAACAATAAAAAGAAATGGCGATGGAACATATACAGTGAGAATTCCGTTTAAACCAGAACCAAAACCTCTTGGAAATTCGAGAAATCGAGCAATAGCTAGACTTTTCCAACTAGAAAAAGACTCAGCATGGATCCTCAGATGAGAAATGAATACAATACCTTTATACAAGAATATATTAATCTGAACCATATGATCTGAACCATCAGCCAGTGTTTAAGGACGACAACGGAACAAAAAAATTGAGAGTAGTATTCGATGCATCGTGCAAAACATCAACAAATGTCAGTCTAAACGAAACTATGTTAGTTGGACCAAGACTTCAACAAGATCTAGCAGATATTCTTCTACGATGGAGAAAACATTACATTGTCTTTACAGCAGATATCGAGAAAATGTATCGCCAAATTAAAATGTCTAAAGAAGATCAGAAGTATCATCGAATCCTATGGAGGTTTGATACAAGCCAACCAATTCAAGAATACACTCTAACTACGGTCACATATGGCACTTCACCTGCACAATATCTAGCAATAAAAACACTTCACCAACTGGCAGCCGACAATCGCGAACAATTTTTCAAAAGCAGCCCACATACTGGAAAACGATTTCTACGTAGACGATCTCTTATCCGGAGCAGATTCAATAAACGAAGCCAGAGACATACAAAACCAACTAATAACATTACTTAAATCAGGAGGATTTAACCTGCGCAAGTGGTGCAGTAACAGCAAGAAACTCTTGCAAACAATTCCAGAGGAAAACAAGGATCAATCGGCAATAGAAATAACCGAAGATGGTACAAGAAAATCACTAGGAATTCACTGGGCTCCATTCGACGACACTTTTCGTTTCAAGGTTAACACTACCACCAACATCAAAAACACCAAACGCAACATTCTATCCGAAATAGCAAAAATTTTCGATCCGCTAGGATGGTTAGCACCCGTAACAATCAACGCCAAGCGTTTGATTCAAGAGCTCTGGATGCAAGACCTAGATTGGGATCAACCGATACCTAGCGATCTTGGTAAAAAATGGACAGAGTTTGCCAGTGGCTTGAAATCAGTAGAAGATATTAAAATACCTAGATGGATTTGTTCCAATGAAACAAGCGCCTTCTTAGAACTACACGGTTTCTGTGACGCATCAGAAAGGGCCTATGGAGCAGTAATATACGCAGTAACAGTTGACGTACAGAAAAAACTAAAATCACGCTGTTGGTAGCAAAATCAAAAGTGGCTCCAGCAAGATCAAGGGTTACATTACCAAGACTAGAGCTATGTGCAGCAGTACTACTTGCAAAACTATTAAAAAGGACGACAACAACATTAGGGATATCAAAGGTCACAATATATGCTTGGACCGATTCAATGATCGTTCTGGACTGGTTGAAGGGCGAAACATCAAAATGGAAAACATTTGTTGCCAATCGAGTGGCAGATACAAACAAATTATTACCGATAGAAAGCTGGCGGCATGTGCGTTCAGAAGATAACCCGGCAGATGCAATATCTCGTGGAGTACATCCATCCAAAATAAAAAACCACACCATATGGTGGGCCGGTCCTGCATGGATTACAAATAAAGAGCAATGGCCAATTCAACAAAGAACGCAAGCAACGCAATTAGACTTAAAGGTATCATCTCACGTAATACAACATAACGATGAAGAGCTCATCAGACGGTTCTCATCTCTAAACAAACTTATCAGAGTACTGTCATATTGTAAGAGATTTGCAACAAACTCAAGAAAAGAAACAAAACAATTTGGGGAACTAACACTACAGGAAATGGAGACAACGTTATCGGCAGTCATACAAACTGCGCAGAATATCTTCTTTAATGCAGAAATAAGAAGCATCCAAAAAACATAATCAAGTACACAAAAACAGCAAACTAGTTAGTCTGTTTCCGTTTTTGGACAAAAACAACATTCTTAGAGTTGGAGGAAGATTAGAACATTCACTAATGTCATACAACAAAAAACATCCAATAATTCTACCTCACACGAGTTATCTAACCCTACTTATTATCAGAGATGCCCACCACAATACTCTACATTCCACCAACCAAGCAACGCGGGCGTATATACAAAGAAAATATTGGATAACAAATGGGAAAAAGGCAGTTAGCAGCTATATCAACAAATGCGTTAAATGCCTAAGGTACAACGCAAGAATCACCCACCAACTAATGGGAAATTTACCGGCACCAAGAGCAACGCCATCTCCACCATTCCTTCACACAGGAGTAGATTACACCGGACCAGTCCAAATACGGGCACTAAAAGGAAGAGGGCATAAATCATATAAAGGTTACATCGCCGTATTTGTATGCCTTTCAACTAAAGCAATCCATTTGGAATTAGTCAGTAGCTTGACCACCGATGCATTCATGGCAGCTTACAAAAGGTTTACCGCTAGAAGAGGTCATTGTGCACATCTATATAGCGACAATGGAACAAACTTCGTGGGAGCCAGTAAAATTCTAGAAAGAGAGATTTATCAGCTAACTAAAGAAACTACAGTTCAAAACTCAATAGCCATGAAAGGCACACAATGGCACTTTATTCCACCTGCAACTCCCCATTTTGGAGGACTATGGGAAGCTGGAGTGAAATCCATGAAGCATCACCTAAAACGAATAATTGGAAACTCAACACTAACATATGAGGAGTTAACAACACTATTACACCAAATAGAAGCATGCCTGCCCTCTCTGCCCATTGGATGAAATTTGGGAAAACAGGGAAGTCGAAGTTTTAACTCCAGGACATTTCCTCGTAGGAAGAGAAATAGTATCACCTCCAAATCCAATCACCACGCCAATAACGAACAATTTATCTTCGAGATGGAGACTATTACAAAAAATGAAAGGGGACTTTTGGCAATCTTGGTCTTCAGAGTATCTTCGTCGTTTACAACAACGTTACAAATGGCAGACTAACCAAGACAATCTGAAGCAAGGTGCAATTGTACTAGTAAAAGAAGACATCAATCCTAGCCAATGGCCATTGCGACACCATTCAGTAGCAACCAGTAGCATCACTACCGGAATTTTATTAACAATTGCAGCAATCATCGAGGGATTACATCTGTATCGGTCGAAAAGACGGCTGAGACAAACTCAAACGAGATCGGACGGGACAGCAGCATCAACTACAGATGCAATCGAACTTCAACCCCTTAACATCAAATCCTATTCTGACCTAGAGAATGGGCAGAATGTTTAAAGTTAATTTAAACATACGAAAATTATTGTCGTACTACTTATTTCAAATAGTGTAATTTAGTAATAGTTGTGAAACAAGCTTAAAAGCAATATACAAACGGATTCAGCAAAACGCAATAATAGCATGTAGGTTACTAGATAATGCATATTTTTCATAATTTACGTCACAATTTCAGTGTATATAAACATTGCGATTTATTAATAAAATTATCATTCTCAAAAAAGTCTGGTCATTCTTAACTACCTTCCGTAGAACTTGACACGGTGGACGTGTTAGTTACCTCGGTAAGCGTAGATCAACAGGGTGAATTCCATCTACCCCCAGATCAAGCTGAGAAGAGGGTGATCGCCTTAAAACTTTGTCCGATAATCAACCGATTACTTGGGCAAGGTTTACAGTCGTTAGTGTGAACGCACACCTACTCTCGATTCATTTTCAAATCTATACGAAAATCAACCTTTTTTCAAATTCGTCTCACATTAGAACGGCTTAAGATATTTCCGTTTCAAAACAAGTTTCGAGTTTACGAAAGATGTGTCTTTATTTTTCGATTTAAATTTTTTTTTGTATGAGGGCATCTTCGAGGTTAAAAAAAATGTTAAAAATAGTCAAAAAAATTTCAAACAAATTGAGCCGTAAGTTGACCACAACTCGCTTATTTACGGACCGATTTTCAAAATTCAAAAAGCATCATACGCGGATAAAGAAATAAAATTTTTTGGCCGTTTTAGTTTTGTTAGACCTCGCGTGTTTTCAAAAGTTATAAGCGAAAACCGTTTCCGACAAAATTTCATTCGAAAACTAAAACGGCCATAATTTCTAAATTATAACAGATAAAAAAAACGTTCCTTTTATGACCCTATCACATAATGTTTAAAAAAATTTATCATTTTTAAAAATTTTTTTTTAAGGAATTTTACATTGTTATACGAATACTGTAATTTTTATAACTCCGGAACCATATTACGTAAAAACACGAATAAAAATCAAAATATTCGTAATTTTGCAAATTTTCGAATGGTTTAACTGTAGAGGATTCAATTTCACCCAAAAAAATCTTCGTATGCACAAACTTGATGACTCACACACGCGTAACTGCGAGCGTTATGCGAACCAAACAGTCAATTTCACCTAAATAAACTTTGTTGTATTACGTTAAAGCGGTCGAGCCAATAAATCCGCTTCTAAATATTTTTTTAATAAATAATTTCTATTCGGAGTACATCCATATCTTCTATATTAATATGTTATGTCGTTTGTGCGTCCTCACCTACTATCGATTCGTTGCGAGCGCACACCCGAATACTCTCGACTCATTTGTACGAATTCACATGGAGTACATACTCTGCATTCATATTGATTACTCAACTGATGAATGTTAATGTAAGTGCTAATTATTGTTCATGACTGTCTGCTCTTTAGAAACTAATTTATTTTTGTGACTTAACGCATGCGTAGCATGCTGGCTTTGTCTAGTTTTAAAATATAATAAGTGGCGACGAGGTGAAACAGAAGATTTAATTTTTAAATATTGTGTGCGTCTACAAATATATGAATTGAAATGAACGTAGAACAATTTAAAGAATTTATCGCTCAACAAGAAAGGCTTATTCAAGCAATTTGTAAAGAATCAAATCAATCATCAAAAGCAACACTAACATCGAATAATCAAGATGAAGAAACAATTAAAACAACATATACATTCGACCAGTTCGATTTAAATTAAAAAAAATTCCTTCAATATATAAAAAAGATTAGAAAATTATTTCCGGTTAATAAATGTGTCTAATGACAATGAAAACATCAACGGATATTATTAAACTGCATAGGTCCAAAAAATTACACATTATTGTCTAACTTATGTGCCCCATATAATCCTACAAGTAAAACGTATAATGAAATTGTTAAACTATTGAAATCACATTTGTATCCACCACCAAACCCGCTAGTGGAAAGACATCGTCTACTTACACGAACGCAGAAACCAAATGAATCTATTGCCAATTATGTTGTAGAGATGCGTAAATTTATATCAAATTGTGAATTAGTGTGCCCAAACGTCAAATGTAAAAATTCAATTTCTGACATTTTTCTGTTATCACAATTTATTCGAGGCATAAATGATGATGCCATACGTCATAAAATTCTTCAAGCAGGGAAGCTGAGTTTCCAAGAAAATGTAGATGCAACATTAGCTCTTGAAGCATCTAAAATTGTTAGTTGTGAAATTTCTAAATTAAATTCAACAACTCCAGGAACGACCAATTATAACGATATTAACAGCATATCGGAATCCCAAAAGAAGTTTAATAAATTAATTAAAAATAGAAGTCGCTCAAGTCAAAAAAATAGGAATTACCAAAATAAATTTCGAAATAGATATCATTCAAGACCAAGAAATAGAATCGACTATGCATCAATAGTAATCGAAGGTCTTTGTTTACGTTGTGCCAAAAACAATCATCATACACGTGATTGCAGATGTAACAAAAATAGACTTCATTGTAAGTCATGTCAAGAAAGTGGTCACCTTCAACAAGTTTGCATCAAAACTCTATTAAATTCAAATAAGTCAAATACATTAAACATCGATACAAATAATGTACATAAAATAATTGACATTTTTCTAGGAAATACTGCTTTATCAGAAATCTCTGGAAAGTATTTTGCTACAATTAGTGTGGAAGGAAACTTAATCCAATTTGAAGTAGACTCTGAGTCAGCTTTTACTCTATTACCAAGAAAAGAATTTAATAAATTAAAATTATCAGAGTTACGTGAAACAAAAATAAAATTTCGCACCTATCTCAAAGAAATATTTGAACCATTAGGAGTAGTACCAGTTTCTGCACAATATCAA
Organism: Abscondita cerata; assembly: GCA_030710515.1. Taxonomy (NCBI): domain Eukaryota; kingdom Metazoa; phylum Arthropoda; class Insecta; order Coleoptera; family Lampyridae; genus Abscondita; species Abscondita cerata. The sequence continues at coordinate 236,778 of JALBCR010000552.1, read as the reverse complement.
AACAAACGTATAGTTGATGAAGTGTATGTTGTCGAAGATAATTACGCTCCGCTCTTAGGACGGACATGGATAAGAAAATTCAAAATGAACTTTCAAATGCTTGACCAAGATTGTACGAAAAACATAGTTAAATAATTATTTTCAATAGAAGACGCAGAAAACGATATTGTAAATCTGAAAATAAATTTTAACGAAATCTTCATACAAAGAGTTGGCAAAATTTCAAATATTTGTTATTCACTTCAGTTACGAGAGAGTGCTAATCCAATATTTACCAAAGCAAGAAATGTGCCTTTTGCCTATCGAGATAAAGTAGAACAAGAAGTAGAAAATTTAGAACGGGATGGTATTATTTCAAAAATTGAAACATTTGATTGGGGTTCACCACTTGTGTGCATTCCAAAACCTGACGGAACAGTAAGATTATGCGTTTGAAGTAGGAGTAAACCAAAGATTGCAAGGATCACATTATCCAATTCCCAGAATAGAAGACGTACTAAGTAACCTACGAAATTCAAAATACTTTTGTACACTGGATTTATATAAGGCGTACCATCACATTCCTGTGGATGAAAAAAGTGCTTGTATTCAAACTATAACAACACACAAAGGAACGTTAAAATTCAATCGCCTAGCTTTCGGTATCAAAAATGCACCAAGCGAGTTTCATCGTATTCTCGATCAAATATTAGAGGGTCTTCAAAGAGTATCAACATATTTCGATGACATACTTGTACGAGGATCTACTTATGAAGAGTGCAAACATAATTTAATAGCGTGCTTCGAACGTTTAAATAAATTCAATTTACACCTAAACGAAAAGAAATGTACATTTTTTCAAACTGAAATCAAGTACTTGGGATACAAAATTTCTAAAAATAAAATTTCTAAATCTCCGGAAAAATCAAAGCGATTTTCGACGCGCCCAGACCAAAAATCAGAAAGAAGTTCAACAATTCTTGGGACTAGTGGCTTACTATTCACGTTTTATAGAACACCCATCTACAATTACGTATCCGTTACGACTATTACTACTGAAAAATAAGAAGTTTGAATGGACAGCACAATGCGAGACAGCATTTATACTTATAAAGAACGAAATTGCAAGTGATCGTGTATTAGTACCGTTTGATCAATCATTACCAATAGTGGTATCCTGTGACGCAAGTCTAGTAGGAATAGCAGGTATTATGTCTCCCATTATTCAAGGAGTAGAAAAATCAGAAGCGTTTATTTCTCGAGCACTAACAAAGAGCGAACAAAACTACAGTCAATTAGACAGAGAAGCGGTAGCTATTTATTGGTGTATTAAAAAATTATACATGTGTTTATACGGAAAGAAATTCACATTAATCAAGGACAATAAACTATTAACTTACATTTTCAATCCAAATTCAAGCTTGCCATCAATTACTTCGAGTAGACTATTACGTTATGCAGCATTTTTATCGGAGTTTCAATATACTCTAGAACACAGAAAAGCAGAAGAACAAACAAATGTGGATTATTTTTCAAGAGCACCAATTCCAGATTTATCTATTCTACTAGATGCAACAGAAAAAATTTCGGTACATTCTGTAAATCAAATTAGTACATTGTCAATCACAAGTGAAACAATCCAAATTGAAACTGATAAGGATCAAGAATTATCAAAATTTAAAAATGATCTAATTTCAGCAGATAACAACGATGATATTTTCCATCTTCATCAAGGAATAATATTGAAAGGTACAATAGTGGTCATACCAGCAAGTATGAAAGAAGAAATACTTCAAGAATTACATCACACACATCCAGGCATGGCAAAAATGAAATCTTTAGCAAGACGTTATGTATGGTGGAATTGTATTGATAAAGACATCGAATCATATGTTAAAAAGTGCGAAAAATGTTCTTACAATCAAAGAGAACCAAAGAAAATATTAACGCATAAATGGGACGAGCCAAATGAAAATTTCGAACGAATACATATTGATTACGCAGGTCCAATAAAAGGATATTACATATTAATAGTTGTTGACGCAAAGTCAAAATGGCCTGAAATATCTGTTTGAAGTTCAAGTCCAACAAGTGAATCTGCTATCAGTGCATTAAAAAGCATGTTTATATATCATGGGTTTCTAAAAATTGTGGTGTCTGGTAATGCAACCATATTTACCAGCAATCATTTTAAAAAATTTTGCAATGAAAATGGGATTATACACAAATTTTGTGCACCAACTCACCCAGCAACAAACGGTCAAGCGGAAAGGTATGTACACACCATAAAAAATAAATTAAGAGCAATGGAAAACGAAAAGGGAACAATAAACGATAAACTTCGCGAAATTATGTTTCGTTTTCGGGCTACACCATTAAAAACTGGAAAAAGTCCATCAGAATTATACTTGAATCGTCAAATACGAACAAAGTTAGAGGCCATAAGACCTACTGAACAACCTGAAAATACGTCTAGCAAAAATTCACCAGTGTCCAGAAATCTAAGTGTGGGAGACAATATATTATCAAGAAATTATATTGGAAAAGAAAAGTGGTTACATGGAGTTGTTATCAAAAAATTAGGAAGATTACATTACATTGTTAAACTACATACAGGGTATACTTGAAAAAGACATATAAATTAACTTTTAAAAACAGAAACAATTGTACGAAATGAACTAGAGGAGTCACAGAAGTAAGTGCATTTTGATTTAGATGAACCAGTTTTACGACATAGATTAGAAAAATCTTCAGTGGTGCCAGAAGATTTAAAATTAAAATCAACAAAATTGGCTTCTAATAAAGAAGAACAATTCAAGTCATGCCCAGACCAGTTAAAGAACATCCAACATCGCCAGTTCGAAGATCTAATAGAAATCGCCGTACACCAAGTTATTTGAACGAATTTATAAGAACCTAGTGATTACTTTATTTATTAACAAGCAAGTTAAGTGTGGGAGAATCTGTTATATATGTTTCAAATAATTCTAGTAGGTTTTTTATTTTGTCAATAATATGAATTAACAAAATAATTAGATATGTGTCATATATATTGTGTTATCAATTCATAAAATAGCTTTTTACAAATAATGCTCTTGTTTAGTAGTATTATGAAAACATTTTAAAATATAATAGTACTTGATTAACAGTACAAAGATGATTATGACTTTATGGAAGAGCTGAGAGATTTAGACACTGAATGAAAGTTTAAAGTAGAAAAGCACAATGTTCCTGATACAGTTAACGTACCTGTTCCTGTTCAGTCTGTTGCAGGGTTTAAAAAGCCAGAATTAAAAATTGAATCAGAATTTGGTACCAATCCATTCGATTGGATCAGGTTTTGGAGTAAATTTAAAACATTTCATGAAAATGAGAAGCTAAATAATGAAGAGAAATTTCACTACTTGCTTATGTTTTTGATACCCAAATCCAAGGCTTATAATTAGGTTTCTACATTTCCACCTACCAAGGAAAATTATGTAAAAGCAGTAGAGTTATTGAAAAACAGGTTTGACCGTGAAGACTTCCTAGTACAGGTTTATTTAAGATAAAAATTGAGCATGGTTATGCATAATGCTTTACAAGGCAAGGTACGTGGTGAATTATCAATACTTTATGATCGCATAAGAAGTTATTTGCGTGCACTGTAATGTTTTTATCTAAATTGGTCGAGTCATGCCTGCCTGACCATGTTCTTAGGACTTGGCAGAGGCAATATACTGATGCGAATAATGATAATGTGACTTATTTGATGTCATTTATTAAAAAATAAGTTAATGCGGAAGAAACAATTACGCTTGCACATTGAGGTTTTAATTACAGACTAGAAGATAAGTCAGAAACACCAACTAGGCTAAAATCTGAAGTTAGGAAAGTGCCTACAGCTGTTACTTTGATTGATGTAAACAGAAAAAAAATTCGTCAGGTACAGAACGTAGGTCCTTTTCTTGTATTCCTTTGTACCAAATCACATGGAAGCCAAGACTGTTTTCATGCTTTTAAGATAAATCTAGAAGAACGCAGAAAAGTATTACTTGGCAAGGGTGACTGTTTTTTCTTGTTTACGTACAGAACATATAACCCAGAAGTGTCGGGTGTCCAGTTATGTGTAGCAGAGTAACAGTTAAGACAAGTGACACAAATAACAGGACAGCTTCTGCACTTTTATCATAAACCTTGGTTAGTTACAAGACAGAGGATGTCTATCTGCAAACTTTCTTGGTTAATGTATACAATGAAAATCAGAAAATTTTAGTAAGAGCCATTATTGACACTGCTTCTCAGAAATCATATGTGAGTAACAGAATTATTTGTACTTTGAATTTGCCTATGATAGGTAAACATAATGCTAAAGCATAGTTTATGTGGCGGATCAACTACTGAACGAATTCCTCATTCACGTCACAGATTATATATTAGTAGTCAGGATAAAAAGAATTATTATGATTTTGTAGTTATGGTTTCGTAGTTAACCTATTGATATTTTTGAAGAGTTAATAGAGGAAGAAAATATGCCTGCATTGCCAAGACATGATGCAGTTTTCGAAATTAAAGTTTTTATTGGTGCTGACGTATGTGGCAAATTACTTACCGGTAAGAACCGACCACTACGAAAACATCTTATTGCTGTTGAAACAAAGATAGGCTGGAAGATTATGGGCCGTAATGAAAGTGACGTTAACGCATCTTCTGAAGTTCAAACTTACTTGTCGTTATTTATTCATGATTCATCAATCAGTAATTTGTAGAAATTAGATTTAATGGGAATTTCAGATCCTGTAGAAGTTTGTACCGTAGAACAGGTAGAAATAAAGACTGTTTTGAAGTTTCAAGAAACAGTGAAAAAAAAACAGCTAAAATGAGATACAGTATTCGACTTCCTTGGCGTTATGAACGGAGTAATCTACCAGATAATTACAAATTAACACTGAAGCGACAGAGTAGTGCAAGAAATAAGATTTTGCATGATAATATTATGAACGAATACTTAGAAGTTTTTATTGATTGGGAATTGAATAATAATCATAGAGAAGGTTCCAATTATAAAATTTGATAGTCGACCAAGAATTATTTACCTCATCGCCCGGTGATTAAAGCAAGCAGCGCCACCACTAAGATCAGGCCAGTATTTGACGCGCCAGCAAAGCTAAAAGAAAGATTGTCATCCAATGATTGTCTGGAAAGGGGTCCAAACTTAATTTCACAAACTCCAGATATCTTTGACAGATTTCGTGCAGGATCTATTGGAATAATTTCTTACAAATAATAGAAATTGTCACTGTAGACCGCGATATTCTAAGGTTTCTTTCATCAAAGATTGATGACGTGATTTATAGTCATAGTAGGGTAATTTTTGGTGTCACATCTTCGCCATTTTTACTTCGAGCCGTCATTCAGTATAATTTAGACCAAGTAGAAGAATCATACCGTAAAATAGCGAATAAATTAATGAAATCATTTTATGTGCAAAATTGCGCCACTAGTGTTAATAATATTTGTGAACTTGATAAATTTCGAAACCAAATAAGTTCATATCATGGAAACAGCAAAGTTTAATTTACGATGCTGGGAAACAAATTCTTTATACCGAGATTTGAAGTTTGAGGGTGAATCCTCAGTACTCGGACTTTGTTGGAATAATACAGAGAATACGTTAAGATGCGTAATTAATGAAAAACTCTTTGACACAGAAAAGATTAAGGAAAGAGATATTTTGTCCGGAATTCAAAAAATTTATAATCCTATTGAATATTTATGTGCGATAACTGTAGAGCCAAAGAATATTCTCCAAAGATTATGAGAATTGAAATTGAGTTGGGATGATGACGTTTCGGAGGACTTCTGTAACGAATACATAAGATGGTTGGAACAGTTAAAATTTTTACCCGAACTGAGAATTCCAAAATACACAGGTGTTATGAAGGAAGATGCGACTTTACATTGTTTTGTTGACGCATGACAAGAATCCTATGCTGCGTGTGTATTGTTGAAAACTATGGACGAATTTGGAAAGATTTCTGTGCATTTAATTAAAGGTAAAAGTCGTGTAAGTCCGATAAAGAAAGCTACAATTCCTCGAAGGCTGTTGTTTACAACAGAGTGCAGGAGATCCGAAAAATTAGTCATCTAGAGACAAAAATTCAGCAGATCTACTTTCCCGAGGGACCAACCTGTGCCATTTACAGATACAGTTCCGAATCCTGTTGGCCAGTTTAGAGACGATTAATTACTGAAAGTGAGGAAGCAAATAATTATGTTTTGCAAGTAATGACTTCTACTAAGACTGGTAATTTAGTTTCAGTTGCGGTGCATCGTTTTTCCAATTATCATAAAATTCTACAAATGGTAGCTTAGATGATGCGTTTTATTTGCAATCTGAAGCGGTTGAAGAGATAGACCAACCAGAGCAAGTTCTTTTTTAGTGTGTTCAGAAAAAATTGAAGATAGACGGTTTTAAGGAGAAATATCCATTGCTAGATAAAACCGGTATATGGAGGGTACGAACACCTTTGCTTTCAAGTGAAGATGAGACGGGTTTTATTCTACTCGTTTTGCTTCCTGGTGATAAACCTCTTACAAAAAGGATTGTAGAATATTATCACTTTCACAACTGTCATGCTGGTTCAAAAATATTATGACTGAAGTTTTGGATTACAAAGGCCAAGCGTGTTATTTGTTTTATTGTTCATTCCTGCCAAGGTTATCGTCGTTTTACTGCTTAACCACTGTCCACTGTAATTGCTCCTTTGCCAAAAGATCGAGTGAGAGATGCTGCTGTTTTCGAAATCACCGGAGTGAGTGGACAAGACTGGTCCAATTTATTTGCGTGGCAATCAAAAAGCTTTGATTGTTCTTTACACATGTGGAGTACATCGAGCTATTGATTTAGAGTTTGTTAAATCTTTATCTACGGACTCTTTCCTTATTAGCTTACGTTGTTTCATTGCATGAAGAAAAAGACTCCAAATTATTTACTCTGATAATGGTTCTAATTTTGTGGGAGCAAATAATGCTTTCAGGGAGCTGGATTGGGAGCAAATTCAGAAAGTTACTGAGATTAAACCAGTTTGGTGAAAATTTAATCTCCCTACAGCGAGCTGGTGGGGAGGGTTCTTTAAGAGAATCATTGGAATGGTCAAAGGTTTGTTGAGAAGAGTCCTCGGCAAGACAACACTCGATGACAAAAAAAGGCAAACTGTACTTTGTAACTGTGAGGGTGTAATTAATTCCAGACCCCTTACCTACATGTATGAAGATCCTGGAGATATGATACCCCTTACTCTTTCTTTGTTTATGTCCGACGATATAACGGGGACTAGTGTTGGTGATATAGACCATATAGATTTAAATCCTGAAAGTCTTAACAAGAAAATTAAATTATAACACTATTCTGGACTTCCATTGTCTATATTTTATTTTAATTGAATAAACACAACGTTTCAATTGATATTGAATCTGCAATCGTCTTCAGGTGAATACTAACAAACTTAAAGACTACTATAACTTATATACTAATACAAAGTTAGTGAAGCGATCAAGTGTACAAAGTTAATGAAGGGGACGTTACCGTAAACTAAGATTAGTCAGGCGTCTAATTAAGGGTTTCCACACATTGTTAATCTCTATGCTGGGTTGACTAAAGACATTCTTGTTGTTTTCGATAAACGCTGCTTCTTTAAATTTTCTCTTATAGCAGTACTTTTCTCGGTGTATAATTCTTGCCTCCGACCATTTCATTTTGTGATGTTTTTCCCAGGAGTGTTGGGCAATGCCGGATTTCAAAGTCTCTCCTCTCTGTGTATGGGTTTTATGTTCCTTCAACCTGATATCTAACGGTCTTTTAGTTTCCCCTACGTATGACTGGCCGCATTCACATGGGACTTCGTAGATGCAATTCTTAGAGTCACGACTGTTGTCTGGTCTAGTTTTGGAGATCATGCTACCAATAGTTCTTGATGATCTGATTACCGTGTTAATGTCATAATTTCTTCCTATCCGTTTTATTTTCGCAGATAATCCTTTGACATATGGAATGCTGAGTAGTGTTTTGGGTTCCTCTTCGGTCATGGCTGGTTGGTTCTTAGAGAGTTGTAGAGCAGTTTCTACCACTCGTTTTGGGTAACCATTTTGTTTAAGGTCTCTTCTGATGTTCTTGGTTTCTTCTTGTAGTCCTACCTCTGTATTACATAGTCTGTGAGCTCTGTCGACTAAAGATTTAATAATCCCTTTCTTTGTTGTTCCACTGTGATTGGAGTCGTAATTCAGATATTGGCCGGTATGAGTTGGCTTTCTGTAAACTGATGTCACAATATCCTCATTGTTTCTTTTTACGAGGACGTCCAAGAATGGTAGTGAGTATTCCCTTTCTTTCTCCATGGTAAATTTGATGGATGGCTTAATGTTGTTCAGGTGGTGTAGAAAAAGGTCTAGCTGACGGTCGCTATGGTTCCAAATTATGAACGTATCGTCTACATATCTGAGCCATAATTTTGGTTTAAATCTCGCTTTTTCCAGTGCTTGGACCTTGAACGAGTTCATGTAGATGTTGGCGATTACCGGTGAGAGAGACGAACCCATAAGAAGACCGTCGTCTTGTGCAAAGAATTCGTCCTTTAATTGGAAATATGATTTCCTGAGGCAGCATTGTAGAAGTTTCATTATCCCCTTAACCGGTAGCAAAGTTCTATTATGTAATTCCTTGTCCTCTAGCAACTTCTTCTGAATAATTTCTAAATATTTTTCAACCGGAACATTAGAGTAGAGGCTTTCTACATCGAAGCTGACAAAACGATCTCGTTTTTGTAGTTGTATAGACTCAAGAATCTCTACGAAATGTCTGGAATCCTTCACAAACGATGGGCGGCCATCTTGAAGTGGTCGTAGAATTGGAAGTAAGAACTTGGCTAGTTGGTATGCGTGTCCATAACGAGAGCTAGTTATTGGTCGAAGCGGCATGTTGTCTTTATGTATTTTTGGTAATCCATATAAATGCGGTGGTTTGCTGTGGTGTGGCGTAAGAGTTGTCCTTGTTCTCGAAGGAAGGTATTGTTCGTATTTCTTCAATATTTGGTAGACCTTCCTCTCCAATCTGTAAGTGGGATCTTTCTTCAAGCGTCGGTAGTTCCCTTGTCGTAGAATCTCGTCTGTTTTTTGGTCGTATATATGGGAATCCATTATTACTCTTGCTTTTCCTTTGTCAGCTGGCAGGATTTTAATGGATTTATTCTTCTGTAGTTCTTTAAGGACCAATATCTCCCGTTTTGTTATATTGCTTTGTTCTTTCCTTTTCTTCTCCAGTACACTCCGTACTTTCCACTTGAACCCCTCTGCTTGTACCGATTCTAACTTTGCGGTCTCCACAGCACTCACAATGTCGAGAATAGGAATTTCTTTGCAAGTAACGGCAAAATTAAGTCCTTTTTCCAAAAGTGAAGTCTCCGTGATTGATAATGAACGTGAGGAAATGTTGACAATGGTTCTCTTTGGTACTTTCTGAGTATTGGTTGGTTCTTGTTGGTTTCAAGTTAGATTTGACCATTTTCTGTTGTGAGCCAGTTGTTGTGTTCCTCGAATCTTGTCACAGACGGTGTCAATCTTTCGGAGTATCGGTGCTAAATCTTCTTCCAAAATGATTAATTTTATTTCTTCGAATTTCAGTGTAGCGTCTTGGATTAGTGTGGCCTTCTTCCAACGATGATAGTTGATTTGCGATCTAATCAGAGCCAGGCTAGCTCTTTCAACAATCTTGCGTGCTCTTTCACCCTGGATTGGATTGGGGACTTCAAACGGAAGCCCTTGGGTATGATGTGATTGTCTCTGGCCGTCCGTAAAAACATTATGTTCGTCTCTTCCTACGTAATCTTGATCCTGATTTTCTCGCAGTCTCGAAATTTGTTGCTGATTCCGGGTCCATACCGGTCTTCCAACGTACGTTTGAATGGTTTATACAATGTTATGTTTGAAATAATAACACTATTCTGGACTTCCATTGTCTATATTTTATTTTAACAGAATAAACACAACGTTTCAATTGCTATTGAATCTGCAATCGTCTTCAGGTGAGTACTAACAAACTTAAAGACTACTAATACTAATGCAAAGTTAGTGACGCGATCAAGTGTACAAAGTTAATGAAGGGGGACGTTACCGTAAACTAAGATTAGTCAGGCGTCTAATTAAGAGTTTCCACACCTTGTTAATCTCTACGCTGGGTTGACTAAAGACATTCTTGTTGTTTTCGATAAGCGCTGCTTCTTTAAATTTTCTCTTATACTAGTGCTCTTCTTGGTGTATAATTCTTGCCTCCGACCATTTCATTTTGTAATGTTTTTCCCAGGAGTGTTGGGCAATGCCGGATTTCAAAGTCTCTCCTCTCTGCGTATGGGTTTTATGTTCTTTCAACCTGATATCTAAGGGTCTTTTAGTTTCCCCTACGTATGACTGGCCGCATTTAGATGCTTCGTAGATGCAATTCTTGGAGTCACGACTGTGGTCAGGTCTAGTTTTGGAGATCATGCTACCAATAGTTCTTGATGATCTGAATACCGTGTTAATGTCATAATCTCTTCCTATCCATTTTATTTTCTCAGATAATCCTTTGACATATGGAATGCTGAGTAGTGTTTTAGGTTCCTCTTCGGTCATGGCTGGTTGGTTCTTAGAGAGTTGTAGAGCAGTTTCTACCACTCGTTTTGGGTAACCATTTTGTTTAAGGTCTCTTCTGATGTTCTTGATTTCTTCTTGTAGTCCTACCTCTGTATTACATAGTCTGTGAGCTCTGTCGACTAAAGATTTTATAATCCCTTTCTTTGTTGTTCCACTGTGATTGGAGTCGTAATTTAGATATTCCCCGGTATGAGTTGGCTTTCTGTAAACTGATGTCACAATATCCTCATTGTTTCTTTTTACGAGGACGTCCAAGAATGGTAGTGAGTATTCCCTTTCTTTCTTCATGGTGAATTTGATGGATGGCTTAATGTTGTTCAGGTGGTGTAGAAAAAGGTCTAGCTGACGGTCACTATGGTTCCAAATTATAAACGTATCATCTACATATCTAAACCATAATTTTGGTTTAAATCTCGTTTTTCCAGTGCTTGGACCTCGAACCAGTTCATGTAGATGTTGGCGATTACCGATGAGAGAGACGAACCCATAGGAAGACCGTCGTCTTGTGAAAAGAATTCGTCCTTTAATTGAAAATATGAGTTCCTGAGACAGTATTGTAGAAGTTCCATTATCCCCTCACCCGGTAGTATAGTTCTATTATGTAATTCCTCGTCCTTTAGCAACTTCTTCTAAATAATTTCTAAAGATTCTTCAACCGGAACATTAGAGTAGAGGCTTTCTACATCGAAGCTGACAAACGATCTCGGTTTTGTAGTTCTATAGACTCAAGAATCTCTACTAAATGTCTGGAATCCTTTACAAACGATGGGCGGCCATCTTGAAGTGGTCGTAGAATTAGAAGTAAGAATCAGGTTGAAGGAACATAAAACCCATACGCAGAGAGGCGAGACTTTGAAATCCGGCATTGGCCAACACTCCTGGGAAAACATCACAAAATGAAATAGTTGGAGGCAAGAATTATACACCGAGAAGAGCACTGGTACAAGAGAAAATTTAAAGAAGCAGCGTTTATCGAAAACAACAAGAATGTCTTAAGTCAACCCATCGTAGAGATTAACAATGTGTGGAAACCCTTAATTAGACGCCTGACTAATCTTAGTTTACGGTAACGTCCCCCTTCATTAACTTTGTACACTTGATCGCTTCACTAACTTTGTATTAGTATATAAGTTACAGTAGTCTTTAATTTTGTTCGTTGTTCTCCTTTTAGAATAAATTCTTATAAGTGTTGTTCCCCAAAAAAATTAATTGGGCCTTCTTAGGAGTAAATAAAGGAAGAAAGGAGTTATAAAAACACCAAGCTCTCTTTAGCCGACGTTTCGACTGACGTGTGTTCAGTCTTTTTCAAGGCATCTGTAATATACTTTAATTAATTTAAAAATTCAAAAAAGAGACATTTGTTACAACCAAAACAATAATTAATTGACTAGAAATACATAGAAAAAATTATTACAGTGGTAGAAAATTATCTTAAAGGACTAGACTAATTAATAATTTGTAATGAAATTAAATTACATACCTAAGAATGTGGTGTAAAACAAACAACTCCTATAACAGAATATCTTTTTCTCCAGTTACACATAAATTTACAATAACAATAAAAATTTAACGTCCACAATTAAAAATTAATAAATATATATATAACAAACTTCATGCGTGGACAAACAAACATCTAATGTATAAAATTTTTGAATGTCAATACAGATAAGTCTAACGGAATGTTAAGATAAAGGCGGAAAATATCAAGGCTATGTAATGTAGAGAATTATATGTTATTTAATAATAGCAAATTGATTAGTAATTAATAATGTATTAATGATTATTAAATTTAACTATGTAATGATTAATTGAAGGTTTTTATTTTAGAAATTAGGTTTTTATATATACTGCTAAGATTATACGTATCTGTTTTGAAATTTACATTATTGTTGTAGGCATTAATGAATATCATTTCCGAAATCAGGCGTTTTTTGTAATTGGGTTCTATATCTAAAATTGTTACTGAATTAAAGTCGAAGTTGTGATCTTCTTTAACATGATGAACAGACAAACCAGTAACTTCCTTCATCTTACTGCAGTCGTATTTGTGATTTTTAATTCTATTGCATAATTTTTGTTTAGTTTGACCTACATATACTTTATTACAAGAAGCACATTTCACTTTATAAATGAGTCCTGATTTATCCAAAATATTAGTTTTGTCTTTTAGTTTTGTATATAATGTATTGTAAATTGTATTTTGGTTATAAAGTACAATTTTTATTTCATTAAGTTTTAGACAATGAATTAACTTATTTGATAAGCCAGGCACGTTTATTAATTTTACATATGTAGTAATGGTTGAAGTACTGTTTTGTGAAACATTTTGGGAGGATTATTAGTTTGGTTAGTTATTAAAAGAGTTTTTATTAATTTTGTAGGATAATTATTGTTTTTTAAAATAGACATAAGTTTTTCATTGTTTTTTGTTCAAAATATGGGCTGCTCAGTTTTTTAATTTTTGTTTGCATGCTTTTTATTATATTGATTTTTGTTTGTGGGGGTGCTTTGAGTAGTAGTTAATGACCCTATTGGAGGCTATAGATTTAGTAAACCAGTTGGTTAATATTGGTTTTTCATGTCCATTGTTAATCAAAGTTACATCAAGGAAGGAAATTTTTCCGTTGTTTTCTTTCTCATAAGTAAAGTTCAAAAATTCATTATAACTATTAAATAATTGTAGTGTCGTTTCTACGCGTGATTTCGGAATACATGAAATGATATCGTCTACATATACATAGACAAATAAAGGGGTATAATCTAGTTTTTCGTTAACATAGGTTAGTAAATCATGCATAACTAAACTGGATAAGATCGGGGAAGCTGGATTTCCATTGCCGTACCGAAGATCTGTTTGTATTGACATTTATCATAATTAAAAAAACTGGAATCAAAAAGGTATTCTGAAATATTAATGAATTCTGGTAAATCTAATGTAGTGAAACTGCACAATTGTGTCCAATATTTTGTAATTAACTTGGTCACCAATTCCTTAGTGATGTTTGTGAACAATGATATTACATCAAACGAGATGAGTGTAAAGTCAATTGGGATTATGACGTTATTAATTTTATGAACAAATTCATAAGAATTTTTTATGTTAAAATTAAATATAGGTGTCAAATTGTTCATGATCTGCGTAATGAATTTGGATAATTGATAAGTGGGTGACCCCATACACGAAACAATTGGTCTAATTGGGTTATTGTTCTTATGAATTTTGATTAGTCCATAAAACTTTGGAGGAACACTAGAGTATGTAGTTAAATTTTTGAAAGTTGTTAAATCTATGTGGCCATTGTTTAATAACCATTTACTGATCTTATTATTTTTGTTTTGGATTGTCATAGTAATATCATTGTTCACTTTCATGTAAATGTTTGTGTCATTTAATAATTCAAGTAATTTATTATGGTAATCATTTTTATATATAACAGTAGTAGCGTTGCCCTTATCTGATTTTACAACATACAAGTTATTATTCATGTTAAAGAAGTTTTTTGTACTTTTAATTAGTTTTCCAAAGAAATTATCCTGTCTTGAAACATTGTCGTTGATGTTATATTTTTTGGTTACAAAGTTAGTAATGGTATTAATAACTTGACCTCGTTTTTTATCTTGGTCTTGGTAAGGATGACTAGTAATTACAGTTTCGCAATCTTTAATTAAATTAACTAACGGAATATTATTATAGTCATAATTAAAAGTGAATTTTGGGTTTAATGATAAACATTGGGTCACATATTTGGGAAGAGTAGTGTCTGTTAAATTATAAATACAATTTTTTCGGATACATTGATATCAAAATATTGCCGATCGATCAGTTTTTGAGTTTTTTATGGAGTTTACATTTATTTTTTTGGTAAACTTTTTTTAGATTTATTTTTAATACATTTATTCAGAATAACAAAGTCATTAGTATCAAGTAAGTTTTTTAATTTAAGTTTGTTTGCATTTACATTATTTTTTAAGTTATGCAATTGCCAATAACTGATGTCAAGTTCTAATCTAAGTAAATTTTCTTGGAATTTATTAATAAAATAATCTAGTTTATCGTTAAATGGAGTATTTGATGCCTGGATCAAATAGGTACACTTAAAAATGTTTATCATTAAACCCAAAATTCACTTTTAATTATGACTATAATAATATTCCGTTAGTTAATTTAATTAAAGATTGCGAAACTGTAATTACTAGTCATCCTTACCAAGACCAAGATAAAAAACGAGGTCAAGTTATTAATACCATTACCAACTTTGTAACCAAAAAATATAACATCAACGACAATGTTTCAAGACAGGATAATTTCTTTGGAAAACTAATTAAAAGTACAAAAAACTTCTTTAACATGAATAATAACTTGTATGTTGTAAAATCAGATAAGGGCAACGCTACTACTGTTATATATAAAAATGATTACCATAATAAATTACTTGAATTATTAAATGACACAAACATTTACATGAAAGTGAACAATGATATTACTATGACAATCCAAAACAAAAATAATAAGATCAGTAAATGGTTATTAAACAATGGCCACATAGATTTAACAACTTTCAAAAATTTAACTACATACTCTAGTGTTCCTCCAAAGTTTTATGGACTAATCAAAATTCATAAGAACAATAACCCAATTAGACCAATTGTTTCGTGTATGGGGTCACCCACTTATCAATTATCCAAATTCATTACGCAGATCATGAACAATTTGACACCTATATTTAATTTTAACATAAAAAATTCTTATGAATTTGTTCATAAAATTAATAACGTCATAATCCCAATTGACTTTACACTCATCTCGTTTGATGTAATATCATTGTTCACAAACATCACTAAGGAATTGGTGACCAAGTTAATTACAAAATATTGGACACAATTGTGCAGTTTCACTACATTAGATTTACCAGAATTCATTAATATTTCAGAATACCTTTTTGATTCCAGTTTTTTAATTATGATAAATGTCAATACAAACAGATCTTCGGTACGGCAATGGGAAATCCAGCTTCCCCGATCTTATCCAGTTTAGTTATGCATGATTTACTAACCTATGTTAACGAAAAACTAGATTATACCCCTTTATTTGTCTATGTATATGTAGACGATATCATTTCATGTATTCCGAAATCACGCGTAGAAACGACACTACAATTATTTAATAGTTATAATGAATTTTTGAACTTTACTTATGAGAAAGAAAACAACGGAAAAATTTCCTTCCTTGATGTAACTTTGATTAACAATGGACATGAAAAACCAATATTAACCAACTGGTTTACTAAATCTATAGCCTCCAATAGGGTCATTAACTACTACTCAAAGCACCCCCACAAACAAAAATCAATATAATAAAAAGCATGCAAACAAAAATTAAAAAACTGAGCAGCCCATATTTTGAACAAAAAACAATGAAAAACTTATGTCTATTTTAAAAAACAATAATTATCCTACAAAATTAATAAAAACTCTTTTAATAACTAACCAAACTAATAATCCTCCCCAAAATGTTTCACAAAACAGTACTTCAACCATTACTACATATGTAAAATTAATAAACGTGCCTGGCTTATCAAATAAGTTAATTCATTGTCTAAAACTTAATGAAATAAAAATTGTACTTTATAACCAAAATACAATTTACAATACATTATATACAAAACTAAAAGACAAAACTAATATTTTGGATAAATCAGGACTCATTTATAAAGTGAAATGTGCTTCTTGTAATAAAGTATATGTAGGTCAAACTAAACAAAAATTATGCAATAGAATTAAAAATCACAAATACGACTGCAGTAAGATGAAGGAAGTTACTGGTTTGTCTGTTCATCATGTTAAAGAAGATCACAACTTCGACTTTAATTCAGTAACAATTTTAGATATAGAACCCAATTACAAAAAACGCCTGATTTCGGAAATGATATTCATTAATGCCTACAACAATAATGTAAATTTCAAAACAGATACGTATAATCTTAGCAGTATATATAAAAACCTAATTTCTAAAATAAAAACCTTCAATTAATCATTACATAGTTAAATTTAATAATCATTAATACATTATTAATTACTAATCAATTTGCTATTATTAAATAACATATAATTCTCTACATTACATAGCCTTGATATTTTCCGCCTTTATCTTAACATTCCGTTAGACTTATCTGTATTGACATTCAAAAATTTTATACATTAGATGTTTGTTTGTCCACGCATGAAGTTTGTTATATATATATTTATTAATTTTTAATTGTGGACGTTAAATTTTTATTGTTATTGTAAATTTATGTGTAACTGGAGAAAAAGATATTCTGTTATAGGAGTTGTTTGTTTTACACCACATTCTTAGGTATGTAATTTAATTTCATTACAAATTATTAATTAGTCTAGTCCTTTAAGATAATTTTCTACCACTGTAATAATTTTTCTATGTATTTCTAGTCAATTAATTATTGTTTTGGTTGTAACAAATGTCTCTTTTTTGAATTTTTAAATTAATTAAAGTATATTACAGATGCCTTGAAAAAGACTGAACACACGTCAGTCGAAACGTCGGCTAAAGAGAGCTTGGTGTTTTTATAACTCCTTTCTTCCTTTATTTACTCCTAAGAAGGCCCAATTAATTTTTTTGGGGAACAACACTTATAAAAAGTAGTCTTTAAGTTTGTTAGTATTCACCTGAAGACGATTGCAGATTCAATAGCAATTGAAACGTTGTGTTTATTCTATTAAAATAAAATATAGACAAGTCCAGAATAGTGTTATTATTTCAAACATAACATTGTCTAAACTCTAAACCATTAAAACGTACGTAAGAAAATTAAACATTGTCGGATGTTATCCGAAACATTGGAACATAGATTCTTAATTGAGTACTTGAGAGAGCTAAAGAATCGCCACAACAAGAAAGTTACTTGACCAGTTGAAGTAGACGAAGTCTTTTCTAGTAGAAATGAATAGTTCGTCGACTCCTGGTGCGTACTCAGAAGGGAGAGTATGAGCGTCCGGTACAGAGAATCGTTCCGGTAGAAGTGCAGAGTTCTGTAGTGCAGTGTTCTGGTGATGATGGTACGACAGAAGTCGCCAGTGCTGATTCCGTTCCGAGGGATGATGCCTTACCTAATTCCGTTCCTGACCATAACGTTTCGAAGGTTGATCTTCTACCTGATGCAGTACCTGTGTTTTTGCCTGGTTCCGATTGTTCAAGGGCTAGTGTCCCATCGAATAGCACAAAGAGAGATGAAAATACAAACAAACCCAAAGATCACATTATTTATTAAATGAAGTGTTGTGAAAATTTTATAGCGCCTTGAGATTAAGAAAAAGCTGAGTTAACGGACATATAGTAACTAATAGATAGTAGATAGGTACATACTAAAGCTGTTTATTCCACACCTGAAATATAGAATAGCAAGTTTGCGAAAGTTTCAAAATAGAAAATTTTAAACCTCAGTTTTAATTAAAGTTATCTAATAAAGTAAAAAATTAAAGCAAATAATTGTGGTGAGTTTAGAATCACTGAATAGTTTATAGCCGACAAGAAATAAATAGCAACCATTTTAAAGAATGTGATGTTCTACATTTTATGTTCACTTCCACAATGAATATTCGAGTAAATAATTTAAAGAGTTTTATTTAATTAATTTAATTTTCCAACTTTTTATTTTAATGCTTTAAGATAGGTGTTCCAATAGACAGACTTGACACCTAATTAATATAATCATTGAAATATTTTCAAGTTCAGAATTTTTCGAAGTAGGTTATTTATTCATTACCATTTAATAATTTTTTTTGTGCATTAGTGTAGAACTGAATTTTTTACCTCGGATTTTTTCACTAGATTTTTTCCGGTGGATCTTTTTTCTGTGGATATTTCTTCCTTGAATTTTTATTCGTTGATTTAATTTTTCACTTTTTCAAACATCATACTTAGTATTTTTATTTTATTCAAAATTTGATTTTAATTATTTTTTACACGATTTATTAGTCCTACTCTAAAAATTATTATTTCTATTTAGTTTTATATAAATGTATAAATTTAAGTTTAAAAGTTTCTCAGCCTAAATTACGATTGAACGTAAAACTTATTTTATGTCTCTCTTAAATTTCCAAACAACTTGTTGCTAATAGAACTCTCCATGAATTAGATTCTGAACCTTCCGGTAAATATGTGTAGTATATGAATGTACGTTTGAAATAGAATAAAATAAATATAGCAAATAAGATTTTCTTAAACATTGTATACATCTAACATTTCCAAGAGATAATAATTAATCGTTCGCAATATAATCAAAATTGTATATTTTAAACTTTTTATATAACTCGATGTAAACGTAAACACTGTTAAAATCCGTTAACCTTTTAATACTGCGTAAACATTCGTTCAACAGCACGTCTCACTTAATATTCCTGTGGTTTATTTTCTCAACCTTCTATAACATTTACCTAATAATTAAATAGCAATTGAAAATTAGAAACATTAAAATCCACGTTACCTGTCTTGTTAGAACAACGACTATGAGGATGTAACCATTTAAGACGAGACCAAGTAACGATACAATGGTTAGCGGTACCGTTAACCCTAAAGATGTCATTCCGGCACTAACCGTAGGTTATGTCACGTCCTCCATCACCACCGCTTTTCTGTGACCGTTTATTATTTTCTTACAATATTACCTAAAACAAAAAAACGAATCAGACATTAATCTTTCATTCGCTCAATAGTTATTTAATAAACGAGTGTATTGATAAAGACGATTAACAATTGAGATATTTTAACGCGTTAATATTTGAGATTGTTAATCGTCGTTTAATCTACGAGTTAATTACACAACTTTTTCGTTGCCTCTACTAGTAATTTAAGTAAAATAGAAAAGGAAATGTGTGAAGTTGTCTTTTAAAATTCAAGTTGGCGTGAAGGTATGCTATTGTGAACGCACCTTTCCAAAAGTACTTGTTGTGAACGCATCATAATTTTGAAATATATGTAGTACATAACCTCACGTGTTCAATATTGTCAATGGTTTTGATAATGGTTTTGCAACACAAAACATGCACATGCAAAATTTGGAAAAATTTGAAAAATAGTATAATTGATTTATTCAGGGTTATCCAATAGTATAGAAACATGCTTATAACTTGAAAACTGCTAAAGCTACCGGCTAACCGGCATAAAACTATGGGAAACTATATAACACATAATTGCAGACATTTAATATTCTTGATAAAATTTTGATAAGACGCGTCAATTACGAATAATTAATATCAACTCTTGATTTTTAATTGGCATCATATGAAGCAGTTGGTATGTTTGGAATCTTCAAAAAATTCTGCGTATAATAGTGGCAAAATGAATTATTTGGAGTAATTTGTATCTTTAATATTGTAATTATAAAAAACACTATTTTCTAAATGTTTTCCAAGTTCGATGGTCGGAGTGTTTGATTTTACCTGATTTAGTCACCGAGGAGGTTTCTTACTGAAAACAAATAATTAACCACTGACATAATAGAGGATGTAGTATTAACGAATCTGGGGAAAAAAGGCTCAAAAAAAACCGGGGAAAAAAGCCCCCAAAAAAAGAAGCCCTGGAAAAAACCTCGAAAAAAAGTCGATTGAAAAAAAGTCGGGAATTCAAAAACCTGGATATAAAAAAACTGGCGATAAAAGCCGTGATGTAAAACCTGGTGTGTAAAAAGCCACGGTAAAAAAATTTACAAAAAAAGAAAACCGGTGAATTAATTATTTACCGTTCTTACCATATTTATATTTTTTTGTGCCATTAGATTATGAAGTATTTTAGAAAGATTAGTGATTGTAAATACAATTTTATTACAATAGAAAACATATTTTTTCTATGTAAATAGTCATTCTAGTCATATTTTATAATCTGACCTAATATAGTTTTCATGGAATAAGGATTTGTGCTCTAAAGGACTCTCTTTGTCTTCACTGGAAGATGAATAGTTTTAAGACTAAGAAGTATCTTTTAAAAATTAGTGATTGTTAATACAATTTCAAAATTTTTTTTAGTAACTAAAGAAGAATTAGTTTTAAGACGAATTGCAAATGCTTTTTAAAAACTACTTGCAAGTTATAAAATACATTTCTAAATTTGGATTTGGAAATTCACTTTGAAAATTAAATTATTTACATTCTAAACTAAAGTGTATAATAGTTGTTATGGTATAAGTGCTAAAGTAAAATATTTTATTTTGTATGAGAAAAAGTCAATTACAAATGTGAACAAAACAAAAAATCTTTTGACACAAAGTACCGATCAACTCATTAAGTTTATAAAATATCGTTTACGTTCCACTATCATTAATTAATATGTACATCGTAGAATTCCTTATTATTGTACAAGCTGGAGGCCATACTATAATCTTCATCATAATAATCTTGAGAAACTACAGCGAAAGTTTTTTAACACAACTGATCACTTGATGCGTTAATTTTTCTCAGGGTTTTTTCGATTTTTTTCCGTCAGCTTCTTTTTTCGCGATTTTTTTTCGCCGGTTTATTTTGCCGTCGGTTTTTTTTGCGGTTTTTTATTCCGTCGGCTTTTTTTTCCGCGGATTTGTTTCCGGTTTTTTCCACGGTTTTTTATTCCACCAACGAGTATTAACAGCGCCGTAGATTTTATGTTAAAATACATAAACATTTAGTTATTTGAATTAATACAATACCTATTACTGGAATCTTTAAAGAAGACCCCTACGTCATAACAAGGATTCGTATGGTATAATATGAAAAATAATCAAATCAAGTACTGTAATCATAACAGAAATTCAAAGAGTAGAGTAACATTATAATATACAGTTACAGCTTACCTATCAGAATGGTTTTTATGTCAAAAATGTATGATGATTTTGAATATTAGATCAGAAATGTTTTATTTTTAGTTTAAACAAATTTTGAAGGTAATGATCATATATGAAACTCATGATTTCAAATTTTAATACGATTGCAAGTCACAACGTATCAATTACGAACCATTAAAATACCACAACAGAAACATTGACATAACCTTACTTGAAGTTACCACACCGTTTTTGAATTTTTGTCAACTTTCTTTTATTCAAATCAGTATAATTACTTATTATATCGAAGCAGATTAAGTAAGTACATGATATTAACAATAAATTAATGATTAATGTGATACCATAGAAATAGTTCCGATGCCAAAGAAATTGGAAGCCGAAACAGTTATTATGAAAGTAATGGGCTATTTTATGCGAGAAAGTTTCAACGATGCTGTATTGTTGCTTTTCACATCAGTTTTGTAGGTATTTTATGAATTAAAAGTACTATATAATCTTACGACTTAATTCATTATAGCGAATTGCAAAAGCACGTGGCGTTAACATAAAGATTGTGTCTTCGATTAAAAAAAGAAATGAAGTGGAGGAGAGAACGAAGAGCCTGCAGTGCTAAAACAAAATTATAGGAAGTCAAAGTCTTGTGACGTTGATAATTTTGTGAAAGATGTTAAACGAACAATTTACAATATGCATACCTAATAATTGCAAGTATTGCTCAAATTAGTTTTTTATAAATAATTGTGAATAATTTAGGGCAACATGTTACTGTTACAACATGAAATTGCTACTGCTGGTGTATTTAACTTTAGCAAAAGCTGATTAACAAGATTCTTACATAATATTGGATTTTCCTTTAAACTTGATGATTGGAGACGTTGTTTATTTCAAAAAAACCACATTACAGCAATTCATGTTAGATTTTTACGAGAGTACTTTCCTGAAAAGGATCTTGCATTATATGTTTCTGTCTGTATAGATTAAATTTGCATATTTAGTAGAGATTCGCCAAAAAGGAGTTGGCATGATGCTTCCAAACAAAGCATAAAGAAAAAACCACTTGGAGAAGGCAAAAGGTTTGTCCCGATTTCATACTTGCAAGTAATACATTAAAATCTGTTTTTAGGTTTGTTGTACGTCCATGAAACACAAACAGCTTTATTTCTAATGCTTCACTTCTATTTTCATCTAAATCCCCAAACGAAGATTACCATGGTAACATATGTGGAGATTTGTTTAAGAAATGGTTTAAAAATGATTTGACAAAACAATTTAAAAAAAACTAGTTGAATTATCCAGTTACCATTAAACACTAAGAGAAAAAATACCCAATGCTTCATTGACGAAAAAAGATTTGTGTACATTTTTATTAAAGCGTAATGTAATGCATGATTTATTAAAGCATAATGTAATCCATAATATTAAAACAAGAACTTTTACAATTAGTTAACGAAAATCCAAAACCGAAAATTTATGAAACAGATGATTGATTTTGCGTTACATTCCAGTAACCACTCCGAGTGGGTGAGTGTATACTCATGAAATTTAAAACTTGGACACCACAATTTCTGTAAACAAAAGTTTGCACATTGTGAAGCGGGCTTAAGGGTATCATTTACAATTCTAACAGCAGGTAGTCTCGGCTGGGGTTATCTTATAGAAGGACTGTAGAATGAATCATTACACTAAGCACGTTTTAGAAAATAGGTAATTTACGTTGCTTACTTAATTTGTTTTCATTAAAGAATATATTTGAAGGTATCGCTAATTAAACACCATAGCTCGATTAATTATCGAATCAAAATTATGTTTAAGAAATGTTTACAAAATAAAATTAGAAATAATTTTGATTTAAAAAACGTCTACAATCAATAACTTTTAAATTAAATAAAAAAACTAAACATGCTTATTTGGGTTGACTGATTATTACTTATTTTTAAATAAATCTAACCTACTAATTATTGTAAGTTATTAAAAAAATCATTAAACTCTCTATTCATAATATTTAGTCCTTACAAAATGTATATTTTATGACGTTTCATTTTTTCTGTAGTTAATATAAAAAGTGAAAATAAAAACTAAGGCAATTCTTATTGTCAACGTATATATTTAGTTTTTTGACAAGAATTTATTACATAATTATAATTAAGATACCAAGTTATAGTTTAAAATTAAATTTTTTTTAAATAAAGGTATTACTATATAAATAAATATAAGAAATCAATAATGGGTGTGACCTCCATTATTATTGATACATTCTTGGAGGCGTCTGCTCATTGACGCTATCAAGGTATCAATATAATTAATATTAATCGTTTCCCATGCGGTATCAATGGCTGCAATTAGTGCATTACGGTTTACTGATATAAAATTTGGCCCTTGTTGTCTTCGGATAACAGCAAGTATTCGAGCCCAAACATTTTCGATAATGTTAAAATCTGGGCTTTTTGCTGGCCAGGGTAACAGCTCAAAGTTATTTTCTCGTATCCAAATTCCTGCCGAGACCACCTGCTGTTAGAATTGTAAATGATTAAGCCCGCTTCACAATGTGCAAACTTTTGTTTACAGAAATTGAGGTGTTCAAGTTTTAAATTTCATGAGTGTACAATCGATAAAACAGTATTTAAATCAAATAATTGTTAAAATTCAATTAAATTGGTACTTCAAAATTAAACGTTGAATTTAACACTAAAGTAACATCTTGTTCGCACACATTAATTTATCATATATAAGTTTTGCAACTGTACGAATATATAAATAAATTATAATTATTATAACTTCCCACAACCTTTATTCAACGACAAAATATAAATAAACAGAAAATAAGAAAATTTCTGGTCAAAAACAACAAATTTATGATTATTAATTAGTTTGAAACAGCTGATCGAACTGGATTGATACATTACACCAAAATTGGCAGTAGGAATTATTTATTAATTACGACATATGAGCGGAATCCATGTCATCAGAGTTTTAATCATATCGTTTTTCCTTAAATTTGATAGAAAAAAAATTAATCACTTTCACTGTCACTATCAGAATCACAGTTAACTTGTATAATTAATTCATCCACTGTAATATCTAAAACTTTTTCATGTTCATACCATTTTGTAATGTAATAACATTTTCTGTATGGCGGACACAATTTGCCCAAAGTTCGTTTGAACAGTTTTGTAAAGCTTCGTCCCACATTGTCAACACATTTTCGTTTTTATATAGATCTCTTCCTACTTTCTTGTTATAATAGCCTTTAGCATGTGCCCATATTAATTCAATAGCATTAAATTTGCAATATGGTGGTAAGCGCAATACCTCATGTCCGTTACTTCTAATTAATTCATCTACTTCATATCGTTTTTCTTTGTGAATGTTCATTGTTAAAGCAAATAATTCTGTTTTAAATAACGATGATTTGTATTCTATATTGTCATTTGTAAGCCAAGCAATAATATCACTCTTCATCCATGTTCAATTAGGAAATTAAACAGATTTCACAGCGTAATTTAAATGTAATTTCACAATATAATTTAGTTCATTACAAACGAAGGTAAACATATTGACACACATTTCATAATATAAATACAATGACAAAAATACTTAATAAGGAATAAAACTAGAACTATTACAAGTCAGCATAAATGTAAAATAGAAATAATAATATTACCAGTAATTCTAAACCACTGTATGTAAATAGATTAGTATTATTTATAATTTAAGCAATAATTGATTTAGAAGCACTGGACAAATTGATTGTAAATAAATTTATAAATAGAGTTAGAAGACTGAGTAAAGGTAGTACTGCATTAATTGTTTTTACTCAAAAACTCCCTAACGCGTGGACATGGTCCTTCGAGCTTAACAACCGGGTACTTCGAGTATGTAGAACCGCGTAGATAACAACAAATTAACAAGTGATAAGGTGAAAACGAACCTAGAGTTCATTAATTCAATCAAATTAAAATCAATTACAATTAATTCGTCGATAAAACATCGCGAAAAATCAATTAATTATAGTGTTCGATTGTGGATGCATCGATCATGATGGAAAGAATTAATCAAATCAGCAAAGCCCAAGAAAACGTAGGGCAAGAAATTAAAAGAATTTATAATAATATGAAAAAGGATTCCTCGAGCAGAAAAACAGAAGATTATTTCCAAGAAAGGAGTTCAACAATTCAATCGCTGTGGGAAGAAGCAAGAAAAAATAACGAAGAACTAAACAAGCTTAAAAATGAAGAAACAGAGCAAGCAAGTTACTTTAAAAATAAATATTTTAACCAGATCACAGCAGTGTATAATGAGGCTGTGCAATATATAAACAAATTTAATGAAGGAGAAACAAGTGCAAAACCTTCCATATCAAATAACGAAAGCGTTGAAGAAATGCAAATCAGATCTCGTCAAATACGAGAACAAGAAATAAGAATTGAAGAGTTTATTAACTCAATAAATAAAGCCACGGTAGAATTGGAAAAAGGAAAACCAATCGAAAATTATCAGTGGTGGATAAAAGACATTGAGAAGCAATGGGAAATTATTTCTCAATTAAATATTAGCATAAAAATAATGGAAACTGAGTTCAATCATCCGTATTTCATTGAACAAAAGTTTGAAAAAGCACGCAAGGGATATGGCGAAATATCAGAAGCATTAAGTGCAACAACAATGAATAAATCAACAAGTTCGTCTAGGGTAAAGCTGCCAGAAATACAAATTCCAGTTTTTCATGGAAAATATGAGGAGTGGACGACTTTTCAAGACATTTTCAAAAAGGTGATACACAACAATGCAGGTCTTACGAAGACTGAAAAAATGCAGTATCTCAAAACCTACGTGAAAGGGGAGGCAAGTAAAAGTATAAATCATTTTCAAATAAATGAAATCAACTACGATTCAGCATGGGAAGAATTAGCAAATATGTATGACAATAAACGTTTAACGCTGAAAAAATTAGTAGAAAAATCATGGAATTTCCTATTATTAATAGTGAATGTTCTAAAAATTAAGAGAACTTTACAATACAACGAAAGAATGTATGGAAGCAATAAGAGTGATGGGAATCGATGTTTCATCGTGGGATCCAATCATAATGTACAACATTTACAAAAAGTGGGATGCAAGAACGAATGAATTATATGAAGCGTCTATCAAAGAGCCACTGGAGATTCAAAATCTACAAGAAATGCTGACGTTCATCCGCACCAGATTCCAAGCGCTGGAGGCTGGAGGAGAAAAAGAAGTGAAGAGAAGAAAAGAAATTTGCCGCAAGTAGCAGCTCATATTAAAGAAGGTAAGCGTAGTTCTTACTGTTATTATTGTAATTTCACAAATCACGCGATCCATCAATGTAATAAATTTGTGGCATTGTCAGTCACAGATAGGTTAAGATTTATAAAAGAATTAAGATTATGTCATGTGTGTATGCGGCATGACAGTTTTATAACATGTAGAGCTAGATTTGGTTGCAGCATTTGTAACCGCAATCATAACACGCTTTTGCATCAAGAATATAACGAAAGAAGAGCAACTTGGATGACCAAGAAAAATGAGATCAAAACTAATGAAAAACTCACCGAAAAGGTAAATAAAAGTAAAGAAGTTACGAGTCACGTAATTCAACACAACACAACGGTTTTATTAGCAACAGCAATGATTAAAGTGAAAAATTGGGAAAATGGAACGGAGTATCTGCGGGCATTAATTGATTCAGGATCACAAGGATCATTCATAACCGAAGAGGCAGCAGCAGTATTAAATCTCCCGAGAGAAAAAATCAGAGCAGAAATAAACGGAATTGGTGCAGAAAAACAAGCATCAAATCAAACAGTAAAATACGCGTAGTATGCAAACCAAGGTATTCCAGTAATTATACATTAACAACAGAATTGATGATTCTGCCAAAATTAACAAAATCGCTACCAGAAAAAGTATTGAAGCAAAATTAGAACAATGGGACAATTGTATATTAGCCGATCCAACATTCTACACAGCCGGACCAATAGATATATTATTGGGTGCAACGGATTATAAAGAAATAATTTTACAAGGTATTAAGAAAACGGATGATGGATTGTTAGGACAAAACACTGAGTTTGGTTGGATAATTCAAGGAAATAGTCCAACTCAACCAGAGAAGAACATTAATATAATCAGTATGATTACGCGGGCAGAAGAAATTGAATTATCAAAATATTGGGAAATGGAGGACATAAATGAACCCGTACGATTAAATAATGAAGAAGAATTTTGCGAAGAATTTTATGCAAATACAGTGAAACGACAACATAACGGAGCGTATGAAGTACGCATTCCTTTCAAAGAAAATAAACAACTCGGCGAATCAAGGTCACGAGCAACAGCAAGGCTAATACAAGTTGAAAAACGCTTAGATAAGGATAAAAATTTAACTGAAGGATACAAGAGTTTTATGAATGAATATTTGAATTTAGGTCATATGGTACTAGTACCTAAATCAGAAGAACAAAAGGGGTTATATTATCTTCCACATCATGTTGTAATCAAAGAGGATAGCACGACAAGTAAACAAAGAGTAGTTTATGACGCATCGTGCAAAACAACTAATGGGAAGAGCCTAAATGATATAATGTATGTCGGTCCGCGGCTACAGCAAGAATTAGCAGATATTTTAATGAGATGGAGAACTCACAAAATAGGGTTCACGGCTGACATCGAAAAGATGTTCAGACAAATAAAAATTCATGAGGATGATCAAGATTATCAAAGAATTCTGTATAGGTTCAATCACAAAGATCCTATTCAAGAATTTAAATTAACAACTGTTACGTATGGAATGGCGGTGTCACCATACCTAGCAGTAAAAACAATGCAGAAACTGGCAAAAGACGAAGAATTAAGATTCCCAGAAGCGTCAAGAATAACAATGAATGATTTTTATGTAGACGATTTAATAAGTGGGGCTGACTCAGAAGAGGAAGCAATAAACCTGCAAGAGCAATTAATAGAAATGTTTAAAAGCGGTGGATGCAATTTAAGGAAGTGGTTCTGTAATTCGAAAAATTTTATGAACAATTTATCTTCAGAATTACAAGATGACGCCATTAAAGAAATAAAAGAAGGTGAATTCAAAAATCTTTAGGCATAAATTGGTCGCCTCAAGATGATTCAATTAAGTTCAAAGTTCACGTCAAAAATGATCCTCCTAGAACAAAAAGAACAATTCTAAAGGAAGTTGCCAAATTATTTGATCCATTAGGCTGGTTAGCACCAGTCACAATAAGAGCCAAAATTTTTATACAAACATTGTGGATTAAAAAACTGGGTTGGGACGAACCGATTCCAAACGAAATACAAGAAAGTTGGAGTAAATATTATATGCAACTGGCAGACATAGAAACTATAACAATCAAAAGGTGGACTGGACAAACTAAAGATTCAGAAATTGAGATACATGGCTTTTGTGATGCGGCAGAAAAGGCATACGGGGCGGTAGTATATCTAAAAGTAGTATCAAATGGTGAAATAACGTTAATAACAGCAAAATCAAAAGTAGCGCCAATCAAGACAAAAACTACACTAGCAAGATTAGAGTTATGTGCTGCTCATCTTTTAGCAAAATTATTGAACAGAGTAAAAAGGCGTTACAATTAAAAATCCTCGTATTTATGCTTGGAGTGATTCAACAATCACTTTATCTTGGATCAAAGGAGATACGTCGAAGTGGAAAACATTCGTGGCGAATCGAGTATCAGAAATAAATCAGTATATAGCTAAGGACGCTTGGCATCATGTGGTATCAGCACAGAACCCAGCTGATTACATTTCAAGAGGAGTAGAGGCAATCAAACTTAAAAAATTAGTTCAATGGTGGAACGGACCTGAGTGGTTAAAACAAACACATTATCCAATTAATGAAATCCAAATAAAGCCAGTGGTAGAAGAAACAAAAGAGAAAAACAATTATGTCTACATGTTAACATAAAAAATAGTAACATAGACATAATTAAAACATTTTCAACGAAAACAAAACTAGTACGAGTAATTACTCAGTGCATGAGATTTGCACAAAATTGTAGAAATCTGAAAAATAAAAGAACTGGTTCACTCACAGTTAAAGAATTGCAATTAGCACTAAATAAGATCACAATAATCGACCAAAATCATGAATATCAGTCGGAAATTACGGCCCTCTCGAACGGGGATTCCCTAGATAATAAAAGTAAGTTAAAAATACTACATCCATTCATAGATGGCGAAGGCATTCTCAGAGTCGGCGGAAGATTACAACATTCGTTACTAACTTATGATGAGAAACATCCAA
Source organism: Abscondita cerata (assembly GCA_030710515.1). Lineage (NCBI taxonomy): Eukaryota > Metazoa > Arthropoda > Insecta > Coleoptera > Lampyridae > Abscondita > Abscondita cerata. Next base: position 207,009 of record JALBCR010000552.1, on the reverse strand, counting down.
TAATTTTGTCAGCAAAAGTCACTTATCCAAGCTCATCATCCAAGAAGCACATAAAATTACCTTACATGGAGGAAATCAACAAACACTGGCATACGTGCGCAGGAAGTATTGGATTATAAATGGAAAAAGAGAAGTAAAGAATAATATAAATAAATGTATTGTTTGCGTACGATATAAAGCGCAAACAGCTCAACAATTAATGGGGCAATTACCAACACCAAGAGTAAGGCCAGCAGCACCCTTTGAAAACACTGGAGTGGACTACGCTGGGCCAATACAAATCCGAGTTTCTAAGGGCAGAGGCAACAAATCCTATAAAGGATACATTGCAATTTTTGTATGTTTAGCTACAAAAGGTATTCACCTTGAAATAGTTAGCGATATGACAACGGAAGCATTTCTAGCGGCCATGCAAAGATTCATGAGTCGTAGAGGCAGATGTACCAATATATATAGTGACAATGGGTCAAATTTCATAGGAGCCAGTAAAATAATAGAGGAAGAAGTAGGGAACATAATAAAAATTCAACAATTTCAGATGAACTTGCTACGAAAGGCACGCAATGGCATTTCATACCCCTTCATCTCCTCATTTTGGTGGACTGTGGGAAGCCGGTGTGAAGTCAACAAAATATCATCTTAAAAGAATAATAGGAGATGCAACATTGACCTACGAGGAATTATCAACGTTAACACATCAAATAGAAGCATGCCTTAATTCAAGACCTTTATGTCCTCTTTCGGAAGACATACAAGACACATCTGTAATAACACCGAGTCATTTTCTAATAGGACAAGCACTATTAACACCAGCCGATAAAGTACAAGAAAACATTGAGAAAAAATTAACAGGAAGATGGAAACTCGTGCAAAAAATGAAAAACAATTTTGGAAGGCATGGTCTTCTGAATACATTCATAATCTTCAACAACGTTATAAATGGCAAACAAAAAAGAAAATCTTAAAATAGGGGACGTAATCTTAATTAAAGAACAAGTATTAAATGCAGCCCAATGGCCGATAGCCAGAATAATTGAAGTGCATCCAGATGAAGACGGAGCCGTTAGAGTAGTCACAGTAAAAAGAAGTGATAATCAAGTCTTCAAAAGGCCAATACATAAATTAATTCTGTTACCAATAAATGGAAATGATGAAGAAGCACAAAGTAATAAAAAGTTGCAACAGTTGCAAGTTGCAATTTAATAAGAGTACAGGCCAAGAAAAACCTACCTCAACCACAAGGTCGGCGGAAGCAAAACATTTAAGTTGGAAAATGATGATTATGATATTTTTATACATACTTAGCATTGGTAAAGCAAATATAATTACAAACTATGTTATTGAAAATCCGCAACCTGGAATGTATATTGAACAAATAGGTCATGCAAGGATTGAGAAAGGGATGTTTAGAATCGAGATAAAATTCCCAAAAATAAAATTGAAAACGATACCCAATCAGTAAATGAAACAATAAATAAAATAAAAGCAATGTGCTTACAAATGCAAGATTTAGCAAGCACAATAGAATGTCAGTCACTAATGTATCATTTGGAAGAAAAAGAACGAATTATCAATTGGTTAAAAAGGGTATAGAAAAATCAAAGGTAAAAAGACAGAAGAGAGGTGTACTTGGCGATTTTTAACATCAATATTTGGGGTAAACGATGAGGTATACAAAGACATTGAAGTCCTAGATAAGAATCAAAAGGAAATTATACAAACCACGAAACATCAAACTAAACTTATGTTGCAAATTTTATCAAAATTTAACGATACGGAACAAAGAATAAATAGTAAATTAAATCATTTTAAAGAAAGGTTGAATAAGGGATTGGATGTAATAAGAGATATGCAACGTTGGTATAACAAGATTAATGAAAATAAACTTGCTATTCATTTATTAAGCGTATATCAAGTAGCAAGTAATTATATTGACGATTTAGAAGAATTATACAGAAAGCTATTAAATATACACTTCAATAAAGGAGATCTGTATGAATTCATATCGCCAGCACATATCGAAGACTTAATAAACAAAGCAAGCAGGAAATTACCAGCAGGCATACAAATTTTAGAATATCCAATTCAAAAACCGGGTTAGAACACAGCAACGAATTTATTCATGTGTTCGGGTATTTTACATCTTAGAAACAACGGAGTTTTTGCTAATAAAAGCAACAGCCATCCCGCACAAAATAGAAAATCATCAATATTGGATGATGGATTTATCGAGTGACATAATTGGAATAGATTATAATTCACAACAATACTTTACAAGTACAGCAGATGAATTTATTAAAAATACTAAAATAGAAGATTATGTATATATTTGTACTCCAGCTCAACTAAAAAGTATTGATAACAGTCCTAGTTGCATTGTGGACGAAATTTATCAAAGAAACGAGAAATCAACATGTTCAATATCCCAAAGGAAATTTAAAAGGTAATCTGGCAACAGCTATACACCAAAAATGCCTGGTTGTTTATAGCACCAGAGAAATTTCGAATTGCAATTACATGCAACGGAATTAGAGAAGACGTCTCATTGAATAAAACGGGGATAATAACTATTTCACAAAACTGTTTAATCATTACAAAAACAACGATATTAACACCAAGACGGACAGATAGTATTCCAATTTTAGCTGGTTTCACTCGTCCGGTGGTGGCAAACCTGACTACGTCAAGAATCATAAACGGTCCAGAAGTTGATCTCGATCAAGACGAAGTTATTAAGCCAAATGACAATTTAGTCAAATTAAAATACGACGAAGAAGAATTGCAACAAAAATTAGACGAAACGAAATGGAAAACTATACGACATCATTCAGTATTGGTAAACACTAGCACTGTAGCATCTGTTGGTGTACTAGTTCTGATATTGCTGTATGTCGGGAAGAAGGTCTTGCAAAGACGTAAAAAGCGAATTACAATTAGAAATAGAAATGGGAAAGGAGCGGAAGAAGCTGCAACCGAATTTGAGCTAAAACAGTTAGAGATAAGAGATGATATGTCACAAAAATAAAACATTAAATAAATGATAAGTCAGGATAATTAATCAGCACACTTAGTTAAGTCGAACCAATATGTGGCAGTTCCCAGAACTTAAGGTGGCAATATGTTCAATTAGGAAATTAAACAGATTTCACAGCGTAATTTAAATGTAATTTCACAATATAATTTAGTTCATTACAAACGAAGGTAAACATATTGACACACATTTCATAATATAAATACAATGACAAAAATACTTAATAAGGAATAAAACTAGAACTATTACAAGTCAGCATAAATGTAAAATAGAAATAATAATATTACCAGTAATTCTAAACCACTGTATGTAAATAGATTAGTATTATTTATAATTTAAGCAATAATTGATTTAGAAGCACTGGACAAATTGATTGTAAATAAATTTATAAATAGAGTTAGAAGACTGAGTAAAGGTAGTACTGCATTAATTGTTTTTACTCAAAAACTCCCTAACGCGTGGACAATCCAGGAGGATGTTGGAAATTTTTCAATTAACGTTGAATGATAAGGAGCATTGTCGATAATAATCAAGGATGGTTCTTCTAAATTGCACAATAAGTGTTCAACAAACCATTTCTTAAATAATTCTGCATTTATTTCACCATGATAATCTTCTTTTTGTGATTTAGAAGCAAACACCAATGAAGCATTATTTATAAAACTCTTTTTCGATCCAGCATGTATCACGATACATCTTTTACCATCATATCCCTCAGGTTTCCTTACACTTTGTAGGTCATCATCTTGCCACAATTTTCCAGGATTACCTTTTGAATAAATCCAAGTTTCATCCATAAAAACAACTTGAAGTGGTAAGGGTGAGTTTAAATTATTTATGTAGCCTTTAAGAAACTTTAGCCGAAGTTCTGCAATGCTGTTTTTTTTCTACTAGCGCTCTGCGATTGTATTCCTTCTTAAACTTGAACCCCATTCCGTGTAGTGTACGATTCAAACTGCTATTGCATAACAGAACATGATTTTCTCGAACTTCAGCATTTAGGGTTTTAGTCCTAACATGTTTTTCTACCAGATAAGAAAATTTAAAGAAAATCTTTTTTTTAGACATTGACTTATTTTGAGAATACATGTTATACAATGTATTTCTTACCTCTTGCACAGAGGACAATGATATTAAAGGTCCATTGCTTTCCTTCTCCCTTTCAGAAGTAGTCCAATAAATTCAATACAAATTGTTGAGATTGTGAACGTAAAGTTCTACCACTAACAGATATTGTAAACGCTTAGTAAAACGTATATAGGAGTTCTGAAAAGAACTATTGTAAATAAATGGCAAAAATTATAACAAACACTAGAAGAAACGTAAACGACTTAAAGAGGTTATAAGTTTAAGCCGGTAAGGTAGGTACCCAATAACATCCAATAAATAATACTAAAGTCAAATTTGTTGTATAGCTTAATACAAGCATGAATTTTCTAGCAATCTCTCTTTCTATGACATGAAATTATTTGTAACGCAAGTCTTCACTTAAAACACAACCAAAAGTGTTTCCATCTTTGTCTGAATTACACACGTGAAATATGCTAATACTAGTTTTATTCGTCGTTACTTAATTCGTACATCGATGACGTAGGGGTCTTCTTTAAAGATTCCAATAATATGTATCTACTACGTATAATACAAATAAAAATAATGAGTTATTAAAAATAAATCAAAATATAAGAGCTAGAACATAATGTACGTTTTAAAAAATGTCATTTGTTATTAAATTAATAAATGTAATAGAATAAATACGTAATCGATGCATTTTAAAATAAATTTTTGTTTGTTAGAATGTCTTGTAATGGGAATACTTTATTGATGATTATTAATGAGTAACGAAAAAAAATAATTTTTCCGTCGACCGTGCATTTATGACTTACGTTAACGTAAACAAAATCGTTCATTAATGACCCCTATTAATGAACGATTTTCTCATAATAAACCATTTGAGTATAGGCAACTAAGCATACATGTGTATACCTAAAGTTGCCATTTTATCTGTCAATCAAATACAATTAGAAAATGTAAATTAAAAGTCTGTCATAATTCGCACCAAAGCAAATTTTAATAATAACGAATCAACATTAATTTACAGTTGTAATAAATCTTCAATTTGTTCCCACAAACTTTGAAACATTTCTGTACTGTATACACATTCCTATGATAACGCTTAATAACATTTAACAATGTTTAGCTCATCTATTTTTCAATTTAATGTCTCACACAGTTCTTCAATATTGTTTACTCATTGTTCAAAAAAAGGAATGGCCCGATAAACATTCCGACTCCTAAAAATATCTTTTGGAGGTGTAGCGGAACTACTTTAAGAAAATGTATTTTTTATAAACTCTACATGAGCATGTTGTGTGAAATAACATCAAGCTTAATCGTTAAATAATCTTAAGCTGGAATACACAATAGCGATATAAATGAATATCTTTGTTTGGTATGATGTGACAAGTAATTATCAAAAGTTCAACTTGTTCACAGACAACGTAGAAATGTACTTGGGCTTTTTGTATCATTTATCAAACATTGTCAACCATTTCTGGTTCGGTCTTTGTAGGTGCATCACTATTTTGAATAAGCACCAATCCGTTCTCACAAAAAAGATTTATGCACTTTGTTTCGCTGTGATAAAAACTATTGTGTTTTGACGCAACAATTGGAATTTAGCACCTCAATTCTCTATCAACTTAGTGACCTTAATTAAAATACTGTTGTCAAATAGCCATACAAAAAACGAAAAGGCAAATAATAATCAAATACAAAGCTCACAAAAAAGTAGAAACAATAAAGTTAGGTTATGTTATACAATTAAAAAATTGTGGTAAGTTCACAAAACGGTACTTTCTAAAGGTGCGTTCACAATAGCATATCTTTTCTAAAATTATTAAATTATAATCTTATTGAAATTACAAAGTACGGTCGACGGAAAAGTTGTGTAAGTTACTTCGCTTCGCTCACGTGTTAAAATATTTCGATTGTTAATCGCCCCAATTAATACACTCGTTTGTTAAATAACTATTAAGCGATGAAATAACAATTACACTAATTACAAGAGAAGGCGTTGGAATGTTTACTTACTACCTGATTACACAAACAAAATATTTTAAAAAATAACAGGTGATGGTTGTCAGAGTTAAAATTTTGACATTTTTTCTCTTCTTATCTTATTAAACAATTTTTTGATCCAAGTTCAGTGCTACATTCACCATTCTAATTTTTTAAAAATCAAAATGTCGACAAAATTTAGAGCGAAAATATGTGACATTTCATTTATTCTAATGATAAATATTCTCATTAACAAGAAAATGGTGTCTAACAATTATCTTTCTAATGCAAGTATACTTAATTAAATACAATTGAATTAAAATCAGATTACTTATACTTAATGTAAAACAAGTATTTATAGCGTGTACAAGTACTATTATTTTGGCAAAATTTGTACGAGACATTAGATATTCTTATTTTATAAAATGGAACTTACTGAAGGCGACCGGATTAAATTTTTAATGATTTTGTGTTATGGTGATCAAAAAAAATATATATCAAGATACTTCAGACATTTTCAATGGCTTTTACGGCCGGAGTCATTATTGAAACAAAAACGCCTTCTAGGATTAAACAGTGTCAAAAAGGTAACCGTAGTTGTCAACGTTTTGTCTTCTATGGTATGGTATGGGCGAAAAACTTGAGAGTCAGATTCTAGACTAAAAGAAGTCTTCTTTTAGTCTAGAATCTAACTTGGTCTAAGTTGATTACCTGACTATCAGTTGTTTTCTAAACAATTCTTTTCGGGAGTCCAGTGAAATATCCACAACCGTAAATAAAGTAAATTAACAATCTAATAATTATTTTTTTTTAAATAGATAAAAAGACACTGTGTATACTAGGACAAACACATGTAAAATGTTGCAATGAATGTGTGTCTTTTTATGTATTTTAATTTTTTTTTAATTATTAGACGTATTAATTGTTAATTTATTACAATTTACTGTTGTGGATGTTTTACTGGACCCCCGAAAAGAATTCTTCAGGTTCTAAATCCATTCTTTGTTGGGTAAGCGTTATCTCTTATCTTATACACTCGAACTATATTCTGCTAGTACATACTGTTTGAGAAGACATCTAAATTAAATAAGAAGTTTTCAATTAATATAAGCAGTACGTCAATATAAAAGATTTAAAAAACGTCAAGGCAAAACCATATAAACTTCAGTTTCACCAAGAACTGAACGCGGAAGATTTCAACCAAATACTTCAATTCTGTGAAACCTTCAAAGATTTACAGAATAGCAAAGAGGACTAGTCAAACAGAATTTGCTGCAGCGATGAAGCAACTTTTTGTTTGAACGGGCAAGTCAACAAGCATAACTGTAGATATTGGGCTTTAGAAAACTCGCATTAATGGATGAATCTCACACGCAGAATTCACAGAAAGTGAACGATGGGCTGGCATCAAAAACAACATAATAGTTGGACTTTTTTTTAATGAAGGCAACCTTAACAGTGATTTATACTTAACTTTGTTACGAAATTAAATAGTGATTACCTTAAACCGCTTGTTTGACCAAGAAAAAATATTTGGTTTCAACAGGATGGAGCTCCAGCCCACTACGGCCGACAAGTGAGAGCATTTTTAAAAGAAAATTTTCATAACAGGTGGATTAGGCGAGGGAGTCCTATCGCGTGGCCACCTAGATCACCACATCTAACTCCACTGGATTTTTTCTTGCGGGATACTTAAAAAATAAGGTGTATGTCGATTGGCCAAATCTTCGAGAAAGAATTACGACTGAATGTGAAGCCATTCCACCAGAAATTATTCAAAGATTTATTCAGGAATTTCGGCATCGTTAACGATATTGCGAAGAGTCAAATAGGGGGCATTTTGTAAACTTGTTACAGTAGAGAAACTTTAAAGTCTATAATAAAACTGCAAATATTTGTTTGGATTGAACTCGGTCACGTAATGAAGTCTGCTTGATTTGAAAATCTTTAGAATTTGGCTGAGAAAGAGATACATAATTTCTTTTGAGATTATTATACATAACAATTCTTATTTAGTCAACTATGTACTTATTTTATTAATAATTTTACCTAATAATAAATAATATTTTAAATACATTTATGTTTGAATTGATACTTATGTATTTATCCGTTTTCTAATATTTTTTAATTAAATAACTTGTGTGATAAACAGCTGCTTTAAATGAAATAGTTTATTTCGCATCACTGTCATCATGCTTTATCGTGTAAAAAAACTGTAACTTTCAATAAAGTTAGCGAAAAAAAATGTGTTGTTTAATTTTATTAGGTAGGTAATTTAATGCTTAAAAAATTAAACAAATTAATTTGAACAAACAAAATATGTTTGCTGATATTTTTCAGATAACTACGGCACTGCCAATTCTCTTAAGTAAGAAATCCCTCCGATTACTAAATCAGGTAAAATCAAACACCATGCCCCGCCTTCCGATCTTCGAACTTGGAAAATACTTAGAAAAATCTCAATACAAAATTTTTATCAAGAATAAAAAATGTCCGCAATTACGTGTTATATATTTTCCCAAAGTTTTATGCCGCTAGCTTTAGCAGTTTTCAACTTATAAGCATGTTTCCATTATTTTGGATAACCCTGTATAGTTTTGCATTGAAAAAAAAGTCGTAAAGACAGCAATTTGATTTACAGTTTCACTGCATATGTATGTTTAGTTGCTTATACTAAAATCGTTAATTAATACGAGTCATTAACGATCAATTTTGTTTATATTAACTCATGGTCGACGGAAAAAAATATTAATTATTTACGCTACGTATAAAAGGCATTATAATTGCGTCAAGGTATTAAGAACTCAAACCATTTCTTGTAACCCAGATAGAAATTTGTGAAGCAGAAAAGCATTAAAAGAGGACTATTTAATCGGACAGCAAAAAGTAATTACACAAATCTTTGAAATAAAAGGAAATATCAAATTCCTAACCGGTTTGTTAATTGGTATGACATTCAAATTAACAATTACATGATAAAGTTTCAAGCTAAGTTTTCAGTTTTGAAGAGTCAAAAAATTTCTGTTTTTATGATAAAACCAAGAATGTTTTAAAACTGCATTAATTAAAATACCCTGAGTCAATTTCATGCTCACTATTTTAAGCTTGTTCTCAAATTATATAATTAACAAAAAAGTGATTATTTTAAATTTTCTGAAATTATTGATTTTTAATTGTGATGATGAATAAAATTAAACAACTGCATTATTAGTTATTCAATATTATGTTCAATGCCTAAGTCGGTCTTTAGTTAAATTGTTAATAATACATTGCGATATGAGAGATCCAAAGAATTTTAATTTTAAACACATATAAGGAAAATAGAAATTGCGTGTTAGAAAAAAATAATTCAAATAAAAGTTACAATTATTTTGTGTAATTGATAATCATGGAGATATTGTTTAAACAATTAGTTTATGTGACATACTTAACCTCAGTAATTAGATATTGGATTATAAAATAGTTCAAACAAAAGTTGTGTACACCCATGAAATTTAAAACTTGGACACCACAATTTCTGTAAACAAAAGTTTGCACATTGTGAAGCGGGCTTAAGGGTATCATTTACAATTCTAACAGCAGGTAGCCTCAGCAGGGGGTTATCTTATAGAAGGACTGTAGAATGAATCATTACACTAAGCACGTTTTAGAAAATAGGTAATTTACGTTGCTTACTTATTTTTTTCTTTAAAGAATATATTTGAAGGTATCGCTAATTAAACACCATAGCTCGATTAATTATCGAATCAAAATTTTGTTTAGGAAATGTTTACAAAATAAAATTAGAAATAATTTTGATTTAAAAAACGTCTACAAGCAATAACTTTTAAATTAAATCAAAAAACTAAACATGGTTATTTGGGTTGACTGATTATTACTTATTTTTAAATAAATCTAACCTACTAATTATTGTAAGTTATTAAAAAAAATTATTAAACTCTCTATTCATAATATTTAGTCCTTACAAATTGTATATTTTATGACGTTTCATTTTTTTCTGTAGTTAATATAAAAAGTGAAAATAAAAACTAAGGCAATTCTTATTGTCAACGTATATATTTAGTTTTTGACAAGAATTTATTACATAATTATAATTAAGATACCAAGTTATAGTTTAAAAATAAATGAAAACGTTTTTTTTAAATAAAGGTATTACTATATAAATAAATATAAGAAATCAATAATGGGTGTGACCTCCATTATTATTGATACATTCTTGGAGGCGTCTGCTCATTGACGCTATCAAGGTATCAATATAATTAATATTAATCGTTTCCCATGCGGTATCAATGGCTGCAATTAGTGCATTACGGTTTACTGGTATAAAATTTGGCCCTTGTTGTCTTCGGATAACAGCAAGTATTCGAGCCCAAACATTTTCGATAATGTTAAAATCTGGGCTTTTTGCTGGCCAGGGTAACAGCTCCAAGTTATTTGCTTGTATCCAGTTGCGCACAACCTGCGAAGTATAGGGTCATCATATCCCGATAGTTAATTATCGAATGTTCCAAGAAAATATGTGTAAATAGTAAATGGAATCTACTAACGTAACGTTAAGTCGTTAATTATAGTTACATAACTCTCCTTTCATAAGATATAGTTCATATTAATATGCTTATTGTAAAGCTTCGTACACACCTGAACAACAAACCGAGGAACAAACAGAACAACGAACCGAACGGCAATCGGAACATTAATTTGGACGGTGCTACGTACGAATTTTAAAACAGATTCGCAAGTCCTGATTGTTCCACGAACGGTTTGCGGCGTTTCCGCAACTTGTCGGTTTTTTCTCCGACATCAAAGAAAATGCGCGCGAATGCGTTTGCAGGTTTGGACGAATCTAAACAAAACGGCGAACAAACTTATGCGGGAGAATTAAATTATTTATTTTTGTCCTCCCTTTTGTGGGTTTGTTGTGTTTTAGGTAATATTATGGAGTTGACAGAAGAAAAATGTTTTAAATTAATCAGTGTTTAAGAATGCAAGAAAAAAATGATATTACAAAATAAAAAAAAAGCGAAGTAAATTATAATTTTTTACTCTTCTTTGTGCGTAAAAATTTGCTTGGCACTATCTTCTTGTTTTCCGCAATTTTCTCTTCTCAATAATAAATATATATGAACTGAAAACTACTGAAAATAATTATGGGAACAGCACAAACGTTCCGTTTGTTGTTCGGATTGTGGAAATCATAAAAGATCGTTTGTCGTTCTGTTTGACTTTCGGTTCGTTGTTATGTTTGTTGCTCGGTTTGTTGTTCAGGTGTGTACGAAGCTTTACAACTTAAGCAACAATTTTTTGGCGAATAAAGATTAGTTTGTGATGTAATATTAGAAACACAAATTTATATCATATCAAATTTATGACAACTTAAGAACCAAGAACGTGTATGTTATTGCTAAGAAATTATTAAGGAAAAAGCGCAATTGCAGTGTAAATATTTATAATTAGATATTTTCGAAAGTTTATAAGTCCTCTATTGTAATCTTAAGCAACGTAAATTACCTATTTTCTAAAACGTGCTTAGTGTAATTATTCATTCTGCAGTCCTTCTATAAGATAACCACTGCTGAGACTACCTGCTGTTAGAATTGTAAATGATACCCTTAAGCCCGCTTCACAATGTGCAAACGTTTGTTTACAGAAATTGTGGTGTCCAAGGTTTAAATTTCATGAGTGTACTGCTTCTAGATGTGCATTGATCCTGCAGAAATAGAAGCTGTTCAAAACACCATAACTTTATATTTACAATTTCTCCAGAACAACCACTGGGTTTGCTCCGCAGTTTAGCGCATTCCTTGTTAAATTGTGTTCTCAAACAATTAATTTTTGTTTTCATATCATTTACTAAAAGAATTATTATATTACCACATGAATTATTTATATGACTACAGAAATTACCTGTGGTGTTTGATCGAACATCATTTATTACCGAAGCCATTTGTTCTAAAGCCTGCTGCCTTGCTGATTTATTATGATACAGGGCACTTTTTACCTTGTACAGACATTTGTGCTCCCTATATAAATCTATAAGGGTAGACACGTGCTCTCTTTCCCAACTCATAATAAATTAATTCAAATAAAATCAAAATAACAGTCAGAGAGAATTAACAATAATAGTCACTAAATAACAAACAACGATAACAAACAAGAAATGAACAATTTTAAAACAAACGAATATTAGTAGGACGCACCTCGTTAACAACCCAACGGAAATGATAAAAGTTAAAGAGGTTAGCTTCGTTTCCCATTCTTCGCGCTTTTTATAGACAATTTGAATTAGCCAATCAGGATAGATGTTATATCAAACTGTTTTAACAAAACCTGGTAGTGTGACCACCAAGTTTGTTGAAAACCCGTCAAATTGTTAGTCACTACGTCACTACTTCAGACTGACAGTCTAATTTGATCAAACTGACGGATAATGTGACCAGGGCTTAAGATTCCTAGACGAACAGCGGACATTTTCTTTTCTTTCCGTACGGGTGTTTTAGCGTACATCTTGAAGTAGAAATTTACATCAAAATTATTAATGTGTGATTCAAGATTTCCAAATCAAATTGGTGGTTAAGTTTAAATCCGGTTAAATTCACCCACGTTGCGTGACGTTATGTTCTCGTTGTGTGTTATACTTGGATAACTCCTGAGGGTGCTGGAGTAGTTGATTAAGAACCTTCCCTATAAATTAAAGACTACACCACGGTTTCGCAGTGATTAAGCTGCAGACAACCGGTGGATACCACGTCTACAGAAATTGATTATACTTTATAACTTTATCGAGGGAGCCTATCGCCTTTCGTTCTTCTTCGCGCACCTCCCCTAAGAGAATCCCGAGGTTACCTAACTTCCCAAACTGTCGATATTGTCGCTAGCAGGAAACTTTCATTCTCGGAACTGTATCCTACAGATCCTAGTTTAAGTAATATGTGTACACAGACCCTTCTTAGTAGCCAATCCTCAATTGGAACGTTAACTTTAATTTGGGTGAAACTATATGCGACAGTCTCTCTATTTCTGTCATATTCTCCTAGTACTTTAAGATTTGTTTGTTGTTGTATTGAATTGTCGGTCTTTCTCTTTTGTTTGTGTTTGATTTAGCGTATTGGGCTTTAAGTAAAACCTGTTGTTCTCCTCGTTCTATTTATTTCTTTTACCCAGCAGGTAGCGCTTTGTTAGACAGCAGTTTAATTTCTTATCATTCTTTAGGGTCCTCCGCGACTCCCCGACGAAGCCGGACGTTGCTGCTTTAACTATTATAAATGCTTTATCTTCCACGAACTTATTGCGCTACATCGAGCCGAATTTTCTTTGGTTGTTTTTTTTAGGTTGTTCCTCTAGAGCCGTCGCTTTTTTTTGTAAACAACAACCGTTACAACCTTAACTGCCCATGGTTTAAAAGTTGTCATTGAGTATACAAGGCATGAGGAAGAAAATGTAACAATTTTTAATCTAAAATAATGAATAACTTGATTAAATCAAATGGAACACCCTGTATATTTTTCCCTGTACAATCTAGAATTAAATTTTCTACAACTTTGCTATTGCTATTGATGTCTGTCTACCAACCGTCGGCCGTGAAAATCGTTTTTTTATCAAAACATTTTTATGGAGAACTCGAAATTATAAAATAGATCGTCAAAAATTATAACAAAATTAATGGACAATTATGTTAAGTAAACGAAAAGAATACCTAAATAAACTGGAAATGTCAAATACGAGAAGAATTCCTAGTAAATGTCTCAGCATTCAAAATATTTTTCGTCAGATTGTAAAATTTTAAATACAGGAGCCTTCAAGGTTTCCACGTTATCTGCTATTTGTCGTACTCCAATGGTAGAAGTCTCAACTGCTGATAACGATAATGATGTTAAATTGCATATCATCTTCAGTATAAACATGTTACCTAATATTTTGCTGTCAAAAACTCACTAATTATTGCTAACAATTCAAAGATACAATAAAATTGTGATATATTGTACAATTACTAACATTTCATCGGCGCGTCCGAGACTTTATGTAAATGAAAGCACTAGAAACGTTTCCAGCTTTATCTAACGCTCAACTGTATCTACCGTGAAATATCCTTTAGCAATTAATATTACGGAAAACAAGAATCACGGGCGACGATTGTATATTCGTTGCACACAGGGCAATTTACGGGTTTGAAGCTATCACAAACTGGGAGTCGGATAGGATCGGACGTAGTGCATTGAAGCATTTACCGACTCGTTGGACTCGTGTCCAGAGACGGTTAGCTTGGCTAGAATTCGTATTCTGCACGTAACACCAGGTAAGGGGATGTTGTTAATACGGATACTCAAAACGGATAAATTACAGATATGCAGAAACAGGTTAGCGGGGATTTCAGGTGAATATCGGAGCTATTTTTATTTTATTTATACGACAAGCGGTTTCTAATCCTCCACCAGGAGTCTTTAGAATTAAATTGTCACATACGGCGAAGCTTGTGTTCGCACCGTGACCAGGTAAAAATACTTTTCTTGTTTTCCTCTTTCGTAAGAGGACAAGAACTGTGTCTTCTAATGCTGAGCTCTCGCTTTTAAATGTTTTGGCGTTGTTAATAACGCGCGTAAAAAGTGAGGTCTCTTCTTTGATTAGTCGGCGTGCATCGTGGCCTGTCGGAGTGGGAAAAATCCACCGCGTAACAATTTCTATTCTCGAACTTGATTACGGAAAATGGCTAAATGTTTTTGGGGTGACTTTTGAACCCTTACATATTTCCCTTCCTTCGGGAAGATTCTTCGATACCACGGGCATGTAATTGTATCACCTTCGGCGGCGATCACGGCTAACGGCTCGGCTGGTACGTGCAGACGGGACAATAAATCTGCAACTACATTTGACTTACTCTTTTGGTACTCCACGGTGTAGTCATACGGTTGTAAGTCCAAAATCCAACGGGTGAGTTTTGAACTCGGATTTTGCATGCTGTACAGCCGTCTCAAACTTCGGTGGTCTGTACGTATTATGAAGTGATAGCTTTCTATATACCCACGAAACTTTATTACTGCGTATACCACTCCCAAGCATTTGAGCTCGGTTACAGAGTAATTTTTCTCCGCGGCGGTTAATGCTCTGCTTATGTAGACTTTCTATCACAAACGGCAGTGAAAAATCTGGACAGCTTAAAATTGGTGCTGTGGTTAACGCATTCTTCTGGGTCTAGAATGAACGTTCCTGTTCTTCACCCCATAAGAATTTCACGTTTTTCTTTAACAGTTCATTCAGCGGTTTGGCGGTTATTGCAAAGTCGGCTGTGAATCTTCGGTACCATCCGATGGTTCCCATGAAGCGTCTTAAAGCTCTCACGTTAGTCGGTGCTGGCATTTCGGTGATGGCTTTCACTTTATCCGGGTCTAGCTGAAGTCCATCGCCATTCACGACGTGCCCTAAATACTTTAATTCGGTTCGGCAAAACACGCATTTTTCTTCTGCAACTGAAGTCCTCTGGCACGTAGTCTTTTGAAAACTACGTTTAAGTTTTGAAGGTGTTCCTCAAAACTTATTCCTAAAACAATAATATCGTCTAGATAGGCGAACGCTTTGCCTTCTAGGTCAGGACTAATTATATCATTCAATAATCGTTGGAATGTTACAGACGCTGAATGTAGTCCAAAGGCCGTAACTTTGAATTGGTCCCGGCTTTCGGTCGTCAGGGGTACTTGCCAGTATCCTTGTCGAAGATCAAGCGTGCTAATGTAACGCGCGCTTTTCAGTTTGTCGAATATGCCTTGTATGATTGGCAACGGATAAGCATCGGTTATCGTTACTCGGTTGATTTTTCTGAAATCTATGCAGAAGCGGTACTTGCCATCTTTCTTTCGGATTAACACCACGGGTGAACTCCACAAACTTCGGGATGGTTCAATGATGTCTTGTTTTAACATCTCATCGACTTCTTCGTCGATTATTTTCTGCATCACAGGGTTGCGCACATAATACCTTAGTTTAATGGGTACCTGGCTTAACTTTGATCTCGTGTTTAACTCCAGTGACTAAATCTGACATCTTATTAAATTCCTTTAATTCTTTCTCTAGAAAATCGTTCAAGACTTCTTGTTCATCTCTGGCGATTTTACGGATGCCTGCCAACTCTTGCGGGTGCTGGTATGAACAATGTGCGGTTATTTTGCAAGATTAATTTTCTTCGTGCAAAATCGATGACGGCATTATGTCGTTCTAGGAAATCTATTCCTATAACACATTCAGCTGCTAGCTCAGGTAAGTAACGTACTTTCATGTCTAACACTACTTGTTGTATTCCTATTTTCAGGTGAAAGAGTCCTTGCGTTTCACGGAGACTATTATCGGCAAGCAAGATTCTTTCTGGAGCGGCGGGACAGGGTTCCTGGCCTATAGCCATAAATTGTGTATAGATACTCTGACTTCTGTAACTTTTTGTAGAACCTGTATCAATAAGAACTTTATACTGCGTGTTATTAATCGTGATGCGGGCAAACATTCTGGGATCAGAGTTGGTTCTGACTTCCGGTTTTCTGGGTGGTCTGTAGAATGTGTTTACTACATTTAACCAACTATTCCATTCGGAACTGTTAACGGGTTCAGGGGTATATTTGCGCTTCTTTTGAACAGCCTTTGTTGCGTACAGCGGCGCTAAATCTGTCAACGGCTTTTTTAGTTTTCCGACTGCTTGCAGGAGCAATCACGTGAATACACGCCTTTCTTACCACACCTGGAACAGAAAAGGTTAAATTTACCTTGACAGTGGCTTTGTCGATGTCCTGGTTGGCCACAATTCCAACACACTTGGTTGCGGTTATACTCTGGGGTTGGTCTAGTAATAACCGCCTGTGCAACAGGGTTTGGAATTTTTCTAGCTGGGGGACCCGGATTTCTTCGCGGTGCAGGAGTCGAACAATTTCTTATTTCGCTGAAGTGTACTGCACGCTTTGGACAACGACTTTTTTCTACGGGCGGTTTAATTCGTTTGTACTCGGTTGTCATTTCAATGAGCTGGGTCACGCTATTGAAATCATTTCGGCGTATGTACAATTTCTACTCATTACGCAGATTTTCGTACATTCTTTCTTGCTCTGAACATTTCTCCTCGTCAATAATGCAGTAGCGTATGCTTCAGCTTTCTCATGTGGTCCTTGCACTCTAGACCTTATTTTTTCATCCATGCGGTAGCTATAACGTGCTTCTAAGAAGTGACGTTGGAACGTTTCTAAAAATTCGTCCCAGTTCTCCATTGGTATTTACTATCTCTATACCACAACAACACATTGTCCTTTAATAATTCAGGCAAGGCACAAAGTAATTTATCGGCAGGGATCTCATAGCATTTTCTCAGCTCTTCAATTCGTTCCAGAAATGAAGTGGGATCGGTTTTGCCATCGAACCGGACTTCCACTGGCGTACCTGATTACACACGGTCATCGGTTCAAATGCCTGAGTGTGCATCGTAGTAGCGGGATTTTTCTTTTTTCAGCTTTGCAGGCGGCTTGTTGGTCAGTTCTTTCTGATTTTTTCCGGATCTGATGAATTGTGCGAATTGTTTCCGCAATTCTTCTAGATTTCCTCCAGTTTATAATTTATTTTCACGTAGTTTGAGTGCTAGCTCTTCTTTACTTAAATGGTAAATCCAACTGGTTGCGGTTGCTGCGGCGTTTTCTTCTTCAGAATCCATTTTGATACTTTTCTATCAGAAACAGAACAAAATACAGAAAAATTATTAATCTTCTCCTCAACGCAAAGATTAAACGGGATACGGAATACGGTTGAACTTTTCGGGCCTTATGTCAGGTCTCTATGCTCGGGCGCCATGTAAACCTTCAGGGTTCTCATCGGTGAACGTTAGAAGCCGTTCCTGAGTTTTCCGTTTTATTTTCTGTTCTTTCCAAAGCCGTGTTTTCCGTTCTTTCCGAAACCGTTTTCCGATTACCTTTGACCGCGTGGTCGGCTACTTACTGTTAAATGATAATTTTCGATACAAACGAGTTTCAGTAGACAGTAGATTTTTGGTAAACAAACATGTATAGCAAAGTCGTAGAGAATTTAATTCTACAACGATTTAGTAAAAAATACGCATTGTGTTCTGTTTGATTTGATTAAGTTATTTATCATTTTCGAATACAAAGTTTGACATTTTTTTTCTCATACCTATATAATCGATTTCAACTTTTAAATCATGGATTGTGAGGGTATTTACCGCTCAAGTATGATTCAAATTCGAATTTGATATTTCAAGTAATACCACACGTAGATTCAGAATAAAAAATAAATTATTTTATTTAAAATTTCAAAGTTGACAGGTGGTCCATGAACGTGGGACTTACTTTATTTCCAGCGTACTTTCCACTCTGAAATACTTTCTTCCCCGGGTACTTTCCACCCGCATACTTTCCTCCCCAAAACAATTTTCTCGCCGCTACTTTCTTCCACGCATACTTTCCTCCCCGCGTGCTTTCCTCCCCGTGTATTTTCTCTTCGCGTACTTTCCTTCCCGCATACTTTCCAACCCGAAATACTTTTCTCCCAGTGTTTTTTCCTCCCCGCGTACTTTCCTACTCGCTACTTTCGTCCCCGCGTACATTCCTCACCGCTCAATAAAAATAACTTTTAATAATGTGTTAGAATTCAAATTCGATTTTAATAACAAAGTTTTGCTCGTGCCGACTGTAATGACATTGTGATCGCCAGGGACAGATTTGTAGTGATATATACATGAATGACATCTACATCAGATAGTCAACAAATATTCTATTGAGATGTATGTATACTGGATGTTTCAAAATTGCACCGCACCGTTTCAAGATTGTGTTCTCCAGCACAAAATAAACAGAAAAGTTCATATAAACATATGTCTTAAATTAATCTATTGGTGAGATATTGAAAGTTAAAGAGAAATATTTAAAAGCTTTAAGTTTGGGTTTCATTTAATTATTAAACACTTGCCAAACGTTTGTCATCTGTAAATTTGTAATATTTTGGTTTTACTATTTAGTTTATGTTTGTTTCGGTGTAACTGATACTACAATTATTTTCTCGTTTGCTGAACAAACAGATATGCTGTTAATTTATAAACTTAATAAAAACGCCACGGCTGCTGTGTAAAGATACCATGAACCATTTCCAAACAGAAAGATACCAAATTGTAAAAGCATTCATTGAAGATATTGAAAGACGTTTAAGGAAAACTGGCACGTTAAAACCTTAAAGAATAAACGCTGGTCGGCAAAGATTTGCACGAACTCCAAATGTTGAAAAAGAAATACTCAATGCTGTTCAGTTATCTCCTACTACAAACACCAACAAATTGTCACTTCCTTCCAATATTTCATCTGCAAGCATATGGCAACAGTTGTATCCATTTCAATTACGTCTGTACAAGATTTGTTACCAGATGATTATAATAAACGCAGGAATTTTTGCCATTCATTAATTAGAAAATGCTTCACAAGAAATGATGTTACTAATTTTTGAAATACCCATACTTGGAACGAAGAAAATCCTCATACGACTGCTATTACTCATTTCCAACATACCTTTTCATTAAATGTCTGGTGCGGTCTTCTTACTGACAATCTTAATGGCCCCTTCTTTTTAACCCCAAGGTTTTCAGGAGAACCTAACCTAGATTTTTTGCAAAAAAAATTTGCATGAGCTACTACAAGACATTCCAATTGCTAATAAGCAAGGTATGTGGTTTATGCACGACGGGGCCCCTGCCCACTTTTTACAAATTGTCACCAATTATTTAAATACCATGAATGATAACCGATCATTCGATCTCCAGAGTTGTCGCCCTTAGATTATTTTTTTAACTTTCAATATCTCGTCAATAAATTAATTTAAGACATATGTTTATATGAACTTTTCTGTTTATTTTGTGCTGAAGAACAGATCCCTGAAATAATGCCGTAAAATTTTGGAACATCTTGTATAAATGGCCAATATTGAAAAGCGTGACATTTGAATATTTACCTTACATAGTCAACAAAAAAGATACCACCGACGTGACTTCCACGCATTGACTTTCGAAAAGGAATTCACTAGTGGCATTAAAAATGATAGTTTCAAATTGCAAAAATTGAGTTACAGGTATTTGTGATGCCAAAGCTTGAACCGAATTTTTCGAACCGCCTTGTTCAATATTTTTGGGAATCGAGAGATGTTCTTATTAGGGCCGTACTCAGACTTTGACACCTCACAACATAATTTTAATCTCTACAATAACTTCCACGCTACACTAATTTCTTTAATACCGTAAATCTATTAAAAATTTTGAAATAATACCAGTAATTTGAAAACCGTTGAAGCTAGGGATATAAATTATGAGTCAAATGTAAGGTTGGTTGATAATGTTTTCCAGAATCACCCTGTGTATATGAAAATATTTTTTAAATGTGCAACTTTTAGTCTATTTAGGAAGCATGTTGACACTTTTTCGAGAAGTAGTCTAAGGACACATAATCGGACAATTACACACTAAATGGACACACTGTATATTTGAAATATACTTATTTAAAATATGATATTATCATATATTTTAAATATTTTTATAAAACAATTTAAAATATTTGATAAATATTTGTTTGGAATATTTACTTAAAATTTTATTTAAAATTGTGATGATAAGCATTTTACTAAAGACATCTTAAAAATATGTAACTATACAGGGTGGCCCACAGATAACAAAACAGACCGTTCTTTGGAAATGTCTTACATGTTCAAAAAAAAATTGCTCAGACACGTCAATTTTTTTTTGAAAGGGAACATCTTCTAAAGGCAAAGTTGAACTTAAAATACCAACAGAGTAGCCCCGGCAGCCCCCGTGTCAAAAATTTTAAACGGCATGATGGGTCGACAAGTACCTCATGTGAAAGCACTTTCAATTCTCTATACAGCTATATGCATTTTATTTCGGTCAGAAAGCCCCAAGAGCCCCCGATAGCTAATTCATGTTTACAAGGGACATTCTTTAAACAATAAAATTTGCCCCGAGAAATGAACAGGGTAGGGTGTCCCGGCAGCTCCCATCTCAAAAACCACAATTTATAGGATGGGTCAAGTGGCACCTCATATAAAAGGAATTGTAATTCTCTATTCAAACAAATACATTTTGTTTTAAGAGGAGGCTTAAGGAAACCCAAGGACCTCATTTTCTTAGAAAACAATAAAAAATACAAAATATGCTGATCTAGTTGATAAGATCAATTTCAAATTCTCAAAAATGTTAATTGGGTTGGGGGTGTGACACTTTTGTGCTAATCAAACTTAATGTTCAGGCCAAAGAAAGGAGGATCGTTTCACTTTGGTAGTGTCTGTAATTAAAAAAGTAATTTATTTGTTAGAAATAAGGATTAATTGTTGATTTAGGGAATCACGGTCAAGTAGATTTATGGCGGCTGCCGGGGCCAACTTTCTCTTTGAAAGATGTCAATCTCCAAACAAAAATTGACGTATCCAAGCGTTTTTTTTTACAGATAGCTCGAAAAAACGGTCTGTTTCGTTTTCGGTGAGCCACCCTGTCTAATGAAATCGTTGTCATTTAAAAAAACTGAAAATAAGCCGTTTATTTTAAACCAATTCAGTGACTTTTAAGGTATTATGCTTGTATACGCACACCATTATTGAAATTATTATAATAAAAACAGTGTCGAGATTTTTGGCCATCTAATTACCATCAAAATGTACGATCATGCAATTTCATTTCGTATATGCTCCTTCAGCTCCAGAATTGTTGCGGGAATTGTTATTTACTTTAGTTATAAATCCCACAGAATAAGTTACATATTAGTCGATTAAAAAGTTAATTTACTTTGATTAGAAAGTTTTTATTCGACTTTTAAATTGTATAGTCTAATATGGGGAACCCTGTATATTCCATAAAAGAACAATTTCTTTGTTAAGTAGGTATACACCAAAACCAATTTAATTAAAATGTTTAAGACATGAAAGCAGAGAATTTTTATAATAAAGAAATTGAGTGGCAAACATTCCGGAAGTGCATTAACGATAAGAAACTGCAGTTTCCATTCAAGTTGTTTTATCTACATTCTACGATCAAAAACTCAATTTCTTATCGAACATTTTGTGGTCGTTTATTTTTAGAAAAGCCTTTCTGTCCACGTAAATTACTTTTGCGTTTAGTAAAACGCATTTAGAACGGAAAGGCATGAAGTAAGAACTTTCATCTTCCATTTTGCACAAGGTACAATGTTTTACAAACAATAATTGGATTAGGTGTGCTATTTTAGTAGCAAAACGTAATTGTATTTCTTCGTGATAAACAAACACGGCGTAAACTGATTCAGTTCTTAGTAGAGAATTGAAGGTTTTAGTTTCTTTAAAAACTAAATTACTGCTTAATTATTAATAAAGAACGGAATAATACTGACGCAATTTCAACAAAGCCTGAAATTATAAACCAGAATCCATTTCCTAAAAGAGTGTTATAAGTAAAGACTTGAGTATTGATTCGATTAAATTAATATTTGTGGGGTATTATGCCTAATTGCATGCGCATGCACTAATGTAAATGTTTGGTAATTACTGCAGCTGCTATTATCGATTGTAAACCGTTTAATATACAGGGTGTTTCAGAATAAGATGCTGATCCTTAAGGGTGTCAATCCTTACGCGATTTTAAGAAGAAAAGTTCAAATAAACATATGTCCTAAACCTCTTAACTTTTGATCTACAAGGTGTTCAAGTTTTAAGAAAAAAACACGTTTTTTTATCATAACTTTAATATCTTTATAGATATATTTTCGCGTAAAAAAAGATTTGGCAAATAATTATTGATTATTTAATACATAATAATTTTAACATTAAAATAAAAGAACTAACATTAAATAACCGCTGAATAAAAAAATTAAAAATTTCTAAATCAAAAAATAGCTGTTGTAGCTTAGAAGGCATATGCCAAATTTTATTAAAATATCTATAAAAATGTTAAAGTTATGGTAAAAAAACGTTTTTTTTTCTTAAAACTTGAACACCTTGTAGATCAAAAGTTAAGAGGTTTAGGACATATGTTTATTTGAACTTTTCTTCTTAAAATCGCGTAAGGATTGACACCCTTCAGGATCAGCATTTTATTCTGAAACACCCTGTATAGATACCAATTCAATTAAGGTGAGATCAACAGTTAATGTTGAAAGGTAGGACGTTTTTTTAAAGTCAAGTCAAACACGCTTCTTACCCTAAAGTTTGCTAGTTTTTTAGCTCGAATAAAGGACGACAGTTCATTTAATATACTCGTTAAATTTCTTTTTCAAAACTAACTATAGATAACGAGTGTTTTTCTAATTTGAGGTCAAAGTGCCCATTGAAATTTTACACAATTGTGAATCTGTCTCCGCAGGAGTGACTTGATTATTATTATTATTAAAGAACTACTTGCTGAGCAAACCTATATAGCAAGATTATTTCTTAAACATTTTTTCATTCTAATTTGGTTGTTTGCTATAAAGTTTTTTAAAAGAAGCCACTGTAGTGCATTCAACAATTTGATTTGTTAAATTATTCCATTTATCAATAGCTCTGTTAATTAAAAAATTTTGTCTGATACTAGATTTAAATGGTTCCTTTTTTAGTTTAAATTTATGTTCTCGAAGTCGTGAATCAGAGCCGACTGTTATATAATCCGTAGATGTATTGGGAAATTAGTTATGGGTTATTCTAAATAGTTGGATCAAATCACTCCTATCTTGTCTTTGCTCTAAAGAAGGAATATTTAATTTATTTAGGCGTTCTGCATATGATAATTAAGCAAAGCCTCGTGGCCACTTTGTTACAGCATGTTGGACTCTATTTAACAAATGTTGATCTTTAAGGTATTGAGAACGTCACACCGATGCGGCATATTCAAAGTGAGGTTTGATGTAGGTAATGAAAAGTTTAGCACATAATTCTGGAGATGGATTGACAAAAGTTTTTGTCATATTAAATAATAACTAAATAGTCTAGAAAATGATATTTTGCGAGTGTGAGTGATATTGCGTAGCCGAGGCGCTTAGCCGAGGCGGAGCAACACGAGCTCTCACAAAACATTTTCTGGACGTGTAATCCACAAAGTTTTTTATGCCGACAAATCTTAAAATACTTACAAGATTGTTATTTAGTTTAACCATTTATTTTTAAAGATTTATTTTTTCCGGTTGGTACCCACTTGTCACTGCATACTTACTTAATTTTCAAATTTAAATTTATATAAAGTGACACTTTGTGGTGAAGAATTTAATGGAAAACAAAGTATAGAAAAACCAGCTCACATAAAAGTTACAGCGGAAGCAGTGATTAATAATTTATTACCAGCAAAATCTGCAACTCGGTACTGGAAAGCGTATAAAGAATTTAAGAAATTGTGCGATAGTAATAGTACCACTAACATTTACAACGAGTATGTTCTTCTTGAATATTTTGATGAGAAATAAAAAAACAATTCTGCAACTCTTTGGTCCATATTTTCAAATGTTAAAATCAACTCTGAATATTAAAGACATCAACATTAAAAAATATTCAAAATTAATTGCTTCACAACCCACCACACA
Source organism: Abscondita cerata (assembly GCA_030710515.1). NCBI lineage: Eukaryota > Metazoa > Arthropoda > Insecta > Coleoptera > Lampyridae > Abscondita > Abscondita cerata. Next base: position 182,376 of record JALBCR010000552.1, on the reverse strand, counting down.
TAACCTAAAAAGTATTTACATTAGTTGAGGTTTATGTAAAAGTATTAATTGGTACTTACATTAACGTTACGGTTACATCTGCTTGAGGATTCCATAAAAATCAACGTTTATTTGTTTACTAAGCATTGGATGCTTTTCTCTTTTGTGCCCGTTTTGTTGACATTTAGAAAATTAAGTAACAATGATGCTACCCCGCTCTCTGGGAAATTTTACCAAATGTCACTTTTGTAAGGTCTAGGCCGGGAATTTGATGTTCCCGGCCGATTTTGAATCCTACAAAATTGTCAATAATGACCGGAGGCATAAAAAAGACTATTTCGCAACTTTAACACAATGAGAACTCTACGACAATTTAGTATCAACTAAAACTTCTAAATCGAGCTGGGATAACCCTCAGATTTTATTTTTTTGTGTCTAAACCTTAAAAGATCTCATCAATTAACAAGTAACAAAACAGTTTACTATTGAATGTCTCTTTCTGAAACTATTTTTTAAAAAGTTATTGGTCTTAACATTAAAAAGTTTATGAGTGGTTTTTGCCGAGTTACTCGTGTTTCGTACACTAATGGCCCATTGATAATAACTATCATCACTTTAAAAGATGACTTACATCTGTAAGGAGTGCAAAAACCGTTCTTTTGTTATAAGCAAAATAAAAAATTTTTTTTTGAACTATGAATCAGAATACTGGCTAAATGAAGCAATTTTTGATATAGGTAAGTTCGGTTAAATCATCTTATTTTGAGCCCAGAAATCTGTGGTTAAGTAATGTCTACACATTTTAAGGACACCCTGTATATTACAAAGTATTTTTTAGAAGAATTCTAGTTTTTTGTTAGATCTATGTTAATTTTAGTTATTTTATTTAAAGAAATACACTAACGTCAAGGTTTTGTACAGATTTCAATTTCTTTTCTAAGGCTAATGTGGTTTACACTTAGTTGAAGAAGATTTCTAGAAGTGAGTTGTTTTTTTTTTACTATTTTGTGTAAATTCATTCTCCGAAACTGTTGTTTTAGCTTACTTTCTTTATCGACTTAATAGAAAGCTTACTCTATTGTGCGAGTAACCATCAACATAAAGCAAGCATCGACTTCTCACATTATGATAAATTGCGCACTGCCTCAAGAATTTGTTTAAATAAAAATAAATTATTGTACACACACGATGTATGAGACAATGTTTTAGACGTGCCAATGCATATCGGCAACAGTTCATTCAAATGCTATAAACTTTTGTATTTCTCTAGGGTACAATGCTTACCTCAAAACCAATTTAATGATTTACTAACTTATTTATCGCATCAATTCTAGAAATAGAATAAAACTCAATAATTAGCAATAACTTTTTAATTGTACACTTACCGAAATGTGCCAACTTTGTAAAATAATAACAAAAACACTAAACCAACTAAACACTATTAGGTGGTAAAATGTGTGTTATGCGACATCTCAGTCTTTATCGATTCACGTGTTGTTTTAAGCATTAAAACCATCGCTTAGATAGTCTTTACAGTTAACTGTTGGCATTTACTTAGTTTATATTATTAGGTGGGTTATTGTTAATAAAAATTGCAAAATAAAAAGCATTGCTCTTTTCTAACCTAAATTCAAAAGTCAGTATTAACTGATAGCAACTAAAATACGGTACCACTTTAAAATAGAGAAAGAAACTATCATTTGTGTAAATTGTTTAATATTTTTTTATTGATCTATACTTCCTAGGTCGTAAAAAAAGTGTAGTCTGCAACACGTTTAGAATGGTTATTCCGCACTCCTGGAAAGTATTCCAAACTTGTTACAGAATATACTATTTTCCAATTGCGTGGTATAATAATTTTATTATTTAACCCAAACGAATTCTCTCGTTCTATTATGGTACTCCTCGCTCCGCTCATCGTTCCATAATTCCCCTCGCTGAACAATAAACTGCTTATACAACTAATTTAATAATATACTAATTTTCTACTCCTGCATTATAATTCATATATTAGAGTTATAAAATATGTACTCTATGATACAAATTTTTATTATAATATAGATTTAGAACCAATAGAATGGAATTGCAGCATTACGTAATTATCAAATGTTTTATGAGTAGGATACAAATTCAGAACCAACAGAAATAGACCGTTGTCTATTGCACTTATCGACTGGTGTTGTAGCTAAAAGTCAAACATAAATTTAGCAAATTTGACAATTCGTAACAATAGTAGTAGTGCTCAATTATAAAATTAGTGGTTCTATTTAACATTATGAGGTTGCAGAAAACATAATACATGCAATTTGCAGTGTAATCACTATTAAGACACTCGCAACTGCTTGTTTCTTAATAGAGTTGCTCGTGTCTTAATAGTAAGCATTACATGCTCATTGCATAATATACTATTATAACACAATTTTATAATGTAATATATTGCAGTGAAAAAGTTATGTTTTAAATAAATGAACAAAAATTATGTTTAAACAAGAAATAAACAAATAATAAAATAAAATTTAGATTGAACGTTTACATTTAAATAAGAAGTAAAATTAAATTTAATTTGTAGTAAAGACTTTTCTAAAAAACCAATCTATATTTTATAAACCATAATTAATTAATACTAATCGAAGAATTTAATTTTGTACATAAAAGATTAATTTCTGTTTAATTAAAGAAACAAAAATAATAAGTAAGTCTTGTGTAGTGATAATATGTTAAACGCTTGTAAAAAGTGTATCAAATTTAGTTTCCGTGATAAAAATAACTGTGTGTGAAAAACATAAAGAAACAGTTTGAATGCTGCAAGGTTAAAGAGTACAACAAGATAATTTTAATATGGAAGTAGAAGTGAGGACAAACATTTAAAAACCAACATTTGAAGTGAGGACAGCAAAAGAAGGGTAATCAATGCGAAAGAAAGGATTCGTACTTCGAGATGCGAAGAAGCAACACGCATTGAGTTTGAAATCCAACTCAAAACCGTCAACGGTTAAATAAAATAAAACATTTTATTGTCTTGAAAATGGTAATTAAAAAGTGTTACAACAAGTAATTACTGAATCTGTACAACAAAATTAATTGGTGCACTCAACGATTAAAAGACAATAAAGATTGATACGCAGGTGTTGGATTTAACATTGATACAAGGTCAGTTATAAAAACTTATTTTTTTTGTTATATTTTAATTAAACTATTTATGCTTGTGTTGTACGAAAAATAAAATCAATTTGTAAAAAGTTTTGTAACAGAAACCTTTGTATAAAATTAATTAAATTCCATGTGTATAACTAATTCTTTTATTTTGGGGACGAACTCATAGAACTGAGTTTATAAATTAAATAAACAAGATGTTTCATAACTAAAATACATTTTTTCATATGCGTTGATAATACACTGCAATATGTAGGTAAATGATAGATAGAGAAATATATTTTTATTTTAACTCCAGTGTTTTCTTCAATTTAAAATGAAATATGATTTATCACAGCCTACAAAGCCCGCACCAATTGCTGAAAATAGTTATTCAAATTGATACAATGCACCTGTTGGTATGGCTATATAAAAACTAAGGAAGTTTAAATCAAACTTTTTAAGACTTTTTCTTGTATTTTATAAATCATTAGTATATAGAAATTATTTTTTGATTACCCGCCATTCTTATACGTTATGGTCTCGGAGACACTGATTTGTCATTATTGTTCGGTACTTTAGACAGTATAAGAACAATATGTAAAAACTTTTTATATTTTTGGATTATTTATTGACATTTTCAATTAATTTTGTTTTAATCCTGTATCGTGGTTCATCCTACAATTTTTAAAAATGGAATACAGAAAATTTCGACCCAACGTCTTAAGAACGGTGACGGTGACGGCAATTTTAAATTATCTAGATTTAAATTATATGAATGGAGCTAGTAGTGAAAGATTACATGCACATTTATCAATGGTAACTATCAAAGAATTATCTCAACTAATACCCGAATTTGATGGTAGTTCAGAAAAAGATTGATATACTTTCATTGGTAGTAACATAGCATTTGCCATGAGAAGATTCAATTAGGCAATATATTATTCATTCATTCATATTTTATATGGAATCGAAAATGATTATTTAGATTTGTAGTAAGGGTTTTTATTCAAATTGACAGTAAATTAAGAATATAAAGTTAAATAAGATTTCCGAATTTACTCTGACCTAAATTTACTTTAAGAATGCAATTAAAATATTTCCTATAAATAAAATTTCATTTAGTTGCAAGTTTGTAGACGTATAAATTAGTATAAGGTGTAGAACAGGAGTATTGTTTACAAATTCATAACCGTTTGGATAAAAAAATGTGATGTCACAAAGTCTGTATAAGTGATAAAATGTGCAAATTTAGTTTAAAGACGCGGGAAGACTATAAAATTATCAACGCAAGTGTTGTGTAAAGAAAACGTTTGGTAAGCAAGAAGGTGTGAGAAAGTGAACTCTGTAACTGTAACAGAATTTGAATGGAAAATTTTTATTCAAATGCAAATGCACCAGTGATATAAAAATGGGAAGTAAAAAATCAAGGAGTCGTTAGTTAGATAGTAAAGAAAGGACATGTAGTCTAAAAGTTTTACAATTTCGTGTGTGTTTGAAAAGACATTTTCAAATTTAAATGATAAGGTTTGAAACATGACAAATTATTAAAGACATTAGAAAAATTAACATCCCACCTCCACTTGTAATGACTCTTATAGAATATACATATAATAAAAAATTTTGGATGTAACTTACCCTAAAAAATTACGTTTAGAGGGACTTCTTAAGGTAGTTACTACTTTTGAACTATTAAAGAGACATAAATGATTTTTTGTGATTTGATTGCAAGAGATTCAGCCGATATTTTAAATCGTTGCTGACAGTTTTCTTGCTTCTTCTACTACAATTTATGAAATGACAGTTGCTACTTCTGATGACAAAATGGATGTAGATTTAATTTTTAGGAACAGTTTAATTAAGAGTATTCATTAACAATTCAATTGTTTTAAAATAATAAAAAATATTAGTGGGAACAACTCATTATCAAGCTTGTGCAGAATGAATGTTTTTTGGAAAACATTTTAGCTTGTAAGAAAAATATGACGCTTGTAAACCCTTTTCAAAATCTCGCGCCCTTTATTCATAATCTGGGTCTTCTTAAGGTGATTGGTCTTGATCGTAAATCTTTCATGCACCTCTATTTAAACACTCCAAAAAATCATAGATTGACTGACATCGTCATTGAAGCAATACATAAGAAACACGGCCATACTGTGATAGGGTTTTTGATCTTTATAGTGATCAAGGTATAGATTTCAGAAGAGCATACGCTCAACTTTTACATTTTTTTAAAGAGGCGGTATTAAAACTCTCTATACAGTGGCATTTTAATCCACATGGGGTTCTTTATTTAAATAGTTTAGCAGAAGCCGGTGTCAAATCAGTAAATACGCACCTTTATCTGATTATAGATTGTTTTACACCGGTTACTCCGGTTTATTTTCTTACTATAGAGCCCCTCACTAGTTTTTTTGAACCAAATGTATCTAATATTGCTTTAAATAGACTTTGCCGGAGGCAACTGCTGCAGAAAATGCAGAATGATTTTTTGCGATGGGTTCAGCGATACTTGCATACCCTTCAACAGAGAGGAAAATTGACAATCTTGAAGGGAACACACTGTTTCTCATAAAGAAAAACAAACAAAAACCGCTTCTTGAGTAGGTTGTAGGACGGGTGATCGCAATCCACTTTGAAGACACCTACTGGAACTTTGCAACGCCCTGTTGTTAAAATCTGTTTTTTAACAAGTAAGTTATATAAATTACAAAGCTTATTTATTTCTTATTTTTATATTTGGCTTTTACTGTTAATAATAACTTTATTCACTTAGAAAGGACATAATCTGTTTTGGTGGGTAAAAAATATTCATGTTTGTTAAATAATATTTTATAAAATCACTTTTGAAGGATTTACGTTATTGTGCGACAATATTGTTCGTTTTCTTCAAAAAGAGGGGGACAGAAATATGCAAGTTCTAATAGTAAACGCAGCAAAACTTATGTCTTTTTTTATATTTGAACTTAGACTCGAGGTCTAGTGGTCAAGTCTTCTACCACAATCACTTGCCATTGAAAAGACTTGAGTTCGATTCCCACAAGAGTCGGCTTGTCTGCCGCCAGTTTTTTAGAGGTTTTCTAGTTAGCACTTACAATGTGAATGGTGATCCAGTAACTTCCTCTGTTCCTTATTTATTTCTTAAATTTCTCAATTCTTTAGGCACACTCCCGGCGTATATGTATGCATCCACATTAAGTATGTGAATTCCTTTCCGGATAAAGTAGCTACTAAGTGCCAGAACAACCCGCCTCTCAAGGAGAGGGTAAGCAAGGTATCTGTTTCTCTTCTTATAGAGAGAAATGAAACACGCATGTTTGCTTTTTCTTTTATATTTTTTTCATTTGTAGTCATTGATCAAAAACAAAATAAAAACTACATTCCACTTATCACTTGCTACTTATAAAATAACACCTATATACCAAATATCATAAATATCAGGTGGATGGTTTTTTAAATATCGTATTTGCATATGGACTGACGGCCGGTTTGGAAACCGTCACATAACTCCACATTCTTAAATGCAAATCGTTATCTAAGCGACAACTTCAAATACATAACACACTCGTGCCGATAAAGCCAAGTACGCATTCGATATTTGCATTAAAGCATTTAATTGTCGTTACCGTTATCTGTTGGCATTACTTAGTTTGTACTATTTATACGTGTCGCTATTACACGAGATGTCGAAAGACACACATTTTACTTATAACTCCCCATGTTATTTATAAGGTGTGGAGTAATAATTTAAATGGTGCTAAATATTTAACTCAAAATTCATAGTTTCGACAATCAACCATGGACTCAGGGTTTGTTAATGCAGTAGCTAAAGTCTTCCGCCTCTTTTGATAAATCTAAGTTAAATTTCTAAAATTTTGTCGGGATAAAATATTATAATCCTTTGAAACAATTACATGTTCTTTGCTGCTAAGGATATCACCATGAGCACTTAACTAAATGTTGATATCTATATCTCCAAATAATTTTTTATCATTAACTAATTAAGTGAAAAAAAATGGGTGTTAAAAATATTTTGTAAACCGTCTCAGGAAATAGTTAAAAAATTTTTGCACACATTTTTTCTACGATTGAAAAAATAAAAAATTAAATAAAATAAAAAATAAGAATAATAAACTACTTTTTACACTAGTGCAAAAATAATTTACTTTTTGCATTAACAAATTGCTTTTTACACTAATGCAAAAAAGTGAAACTTTTGGCACAGTAATTGCTGCAAGAAGTAGTCACTTTTTGCACGATCGTTAAAAAGTAATCCATTTCTTAAGAGGGCACTGCAAACCTAATTTTTCGCATTAAATATATATGTCAAAAACTATGACACATGTCTTGACAATATCATAGTGCTGATCATAAAATTTAATGTAGAATTCAAATATGGTGTCTAAATAGGGTCATACCATTAAAAAAAAGATAGCGTTAGATTCCAGTATATCCAGAAGTGCTTCATATACCAAATTTCGTATTCATGAAATTTCAAGAAGTCGATAATTTTCTAATCAACGGGCTACGTGAATCATTCCGTATACACTACCTTATGTTCTATTTAAAATAAGCAACTCAATTAAAGTTGTCAAAGTTTGACCTTCTATTTTGAGTACTCTATACAATTTGATACGTTTGTAGTTTATCCTGACACAAGTCCACAATTTGTTATTTGTATTTACCATATGTGTCGTTATTGATTTTCAAATTTGGATTAGTTTTTGCATGAGGTTTTCTTAACATCAAAATAGTTCAAGAATATTAAGAATATTGAAAGTTGTCTATAATATTGAGGAGAATTTGAATCTTGCATAGAAAACATGACATACTATTTAAAATAAAGAAGTGCTACTAATTGTGTCATTATTTCCAATAAGTAAAGCACTCTGAAACGCCATACATTAACATTATTTTTTATTTAATTTATTTGTAGCCGAAGTTTATAATCAATGTTTGTAGTCTGATAGGCAACATGTGATAATAATGATTTTAAATGCATACAGGGTATCCCAAATTAAGTGGACAAACTGTGCAATAAACAAAGGAAAAAAATTGTCTAATAAATAACGTTGGCGTAATAAAAAGCCGTGGAAAAAAAAGCCGAAGAATAAAAAACCGGGAAGAAAAGGCCGCGGAAAAAAAAGTCGACGGAAAGAAAAACCGCGAAAAAAAAAGTCGACGAAAATAAAACTGGCGAAAAAAAAGCCGCAAAAGAAGCTGACGAAAAAATCCAAAAGAAAACCGGAGTAAAAATAACAAATCAAGTAATCAATTGTGTTAAAAAACTTTTGCTGTAGTTTCTCAAGGTAATCCTTATAAAGATTATAGTATGGCCTTCAAATTGTACAGCAATAAGGAATTCTACGATGTATTAATTAATAATGGTATAACAATATTTTATAAACTCAATGCGTTGATCGGTACTTTGTGTCAAAAGATTTTTTGTTTTGTTCACATTTGTATTTGACTTTTCGTCATACAAAATAAAATATTCTACTTTAGCACTTATACCATAACAACTATTATACACTTTAGTTTAGAATGTAAATAATTTAATTTTTGAAGTGCATTTCTAAATCCAAATTTACAAATGTATTTTATAACTTGCAAGTACTTTTTAAAATGGGTTTGCAATTCGTCTTAAAACTTTTAGTTACTAAGAAAAATTCGGTCGCTTATTGTAATAAAATTGTATTTACAATCACTAATCGTTTAAAGATACTTCTTAGTCTTAAAACTAATTCTTTTCTAGTGAAGACAAAGAGAGTCCTTAAAAGCACAAATCCTTATTCTATAAAAAGTGTATTGTGTCAGATTATAAAATATGACTATAATGACTAGTTACGTAGAAAAATGATGTCGCCTATTGTAATAAAATTGTATTTAGATTCACTAATCTTTCTAAAACACTTCATAGTCTAATGGCACAAGAACAACCGGCTTTCTTTTTTTGTAGATTTTTTACCGCGGCTTTTTACACACCAGTTTTTATATCATGGCTTTTTATGGCAGTTTTTTATATTCATCCTTTTTTTCCAGAGGCTTCTTTCCTCGGTTTTTTTTTGGAGATTTTTTTTCCGCTACTTTTTTCCGAGGCTTTTTTTTCCGTCGACTTTTTTCTGAAGGCTTTTTTTTGCGGCTTTTTATACACCGGCTTTAATTCCCCGGCTTTTTTCCCAAGGCTTCCCCGAAGTGTTAAAAGGCCCATAAAAAAGGAGTCTGTTTTGAATAACTTGCTAATTAAGATTTATAAGTCGAAACTATTTAATTTAATTATGGAGAGGTTAACAAAAAAATACATACCTACACAAATATATATTATCAAAACTTTATTTTTAAACTACATTTACTTACAATTTAAGTGAAATGTCAACATTAATTCCAATTCTGTAGCTTAAATGTTAGCAGTGGAAGTTTCCAAAACTTTCTAAACTATGCTTAGAATCCTGTGCTCATACAAAACCATTGTCATAAAAAATGCTTTTGATGTGGAAGCAATATGTAAAACTAAAACTCAAAATTCATACCAAACATTCCCTCTCAGAAAGTTGAACGCGTATTTTCTTATAGGTATTTCGAGAGACGGGAAGCAATTACTGGTAATTATGCACTTACAATTAATTAGTGCTAAAAACGTTGAACTTACTTGCTAAGTGTAAATGTAATTGTTTGATATACTTATAGCTCATTTTATTTCGATGCCGTGAAGTGTATTTATTTGTATAATAACTACTAGGCAGTTAGAGTAATTACGCAATTGAAAGCACAATGGTTTTCAAAGTACTAATGAAACAAAGGGATCATTTATAAACAGTGTACTGTAGTGTAATGCGTAAAACGATTGCGAAATGTTTTGGTAACCTAATTCATCTACTACTGATGGGGGTGAAAATTAATTTCAGTTTTAGGAATTTATTTAGTTAGGTAACTAGCTTGAGATATTAAATAATTTTATTACGATTACCTATGAATAATTAAATAACTTTGGTTTATGTTACGTTATTACCTTATGACAAATACGTTTATCATGCATCTACCCGGAATATTGCATATTTCATACTGTTCTGTTATAGCTGGGCAGGTTAGTTTAAAATTTTTGCTATGTGCGGGCAAATCTGCCTACTAAGAAGTTTCAGGCAGAACCGTTAAAATGAAAATGTGGAAATAGACTAAGATCAATCAAACATGTTTTATTTTTAATTAAATTACTAGTTTCAACTCATGAAATTTTTAGTGTAATTAATTTGGAAAATCAATTGTAAATGTTTTTGTTGTTACAGGAATGCTTTCTGGCGACCATTATTCAAAGTACTCGTATGAACAAAAATGTTGTCAGGCTCAAATTATGCAAACGCATAAGCACGTTGATTAGTATCTGAAACTTTAGCCTTGAAACGATTTTATGTTCTTGAACTAAAACTTGAAAGTGATATCAAAGTATCAAAATTTATGCCATAGTCAAAATTGACAAATACTCACTAATTTGGCAACTTAAATATTATCTTCCTCATCACGCCATCTTAAATAAAAATAGCATTACCACCAAACTCCTACTATACAGAGCGATCTATTTCAACAATTTGAATACGTGCTATATATTTATTCAGATCAGTATATACCTGTATAGTGTGGTGACGAAACCGTGTGCAATTGTGGATTAGTTAGTTTTGGTAAAGCATTTGCTTCCAGGTTTAGAAGAACCACAAAACCTAAACTTGTCAACCCTTACCCATCTTAGTATTTGTATGTAATAATATTTATTAAGTGTGTAAACAAGCTAAATAAGAACATAAAATATAACAGCACATCCATTGCATGACGACATATAATGGACAAACAAAATAATGGAAAAACAGATAATCAGGACAGATAATACAAATATTGCTTAACTTCAGATGTCTTTTAAATTAGTAAGCCATAATACACCTTCGCTCGTTAAGTTATAAATGTTTAGAAATTCTCGTTTAAATTTTGTTAATTGTGAATCCTCCTCATTATGTGCAACGGTTTCTGGTTCGTTTCCAGGGTCACAACTTGAATTAAAAATCGCACCCCATTTAAACAACATAGATTTGCATTTTGAATAGTCTTATGCGATTTACTTTGGACCAACTCCTCCAAACATTCACGGGAGCCGGTATTACTGTTACCCGGAGACTAACTCCCAGCGACTCTAGCACCTCCACCCTCCACCAGATAGATGTGTGGGTAACGGAAAGTGTTAAAAAAATCCCAACAAGCTGCAGAAGTCAGTGGAGTTTTTGCCTTCGACCCAAGCGTCTCTCAAGCTGAGTCCAGCCGGAATCAGTACCACAATCTTCCGCCGATACGCCGTAGTATTACGCTACAAACGCCGCCGCCGTCACATAGTGTGTTTGGTGATAGTAACCTCGCTACAACGCCGTCTCCGTTACATAATGTGTTTATAACAGTGACTGTGTTTTAACTCGCCGCCGCCACTTATTGTTTACGGTTAGTTTACATAAGTGACATGCTATTAAGCGACATCGCATTAAGTGACCTTGCGTCAACTGAGATTGCGCCAATTGCCATTACATGAAGTGACAGTGCGTCAAGTGATATTGCGTTCAAATAAGTTAAGGTAGACTATAAACCTTAAACGTAGTTTACTGTGCCGTCCCTCCTGAACAATATCGAGTTAGTTCTTTTGTTACGTGTCAAACCAGCGCAAGTGTAACATTACAAGAGAAAACATTGTGAAAGGTAAGTATCAATTTGTGCTAATATTTTTCTGAAAAAGACGAACAACTCGAGTCCTAGACTAGGTGTAACAAAAAAAAAATAAATGGAATTAGTAAATGACTATGTCTTCTATACATTAGAAACAAAATGGGAAAATAAACGACGTTAATAACGTAAATAATCTAGTAAGAGTGAGAATTTAAATGAACATTTAAAATTGAATTAAAATCGTAAATTGACGGTCAAGGACGCAAATTGAAAGTGGAAAAACAACATACCAACGTATTTAATTAATATGAATCGTAATTAAAGAACAAAAAGTCACCATTTCTTGTTTTTCTTAGTAATTCTAAAAGGTCAGAAAAGGTTTATCTGTAAATTTTATATCAATTTTTTTTCCAATCTCAATGACCGATAGTGTGGCTTATCGCTGTGTAATTAATAAATTACTTAAATAGGGGGGAGGTCACCTTATTTTTATTTTATATAGGAGAACTAAGTTTGCTTTTCTAATGATCTGCTCAACTACAAGCCAATTTAAACACTCTAACATATTATTAATTGGAGTGCAAATATTACATCTCAGTGTCACTCTCATGCATTTATTTTGTAATATTTGTAGCCTGTTTATGTCTTCTTGGTTACATGGACCTCCGAAGTTAGGACGATCGTAGCGGTGTTGGGTCCGCTGACGCACGAGGAAGGTCCGCGGTCGCAGGTGGCGCATTTTTATGGAAATTCCCAGATCAAAACGTGGAGGTTAGTTTTGAGGGAAGATTGAAAGGAGGTGGTGCTGGATCTGCAGTACGGGTTCCGTTGGTTCCCCCCGGTCCAGATTCGAGTTGCTGGAGTGGTATTAAATCCATATTTTATTCGACACAATTGTTATTTAAATATTAAATTGAATCAATTTGTATATGTACGAAATCGTAACCATTCAGTCGAGTAAATATAGTAGTTAATTGGATTTCGGTTTTAATCTTCGGTACACAAATGGTAGCAGAACGTGGTTGTTTTTTTTTAAGATATACTGTAGTTTAAAATTTTGTTAAAATTTACTCGATTGATTGCTTATTATAGTTAAGGATCAAAATTTTGTGTGGCAGCGCAACATTCAAATTTCATTAACCTTATTTTTCTTAATTTTAAATACCTATTAGTACGGCGTTAAAATGCCCGATGAACCTAAAGTTGATGAATATAAAGATGAAATTTCCCAAGAATTGTCGAAAGTGGATTCCGAGCAGGAAACCACTAAGGTTGTTTCTGAATCTACTCTAAGACGACCTTCTGGTCTCTCAGTTAAAACCAAAACAAAAACGTCGAGTTCGACTCCGAGTCAGACTTTAAATAATGTATTCCAGACTCCCAGGTTTATTTAGGATTGTCATACAGTTTATTATTTCCATATATTACACGATTCTAAAATTTTACAAAACCATTAAATTCTAATCTTATTGGTTTACAATAAATAATTATGTACGTTTCTTATGTTGACCGAAACATTAATACAATAAAGGGAAATATGTATAGACCATAATTCCAAAATGGTCTCACAGAAGAACGTACCGCATCCTTCGCCAACAAACTAAATAATTACCTAAATACAATAAATCTTGGTTTATAAAAGTCGAGCAACTTAAATAAAATAAAGGTCGAAAATACTTACTCGTACATATACAATGATTAGAAATATTATTTTCCTAAACTGCTTTGATTAATTTTAACACTTTCAATTCGAAGCTTCAAAGGTAAAAAAGGAAATACCAAATTTATTTCAAAGAGCTTATCAAAGTCGGCTCGCGCAACGTTCGAAATTACCTTCAAATTTAATACGCGCTGGGGGAAGTTCCGCGGTCCCAGAACAAATTAGTATTTAAATTAACGTAAGTGAACCCAAAACATTACACTATTAACAGTATATTTATGCCCTCAACAGATATCAGTGTATCGTCAGCAAACAGGCTTACAAATGATATTTCTAATACCTTATGAAGGTCGTTTATATATACATTAAATAATAGAGGATCTAGCGATTCTGAAGGTAATTGTATATTAAATTTAGTGCCTTTGATTTTATGCCAACTTCCAGCAACTTATTGATCAACAATTTTCTATCGATTAGCTCTCTTCAAATCCACAAATACACTCAAGAGTTCCTTCCTCTCACATATTTGATCCCTTTCAATCCAACATACAAATTGTAACCCTGTTTCACAAGAGCGTCTATCTCGAAACCCGGATATGCCCTCTGTACCTTTCCTTATCAAAAACAATTTTATCTGTCTGCCATTCTACCGTCTCCTGCTCAATAAGTTTTTTTTTATTGTCTTTCACATTTCTTTACCATTAGGTCTGCCTTTTACTATTTTGCTTTTGTAGTAGTTTCTCTTTTTCTCACGCAAGGTATTAATTACAATTTTCTTTTTTTCTTATAGTTTTTCCAGTCATCTCTAGTGTTGTTTTTTATCAAATAAACATCGTTACATATGGTACTACTACCGCTTCGTTCCTGGTCATGACTGTTTAAGCCGGATCGCACTAGAAATTTATAACAGCTACCCTTCCTTAGCTAAAATGATTAAACAAAAGTTTTACGTAGATAAATATTGTTAGCAAGCAATTGAAATTTACAAAGAGCTTGTTGAAATTTGTAAGATGGCAGATTTTCTGTTTCGTAAATAATTGACTATCGTTATCTAATGATTACGTGATATGATGAGAAGAGGGGAAGAAAATGGCAAAAAGGAAATATATAATTGGAAGAATACAAATAGCTAAAAGAAAGTTTCAAAATAGGATGTAAACAGAGAAAAGAGCTACAAAAAAGATAGAAAAAAGATAGAAAAATATACAGTAAAAGTCAGGTATGAAAGTTCATTGGCAGAAGAAAGAGAAAGTTAAATTGGTATGTAAAAGGGATAGTTGGACAAAAATAGGAAGAAGGACAAAGAGAGAAACCAATAAAGATAAGAAATATAAAAGAAAAAAAATCAGGAAACGAAGGGATAAAAAAGGAAGAGTTGAAACAAGCGTTAAAGAGGGTGAAAATAGGAAACGCCAAAGATACAGATGTAACGCAGGGGAGACCGTGGAAATATATAGGTGTTAAAATGAAAGAAAAGATAAGGAAGGTATATGAAAAAATATGCAAGGGAGAAGGAATTTCTCAAAAATGAAAGAGTCCATAGTATGTACAATATACAGTGATCGGCAAAGGGTTTGCAACAAAGTCCGTTGTAAAAAACAAAGTTTTTTGTTCTTTACCGTCCATTGGTAGACTAATAAATAAAAATTACTCGATTGTGAAGTTTATTTGTTGGTTTTATTGTGTTTTATGCAAATCAAAAGTCAAAAAATTTTGTTCTCTCAATATTTCCGGAAAAAATGCCGGAAAACTAATATTTTTAAAATGTTGATATTTGCTTTTGAAAATTTGAACATAGACGTATAATCTAATTCTGAATAACGCTTTTCTTAGGCATTTTTCAATATCTTGTCATCTAACCTCACTTTTTACATATTTAAGGAATATTTTTTAAATTTGCCGCCATGACAGTGGTCACATGACATTTGTCACAGTGCTTTTTGTTATTCGATATGATGAATTCATTTGCCAAAGAAATTTTCGGATATCTCAAGTACAAAAATTTTCCCATTTGATGCAAACTCTTTGCCGGTCACTGTATAAAGAAGGGGATAGAAAGTAAGTTAAAAATTACAGAGAAGTAAGTTTCACAAATGTGGGGTACAAAATATATGGATAGATCTTAAGAAACCGATTGGAGAAAGAAATAGAAGAAAAAAAGTTAATACCAGATTAGCAGGCTGGTTTCCGTAAAGGCAGAGGGGCAATGTACAATGTGTATATCTTAAAGTATATTGTAAATAAAGATATAAAAAGGATGCCGAATAAATGTATACCTTATTTTTAGATATTAAGGATGCTGTTGAAGAAAGAGATGAGACAGAAGGGGATATACGAAGATTCGGTAGCAAGGATAGAAGAACTGTATAAAGAAACAAGGTGTAGAACTACAGTCAAGGGAAGGATGGGTAAGAGTTTTGGATAACAAACGGATTGTACATTATTTTCTATATACATATTTAAGTGATCTAGCGGAAGTGTTAAGAAAACACCAGATAGGCGGAATAGTGGTGGGGAAAAAAAAGTGTGGGTGTCAGCTTATGCGGATGATGTGGTTATAATAGGAAAAAATTAAATGGAAATAAGAAGCACAATGGAGTGGTAGTGAGAAAGTGTTTAGAGAAGAAAAAACTATAAGCCAATTTGGAAAAAACTAAAATAATGGTGTTTAAAAGAAAAAAAGGAAAAGAGTAAAAGAGAAGTGGTTATGGGGACAAGAAGAAATACAAGCAGTAGATAAGTACAAGTTTCTTGGGTATAATGTTAGGTTTAATAATAAGGATCAGGTGCATATAAGAGAATTAGAAGCAAGGTTTTAGGGCATGTATTGGGGAATAATTTTTAGAAAAAATATAGAAAAAAAAAAGATGATTATTTGAGGAGTTGGTAAGGAGTGTGTTATTGTATGGAGCAAAAATATGGAGTTGGAAATAATGGGAAAGATACAGTTAAAATACTGGAAATGGACGCTAGGATTGGGAAAGGAAACATCAGGATATATAATATAAGAAGAAGTAAAAATAAATAAAAATAGGATTTGGACTAAAAAATTGTCGGTGATATATGAGGAAAAAATAAGAGACAGGGAGGGTAATAATATACTAAAGGAATGTTGGAAAGAAGTGGAGAAAAATTCAAAAAGCTCGGTGAATAGGACAGGAAACATTATTATGAAAGGGTAGGGTACTCTTGAGAAGAGATAAACCGATTAAGAGAGAAGGAGAACAGCATAAAAAAAGAAGCAGTATGTATAGATACAGATATACAGATTCAAGAAGATAAAAAAGGAAGACACAATGAAAAGTACAGAGAGTTAAGTAAGAAAGGAATACCAAGGTATCTGAGAGGTGAAAGAAGTATAAAAGAATAATACCGTGGTTTAGATGTGGAATGAGAAAAAAGAGCATATGTACTAGAGAAAGGATGAAGAGAGAATATGTAGGTGGTGTGGGGAAGGGTGAGAGAATATTGAGCGTTTAAAAGAAAAATGTTGGGAATTGCGGACTAAAGAGAGGAAGGGAAGGGTACTGCTAGGAGAGAATGGACAGGAAATGGAATGAATGAAAGTGAGAGTGTTAATCGTCAAAACGTAGTAAATCACCAAAGTCGTGTGACTTGACATCCTTGTGACTTTTACCTTTGGAGCCACCTGAAGTCATTGGTAAGATAAACATGTTGATATATTTATTTTAAGCTTTTCGTTAAAATAAATCTCTTAATTTGATATATCAAAACCGGTGCACTTTTTGAATCACCCTTTATTTAATGCCTCGTTTCCAAAGAAAAAAGTATTATAGGTTCCACCATTTAATTTTTAATAAATTGCGTAAGAACCGAAACATAGTTTTATTGCTATTGGATTTAAAAATTTAGTCATTTTACAAAACAATGTTTATATTTACATTTCACTTTATAATCTGCAAATATTTTGTTAAAATATTTATACAGCATTGTTCTTTACGTAAATAACAAGATATTCCAACTATCATACCCTTTCACATTATTTGAATCTATATCTTGTGTACTCAACTATGTAAGTAAAATTAATACACATTTCCGAATAGTAAATACAATTAGCAACAAAAGGTAAAGAATTTATGTATACAATACTTTTTTATAATATATTAAGTCAATTTATTTTAAGTCTAGTGAATTCAATTTACAAAATGAAAAAAGTAAACTAAATATATGCATCTTATTGAATTCGTCAAGAAGCTTATCTGCACTCTACTACTTTTATCAGCAGTAGTCAGTCGTACGTAATATACTGTAAAAGTTGAAACGACGGGATCAATAATAGAGATTTTCCAACAGATGCAAAATAATTTTTATAACATTTTTAAATTTCATTTTCAAGTAAATAATTATTTTGTTATTAACAGATCATCCCAAATATATCTATCGGAAAGTATAAAAAATATTTAATTTTACAAGAAAAAATTATCTAGCAATAGTAACATTTGGGTTTAAATACAATCTTCGAGTTTCCGTGGAAGTAGTGGTAGAACAAATGATTTGTCACATATTCTTAAGAGGAATACATACTAGGAGCGTGCCATCGCTGAACAGTGCACTATAAGTACCTTTAAAACAACTTTTAATTTTAAATGTTTGAAGCTAAATTTAATGTTTTATGAAAGACAAAATTTGGAGCTTTGTCGGTGTAGTATCACTTTTTTTTTAAATACTTACTTTTGTTTGTTTTATGTTTGAATTTGTACATTTTATAGCATATTTAACATCATAATTTTAATAAAAATAAATACAAAATCAAAATTCTATCACAACCACGACAAAGTACCTTCTTATATCTACCAATTTAAATCAAAACATTGCTAACAACTTAAAAATGTAAGCCAATTTTATAGGTACTTTAAGACCATTAGACGCATTAAAATGCATACTTACAGTTGACGATTTAACGATGGCGTACTGCTAGAACGTATTCCTTACAATTGTACAAAATGTAATGAACATATTTTGTTTCATATTATTTTTCATTGAAGGTAACGTTAAATGAAGTGTATAACGTATGCATCTCTAATAATTTAGGGTGTTTAACCGTTTAATTCTTAACATACCAATATTCAATTACTTTTTATATGTTTAAAGTGACTTAAACCGTTGAAACTGGTTTCCATATAATGAGCTACAAGGGCTAATCACACATTAATTAACATTTCAACATTTATTTTTTGTCGATATTTATGAACAATTTTTTGACGTAAATAGTCTACAAATTCTGACTCAGAAGAATAGATTTGGTTTTGAAATATCCTAATAAAAAAACTAGCGGGGTTAAATCGGGTGACAATTCAACTGGTACTCAATTGAAGAGAATAAAAATTGGAAAAAGAAAAGATAATACATTCGACGAAGTAAAACAATAACAATAATATT
Source organism: Abscondita cerata (assembly GCA_030710515.1). Lineage (NCBI taxonomy): Eukaryota > Metazoa > Arthropoda > Insecta > Coleoptera > Lampyridae > Abscondita > Abscondita cerata. The sequence continues at coordinate 163,511 of JALBCR010000552.1, read as the reverse complement.
TAAGACGAATAAATAATGATAATTGAGAAGAAAAAAGAAAAAGTGGGGAAAATTGGTTGGGGGGAGGAGAGTAGATCGAAAGATAGATATAGGTACCTAGGATACTTCATACAGTACGATAATATGGACAATGACTAAAATAATGGAAGCAAATATGGGAGCTGGGAGAAAGTATTTTTGGGGAAAATGTGAAAAAGAGAAAATGGTTGTTTGAGAGGGTAGTATAAAGAGTAGTAATATACGGGGCAAAAATTTGGGGGTAAAAAATGGGAACATAAACGTTAGCTTTAGAGAGAGACTGCAGAAAATAAGAGTAGGATCAGGAAAGAGAGTGATAAGATTTGGAGGTGAAAAGAATGTGAAAAGCGAGTAAGAATACATGAAAGATATTAGAGATAGACGCTAGCCTTAGAGAGAGAGAAAGAGAGACTGCAGAATGTAAAAGTAGGATCAGGTAAGAGAACCATAACATTTGAGGAAAGAATGGAGAATAGGAAAAATAGTAAAATTTTGTATAAATGTTGGAAACAGATATAATTAGAAAAAATAAATCATGGAGAAAGAAAAAAGAAAAGCATATTGGGAAAGAGGAGGTTATACGAGAGGAGAAGTAAGAAAGTTAAGAAAAAAAGAAGGAGAAAGGAAGCTTGGTTTAGCCTAGCTAATGAAGAAAACAAAAATAAATACAAAGTGTCCATCTATAAATTGACACATTTTAACAACTTATAACTCGAGAACGGAAAAAGATATTGACAGGCAGTTTTCACTAAACTTCATAAATATACTTTAAGTTTCTGTTGCCACATGTAATTCTTTATGGAAATTGAGGAAAAAAATTAAGTTTTTGAATCAAAATTGTGAGCTGAGTTTAAATAGGACACCTTCTAATTCTTAACATTTTTGAAAAGGCCATTCCTTGTCCTTTCCAAAAATGTATACATTGTTGGCATTAACCCACGTTTTTAAGAAATAATTTACTTTTTCATGAAACCATGTCAAGGACTTCTAAATCTAAAAGATCACATTCTAACAGCTTATAACTAGAGAATGTTTCAATTTTTATCTAACGTGATTGCCAAGTCTCAGACGTCTAAAAGTTTCGTTAAAAAATTACTTTTTTAAATTAATATGAAGGGCTTTTGTCGAATAAAACTAGTATTTTACCTGCAAACCTTTATCCATAGATTATCATAAAGGAATATCTTAAGCATTTTCAGTACATATTTTCTATTTAATGTTCCCGTTTTTGTAAATTGACTTAACAAGCTAAGAGTGACTGAATAAATAAAATTAATTTATCAAGGGTCCTGTGTAATGCAAATCGAGTTAACAGAAGTGTCAGAGTAGTAATAATTAGTGCAAGAAGTTCTTGACATGATTTAATAAAAAAATTAATTATTTCCTAAAAACGTGGGTTAATGGCAACAATGTATACATTTAAAGAAAAGGACAAAAATAGCCTTTCCAATGAAGTTAAGAATTATAGGGTGTCCTATTTAAAACAAGCTCACAATTTTGGTTCAAAAAACTTAATTTGTTTTTCGTCAATTTCCATAAAAAAAATTACATGTGACAACAATGTAAACAAAAACTTGAAGTATATTTATAAAGCTTAGTAAAACTGCCTGTCGATATCTTTTCCTGTTCTCGAGTTACAAGTTGTTAAAATGTGTCAATTTATAGATGGACACCTTGTACTGTATGAAAGATTATGTGGAATGTGTAGAAATGATTGGGAAAATATTAAACATCTAAGAGAAGATTGTGTGGAATTAAGAGAGGGAGTAAGAAGAAATAGTTTACTAGACAGGAAAGGAGAGGGTATAAAGTGGATAAAAGAGGTAGACAAGAGAAGAACACGGTCAGAGAAAATGAAAAGGAGAATAATGACAGATGAGTAAATTTTAAGAAACAAATAAAAATTATGTAATTATTACACAACTTGTACATATAGATTCTTTCCAATAACGTTAGACCCTATCTATTATATCACCTTCGGATTTAGTACAGTCATTGAATGCGCAACTTACAATAAATGACCTTGTGTCAACTCACTTTTTTGCATTATTTAATTCAAAAAAATCTACGATAATTGCATAATATATGCATTATTGATGTAAAAGCTTTACTGCAAATTATCACTGAGTAAATGCGTGAAAAATTTCGCAGTCCTGGGCCCACTTTTTAATTCAGAGCAGGTTGATATTGAAATATTCAATTTACTTACATTAAATATTTTAATAAAATACCGAAGTGTTCCTATTGTTCTCAAATTTGCTACATTATATTCAATTTTAAACAATTTTTTTAAGTAACATTTTTTAAAAATAAAACAGTAAAAAAATCAAAGTAAGCCCAGAACTTCGAAATTTTGCTCGTTTACTCAGTTTTCAACGAACTTCGTTCGTTTATGAAATCGATTTGTCGTCCGTGCGTCCGTGTGTGCGTCCGTCCGAGGCCTTTCTAATGGTCGGACATCATTGTGTGATACATCAATCGATTCAGCTTGGTGTCCAAAGCTTAAGTTTTGATGTGCATTAAAATCGGGCAACGGGGACGCCGAGCCCCCGCAATATTCCGTCGAAAAAATTAAAATTTCAAATACGTCCAAAATCAATGTGTGGCATATATTTAGACTCCTCTGGCATAGCTGAGTTGAAATATCCTATCCCCCATTAAATCGGGCCACAGATACCCGATGCCCTCGGGAAATTAAGTTTATTTCAAAAATCCAAATATGTCCAAAATCAATGTGTGGCACATATTTGGATAATAGAAAGTTAGCAATGACGGTCTATTGGCGCTAATTATAACTTTGCCATTCTTTCCATATTTGGATAATACGAAGTTCGTTGCGACAATGCCTTGCATTTTCAACTTGTTTATTTTGAACATCTTTTCTTAACTAATAAAGTTTTGCCGTTGTACCGTACGGACGTAATTTGTTGTGCTGTGCTGTATAAACTTCAAGGAAAACTACCTTCTTAAATTAAATTATAAATATAATTATGTCAAACAAATCTAAAATAAGTGGTTTAAAAGTAAGTGAACTAAAATGCGAATTAAGAAAAAGAAATTTGCAATGTACGGGTAAAAATCAGATCTAATAAACAAACTTAAATCAAATTTAAACTCAAGTTATATTTCTGATAATGATTACAGTGAAGTAGAAGATAATGGAAAAGTAATTAAAAGAAAAATTAAATATAAATATATTAACACCGTCCAAGGAAAAATTCAACGTTTAGAGAAAATGATAACAGAACTTAAATATTATCTACAACGTACATTTAAAGGCCAGATTAGAAAGAAGAATGAAAGTGGTAATAATAATAATGTCCGTGTTCCTAAAATAAATATAAAAAGTGCACAGAAAAATGGTAGCAATATAAAAAGTGTACAGAAAAGTGATGGCATGATTCAACAAAACAAAAATGTTACAATACCGACGCCCAAAAATAGCATTCATAATAGTGATATGAATAATGAACTGAAACGTCAAGTGCTAATTCTTGCGGACAGTCACGGCCGTTACCTTTCTGAAACTCTTCTAAATATGTTACCAAAAAAGTTTAACGTCGAATGTATATTTAAACCAAATGGTACTTACGAGCATGTTACTGAAAATATCGGAAGCCTAACAAAGAATTATGGAAAAAACGATTTTGTTGTTCTATTAGCAGGAAGTAATAACGCTTTAAAAGGTAAAAATATAGATTACAATTATATGATAAAAACGTTTACTAAATTAGAACATACTAACATTATTTGTTTATCAGTGCCATTTGGGCAAGGTCGTGTAGTTTTAAATCAATTTATTTATAAAATAAACCTACGTATTTATGAATCTATTCAAAGATGTTCATTTCCGATTTATTTTGTGGATACGAATGATGTTTTAACTGAAAAAATTTTTTCACAAAAAGTGGATTACATATAAACAAAATGGGAAAATATAAGTTATGCAAACAAATGGAAAATGTCATCCGTAAAAGTGATTCTTATGTTCAAACTGAAAGTGTTAAAGTAATTACATCTAGTTATATAAATACGAATAACTTAATCGTAATTGAAACTGAGAATAATCCTATAGTTCAAAACATGGATAGCGTAACTGATAAAATACCTTACACAACGTTAACAAATGTTTCAAGATCTCAAGAAAACACGTATCAAAAGGACATATGTATAGAAGGAATTAATTTGGACAAAGTGCCAAAACAACTGGAGTTTACTGAGTTTTCGTCTTTTTAGATTAAGTAAAAATATAATTAGTATTTTACACATTAATGTGCAGGGATTGCCGAGTAAGGTTCTCGATCTTGAACTATTTCTCGAAGGTTTTGCGAGTGTAGATGTTTTGTGTATTTCGGAGCATTGGTTGTTGTCATTTCAATGTGAGTGTGTTTCCCTCTTAGGATATAAGATAGCAGCTCACTTTTCTAGATCTATACATAAACGCGGAGGTGTTATAGTTTTTGTTAAGAATAATATTAAATGTTCTATTACAGATAGATACTCAAAATTATGAACTGAGTTAGAATTCGAATGCTGTGCAGTACAATTAGATGAGTATAATTTAACAATTTTTTGTGTCTATCGAGTTCCTAACAGCAATATAAACAATTTCTTTGGAAAACTCAATCAACTATTAGAACTAACAAATCTTGATCAAAATCTAATTATATCAGGGGATTTCAATATAAATATTTTAGAAAATTCATTAAATAAGCGAAGGTTTTTATCCATATTTCATACCTTCGACTTCTACCCTACAATAATTACACCTACTAGATTAACTCCTACTTCAAGGACATGTATTGACAATTTATTTTCAAATATATCTGAGATAGAGGACATACGAACGTTGAATATCGCGGTTGATTTTTCGGATCACAATGCGCAATTAGTATGTATCCCTACACCTGAAACAAAAAGTAATGATTCTTATAGAACAATTAGACGATACAATTTAAAAAATAATGAGTGCTTTATAAATTTAGTTAAAGGTGCAGACTGGAAGTACATCTATTCTGATAGTGTAGAACTTAAAAATAAGTTAAACACCTTTTTTACACAATTTTCAGAAGCATTTAATATCGCTTATCCACTAATTAGGGTACCTATAAGTAAACAAAAGAACTGGATCACTCGCGGTATAAAAAATTCAGCTAAAACTAAAAGAGAGTTACATCAAATTTTAAGGTTTTTTCCGAATGAAACCTTACATTCATACTATTTAAAATATAGCAACGTACTCAAGGCAGCATGTAAAGAAGCTAAAAGAATTCATTCAAGAAGGATTATAACACAATCTCATAATATAAATAAATCTACGTGGCAGTTAATAAAGAATGAAACTAACAAATGTACCCAAATACGAAACAATATATCTCTTTTAATTAGAAACGACTCCATAGATGATCCGTGTGCTGTGGCAAACACTTTTAATGACTATTTTGTACAGTTGCCTAACATACTAAAAAGAAATGTTTCTAAAAACAATTCAGCTCTTGACAAAATGCGTTCACTTAGCCTATACAATGGAAATTCTTTTTATTTCACCCCTACTTCTTCGGAAGAAATTTTTATTGTGATCAACAAATTAAAAAATTCAAACTCAGTTGGTGTGGATAATATTCCAATAAAAATACTCAAATTGTGTTCCCCGATCATTTCACAATTATTATCGCACGTTATAAACGACTGTATTAATTCTTCATACTTCCCCGAGGAATTTAAAACCTCTAAAGTCATACCTCTTTACAAAAAAAATGTAAGTATGCAGTTGAAAATTATAGGCCTGTCTCAATTTTACCTGCGTTTTCAAAAATCTTTGAAACTGTAATGAAAAATAGGTTAATAGATTTTTTTGAAAAAAATTCACTCTTTACTAGTCACCAGCACGGTTTTACGCGGGGCAAATCAACAACAACTGCTTTACTAAATATTCTACAAAATGTGCTGCACAACATTAATAACAAAAAACTTACAGTTAGCTTGAATTGTGATCTATCAAAAGCATTTGATATGGTAGATCACAATATTCTACTGGAAAAGCTCGAATATTACGGTGTTCGCGGTGTCCCATTGGTACTGATTGAATCCTATTTAACCGGAAGACGACAAATGGTCGAAATCACACATACAAATAAAAATAATGAAATTAAAAAATATTACTCATCTCTGCTTAACATTAAATACGGAATACCTCAAGGATCAATTTTAGGCCCATTGTTATTTCTCATTTATATAAATGATTTGCCAAGCAATATAGATGCCAATATTACTCTATATGCAGATGACACTAACATTAACATACACGGATCCAGTTTACTACAATTAGCAAGTAATATTACGCAAGTGCTGCATAAGGTTCAAGACTGGTTCAATGCAAATGGACTCATTATTAATATCGAAAAAACGAGTCTTATGTCTTTTTGAACGTAAATGAAAATTTAAATCTGTCAAAGATGTTAACCATTTACAATACTAATTTATCACTAGTAACATCATCAAAATTTGTAGGGTTGACGGTTGATCATCAGTTTTGTTGGAAAGAGCAGGTAGAAAATGTCGTATCAAAATTAAATAAAGCAATATTCTGTCTACGTCGTCTGAAATACTGTTGCCATTTGTCAACTCTTCGTATAGTTTACTTTGCCTATTTTGAAGCAATTGTAAAATACGGACTAGTATTCTGGGGAAACTCTACACATCTTCCTACCATATTAAAACTTCAAAAAAGCAATAAGAATAATCTTTGGTATGGATAATAGAGCTAGTTGTAGAAGTGTGTTTGTTACAGAAAAAATTATGACAGTTTACAATTTGTTTGTATATGAAAGTTCATTATTTGTCGTTAAAAATCGGCAACTTTTTCAAGAAAACTCAGATGTGCATGACTACCAAACTAGAAATAACAATCTGAGATCAAACTCTGCAAAGTCTGCATATTTTTTTAAATCATTTATGTTCAATTCTGTAAAAATTTTTAATAAATTACCAGTTTCAATCAAAAACATTAACAATTATAAAGAGTTCGAAATTTCTTTAAAGTCTAATTTACTAAAAAACAGTTTTTATTCGCTCGAGGAATATTGGAGTCAATAACTTAGCCTTTTTTTTTTTTTTTAAATTATACTCATCTATAGTTAGTATTATTGTTTTATTATAAACTATATTTTATATTATATTTACACTTATTTATTTACTTGTTAAAATTTTAATTAAGTATATTGTTTTATATTATTTCAAATGTGTACATTTCAACGCCACTGGCAAATGAAAATAAATCTCTAACTCTAACTCTAACTCTAGCCATCGCGCCCGTTTGTGCAGTGAGACATAAAACACTGCACGTGGTAGTAGTCCTACATGTGTGCATCACCATAGGTTGCTTATAGGTCGCTTGTGCTATTTCGACAGTTGTCGTTTGAAATCGCCACGAAACAACGCCACGGTAACAACGGTAGGTGCACAGAGTGATTTCCCTACTTCATTCCATTATAGTAAAGTAATGATAACATTTGTGCGTCATTTCGTCCCCAAAGAGCACTTTACTGTTATACCAAAAACTTTTTTTTTAATTTCCAGGCACCCGTAATTTTTCGAAACTAAGATTATGTCACAAATTAGTTTCCAAGCAAGCAAGGCTCATACCCAGAAGCTCAAACTTCAATTCGAAATTTTAGAAATTTTGTGAAGCAACATTTTTTGACATCCTTTCTAACATAATTTTCATACAAAATTATTTATAACACGTTTGTACACAATGTTTAGTACTGTGAAAACGAGATCAACTTGATATTCTATTGTAATTTCTAATGTAATTAATGTCAAATAGTAGAGGGAAGTTTTAATTGAGATTCCAAACACGAGAGGCAGTGCAGTCACACCAACTTTTTCAAATACAGGGTGTCCCACCGGGAACGCCATCGATAGATTATAGGAAAACTGTGGATGGGAAAAATTTGAAAATTTGGTAGTATACTAAAATCGACTGGGGCAGTTCCGTTAAAATATTTTCAAGATGGTGGCACTTCCTATTATACCGGAAGTAGATGTCAACTTGCTTATTTTAAATGGAACACTCTATATATTATTCTAATTTTGGATTTTGCACAAAATTCTAGACACATTTTGTGTATAATGTCCTATACCTTAGTCTAACTGTTTTGAACTTATTTTAAATTTTAAGTCAAAAATGACGTTTTCAAGCCTAAACAGAATTATAAAATTTTCCTATACTAATGCCTTTATTGTTTAATTGGAATGGGTTTCCTTGTAGCAGGGGACCTATTTTAGTAGACTCTGTCAATATTTTAATAACAAATTAATACAGGGTGATCAAAAAAAAAGGATTAAAATTAAATTCAAAAACACATCAAAAGTCATTTTTTTTAAATGCAAGCACCCTGTTTTTATAATTTTATCTTATTTAGCATCAAAATAAGGTAGACTTTGTACAAGGTTATCTATTCAAAAATTCATGGTTTTCGAAATATTGGCAATTTATCTTTTTTTATGTTGCACAAATGCTATTTTATTTCTTTTAGTATGAATGGTTATTCCTAGTTGGCCATTATGGCGTTAGAAAACAATCATCTATCAAGGATATGTCAAACTGTTAAAAATGTTCAATAATCATGCCGGGACGCTTAAATTATACAAACGAAGATTACTTAAATTTATTTATTATTTATGGACAATGTAATAAAGTTATATCAAGATCATGTGTTACATTTGCAGCAAGATACCCGTAAAAACAGAATCCATCACCAAAAACCCTTAAACGAATATAGAAAACTTCAAAATCTTTGGACCCGTTTACTCAAATGTACAGACAAATAACCTAATTATTTGACTTACAAGAAAGAACAATTAATTAGAGACCAAAGTTTAAAAAAAATTGTTCTATTAAATGTTCAAATTGACGTCCTTAAACTTCTTGACATTTTTCGTATCTGAGTAGCAAATTTTCATGGGTTCCTTCCTTATTGCATGACGTGTTAAATGTTGAAACTCAGTCCTAACTCGCTGCATGCAATCTTCTTTGGTGGTTAACGGGGTGTTATAAACTCGATTTTTAATTGTACCCCAAATAAAAAAATCGAGCACTGAGATATCTGGGGACCGTGGTGGCCAAAGGAAGGGTCCATTGTTTACTATCCATTGATCATAAAAGCGCCTTGTAAAAAAATGTTGATTAATTGGCTACTATGTGGAGGTGCGCCGTCATGTTGATAGAATAGATGTCTACGATCAGCCAAAGGTAAATTATCTAAATAATTGTTTTAAAAATTGTGCAGGATGTTCAGATAGCCTTCACCTATTTAATAAGTTAATAAATCAAATATTTAAATAATTTAAAAAAGGTTAACTTACCTTTTAAATTTTCTTGATAAAAATGTAATGCCACTATGCCATCGTTTCTTACTGCAGCATAAACATCAAATTGCCAAGATTCTTGAAAATTTCGCTTTCTAATAACGTGGACATTTGATTCACTCCAATAATGGGAATTTCGCCGATTAAAAATGCAGGTTAAAATAAATTCGCTGAAATCCAATCTCCTTAAAAAATCAGTCTCTTTCAGATGGTGAACCATGGAAAATGCATAGGGATGAAATTTATGTTTGCGTAATATTCTTTGAACTGACGATTTACTTAATCCAGACTCCAATGCAACTTGTCTTACAGACATTGTTGGATGTGCCGCAAAATATCCCTAAACAGCGATTTCAACATTTTCATCATTAACGACAGGTTTATTTCTCTGTACATTTGGTTTAACGGATCCAAAGTTTTTGAAGTTTTCTATTATTTGTTTAAGAGCTTTTGGTGATGGTTTCTGTTTTTGCGGGTATCTTGCTGCATGCAGCGAGTTAGGACTGAGTTTCAAAATTTAACACGTGAAGCAATAAGGAAGGTGGCCCATGAAAATTTGCTACTCAGATGAGAAAAATGTCTAGAAGTTTAAGGACGTCAATTTGAACATTTAATAAAACAATTTTTTTTTAACTTTGGTCTCTAATTAATTGTTCTTTCTTGTAAATCAAATAATTAGGTTATTTGTCTGTACATTTGAGTTAACGGGTCCAAAGATTTTGAAGTTTTCTATATTCGTTTAAGGGCTTTTTGGTGATGGATTCTGTTTTGCGGGTATCTTGCTGCAAATGTAACACATGATCTTGATATAACTTTATTACATTGTCCATAAATAATAAATAAATTTAAGTAATCTTCGTTTGTATAATTTAAGCGTCCCGGCATGATTATTGAACATTTTTAACAGCTTGACATATCCTTGATAGATGATTGTTTTCTAACGCCATCATGGCCAACTAGGAATAACCATTCATACTAAAAGAAATACAATAGCATTTGTGCAACATAAAAAAGTTAAATTGACAATATTTCCAAAACCATGAATTTTTTGAATAGATAACCTTTTACAAAGTCTACCTTATTTTGATGCTAAATAAGATAAAATTATAAAAACAAGGTGCTTGCATTTAAAGAAAATGACTTTTGACGTGTTCTTGAATTTAATTTTAATCCTTTTTTTTTAATCACCCTGTACTATTTTATTATCAAAATATCGACATAGCCCACTAAAATAGGTTCCCTGCTACAAGGAAACCCATTCCAATTAAATAATAAAAGCATTAGTACAGGAAAATTTTATAATTCTGTTTAGGCCTGAAAACGTCATTTTTGACTTAAAATTTAAAATAAGTTCAAAACAGTTAGACAAGGTATAGGACATTATACACAAAATCTGTCTAGAATTTTGTGCAAAATCCAAAATTAGAATAATATATAGGGTGTTCCATTTAAAATAACCATCTTGAAAATATTTTAACGGAACTGCCCCGGTCGATGTTAGTATACTACCAAATTTTCAAATTTTTCCCATGCACACTTTTCCTATAATCTATCGATGGCGTTCCCGGTGGGACACCCGAACATGCCATTCAAAATGCAACTCTATGTTGTTCAAATGGGGTGCAATTTCTAATCCAAATTGTGGTTGTGGAAACGAACCAGAAAGGATTATGATCTAAAAGATTTAGTGATTTGTGTTAGCAACGTAACTAAACAAAATATTACTGGTAAAAAGTTAAATCTCTTTATTTTTTTTTGAAACTATAAGGTTAAAATGTTGGAAGAACAAGATAAAATGTCCTTTACTTTACCTGACATTGGCAATGCTGCAACGATTGCAATAGAAAATCTTCTATCCCAAAAATCTTGGCACAAATGAGTGTGTGTATGAAACCTTTTTAAAGTATCGAAAAAAAGCATACAACCTCCTTTTCTAAAAATATTGAATGCTCAAGAGTAGTTTGATCATTCACCACAATGGTTATATTAAAGATTACAAAAAACTTCCAGCATTCTTGAAATGCAAATCTAAAGCATACATACCTAAAAAAGCTAGAACTTTAAGAACTAAAAATATAATGGAATTTATTGAGAAAGCATCAGCCGATAAATATCTTACGACAAAAGTAAAAAAAAACAGAAATACTTTTCAATTCAGTAATTCAGTAAAAACAAAAACTTCTCGTAGTTTTACAGTAATCGGAGAATTTTCCAATATTTGCAACTACATTGTTCATTTTTTTCTTAAATTTTTAAAATAATGATAATAATAGGCATTAACAAGCTAGCTGTCATGCTGAAATGTGTTGCTACTTTTTTGAAACTTGAAAACCTTCAGTTACATACAGGATATTTCCTACGAAGATCATCTGCTGTAGCAATCCAAAACTGGGTTGCTACCTTATATTTAAATAAGGCGCGCATTTTTCCCGCTAGTTTGCAGTCAATGTCTAATGATGACTAACCTTTTCCCGCTGAGGAAAAATAACAATGATGACAGACTGGTAACAATTACAACCACGCTGTTATTGAATCCATTTTACGTTTTATCTGTTTAGTTTTGAGTAAAACAAAGTTCGATTTAATGTATTAGCTTGATAGGGAATCTATCTACGTTATTGCCATTGGTGTTGTGTACGTTCCGTTAAAAAAAAGGTTTGATTTAGAAGAATAAACGTGCGTTCCGAAATTGAAGAATATTCGTTATCTTTTTGTGAGTTTGATTTCTACGTTTCTGTCGATGAAAATTCGACTATCAACTTCGTTATTAATTTATGAGAGAAAATTTGTTTCATAGAAAATTTGGTATGCATTACATCATCCTAAGTGCAGTTTCAATATGCAAGCAATCTGATTCCGTTTGCACAACGCATCAAGGTCCGTCAAATCACCTGCTTCGATTTCGACAAATTCAACGTCCCTTATATTAACACAAGGAACTTCAAGTTAGTGCTTCTATAATAATATCAACTATTCTTGGAACTTTCCGTATATTGAAGTTAATTTTGACAGTCTAAAGTCGGCCTAAACTGTTGGTAATTAATTGCAGGCGTTGTTACCTTTTAGTTTGTTTGCACTTATTAGCATTTGTTGTCGTACCCTCAAAAGCATTGGTTGTATGTACAGTGTGTTCTATTTTCGATGTAATTGGGGGGTTTCAGGTATTTCGCGAATTGATAGAGAAAAACCGTGGTCTGGACCCTTGGCCCGATTTTTGAGACAAATTCGATGGTCTAAACAGCACTTTGATACCTTGACTCGTTTAGGAAATACATAGTGTTTTGCGTTTTATGCCGTTTTCCTTAAAACTTCATAACTTTTTTGTTTGTGAATATTTTTTATTTTAACCAAAACATTTTTTGTGCATTTTTATATATGAAATTCAATGGCGTACTCAAATTTATTCTAGCTTAATTAGTTTTCGAGTTACAAACCAAACATGCATTTTTTTAAATGGAAACCATAGTTGGCTATGACTTCATTGGTTAGAGATTTTTTTTAGCTTTCTGAAAATATATAATTTCATATATTTATCTCGGCAAATAAGGAAATTATAAACGATTTTTGAAAAAGTACCTTTTGATCAAAGTTACCTATGAACTTTTGTTTACTGCGCGCATTCGTTGCTAGTTTTTTTACACTTCACGCAGTTGTTTCTTATAAATAAACACCGAGACGCCAAGTCCAGAGCGGTAGTTAAATCAGCAATCGCAGAACATCTACACAAAAAAGGAAAACACATCATCAACTTCGAGGAAGCTAAAGTTCTATCAAGGACTAACAACTACTATCCAAGGATAATCAGAGACTCCCTAGAAATTATGAAAAATAAAAATAACTTCAATCGAGAAGATGGTTACCGATTAAGCAACACGTGGAAACTAACTCTTCACATAAACAAAGAAAACAAATGTCACCACAAAATTAGTCAACACCAAATAGAAGATCAACCAACCATCGAAAACCAACCACTTGTCACTGATCGATATCAACCAACCGTATCGGAACATAGATATATAACGAGGAGCAGAAGACAACAACATCAGTCTTTAGAGTAACTTCTGAAGAAGCTAACAACATGGTTAGCGAAACGTCAAGCAGAGAACGTAGGAAGGAAGGACGAACACGGCTCAACCCGGAAGATAATCTTAGAAAACAAAAAATTCTGTTAATACTGTCAAATACTTCACGATTAATATTTATAATAAAAATGCTAATTAGCTCTAAGTTTCTTTCAATCTATAATGCTTCATGTCAAATTTTAAAGTTTTATTCTTCTTTAGGTGGATTATGGTAGATAAAGTATAGTATTAATTATAATCGCAAGTAAAGTTTTTTATCTACTCAATGATTACATGGAATGTTCATTTTCGTTGACAAAAATATTTTTTACTTGTTCATGTAATAATATACTATTACGAAATGGCAGATCGTTCTTTGGTTTATACTTTTTTGAAGTTATTTCACTCATCCAATATTTCACATATAGCTCACAAACACTAAAAGAATATTTATAAAATACCTGTTGAAACATAAAAATTGTATTTAACTCGTAAACCTTCAATAAAAATAATCTTGACCTTGTAGCAATCCTTCTCATTCAATTAACTGATTTAATTTCTTTAAAATAAATCTATTATCTCTTCTTATACATTTTTAGTACAGGTAAAACAAATTGTGATTTGCTGCAGCCTGCCTCTTAACGGAAATAAAGAATTTTAAGGTGGTGCTACCCTTGATTTTATTAGGAAGCTAAAATTAATTTTTAGATGATATCATTGGAGATGTAACAGTTTTTGAGCACTAAAGCAATATATTTTTATACTCCTATTGTAGATTACTAACATTCTGGATTAATTTTCAATTACAGAATAGTTAGATTCCAAAACAAACATTGTGAGAGCATATTCTACCACTTGTTACGGAATGAGCACATGGCTATTAACATAACGTTGCATTTGTAGACAATTATTACCAAAAATTTGAATAACGATGCTTATTTGTAGTAACATTTGGTATATAATTCAATTTCATTTTTAAGTTCTAGTATAACTCATTTTGAAAAGCACATAAACGTAAAATTAACTTTCAAAAAATTTAACCTGCAAATACTTAAAAATGGAATCTGTCAGTAGATAGGTATACAAGAACAATTCGAATCGATAAAAAAATACAAATTCGTAGTTTATTGTAACCATACAAATACAAAATTTTTTTTATTTAGTTAATGTCAGATTTTTATTTGTCGATGGAAGTACCCCATCTACATACCACGAAACTATGCTTTCCTACCCGTGCGGGGTTGCTGATCCCCCATCGGGCGCCTCCCCAGGTGGTGGATAGGGGAACGCCTCCCAGATATGGGTAGTACCGAGGAAATTAAATACTCGGGGCGAACCAAAATCAGCATTACAGCGACTGTCTCAGATTGGGCGGCTATAAATCGGGCACTCTTTTGTCCCAGGGTCTAAAACAGGCCCCAAAAGCGGAAGAATCACAATTGTGGTCAACGGTGTAAGAATTCAGAAGGCAAGAGGAAACCACTGAATTAAAGATCCCTTGTGGATATCCTTAGTGATAATTATCACACCATTACATTACAATGGCTTTGTTCAATTCGAAATGTTCCGGAGTTATAACTCCTCCAATCGGATCTCCGGGGAGGAGAGCGTTGAATAAAGTTGAGTACAGAACTGTGACACATAGAAACGATAGAATTGCTACATGGAACGTTAGAAGTCTTTGTGCACCTGGAAAAGTGGATAACGTCTTTTTAGAAATGACGAGACTCAATATCAACATACTTGGCTTGAGCGATATTCAGTGGAACGGGTCAGGGAAGCATATCACCAAGAATGGCATAATGTTCTATTCGGGGAATGATAATGCCTGTCATCGATATGGAGTAGGAATAATTGTAGACAAGAGAGTGCAACATACGGTGTCCAATTTCGTTCCATTCTCAGACCGCATAGTTCTACTGAAACTGACCTCAAATAAGGTTCCAGTAAATGTTATCCAAGTGTATGCACCTACAGCAGATAAGGACGAGGATGAAATAGAGTCGTTTTACCAAGATCTAGCTAAAGTGATCAAACCTATCAAGAAACACGAAGTCCTCATTATAATGGGGGATCTAAATGCAAAAGTTGGCCAAGCTGAAGCGACTAATGTTACCGGCAAGTTCGGACTAGGTCTTCGCAATGAGCGAGGATACAGATTAATCGAGTTCTGTCAAAAGGAGGATATGATAATAACCAATACCCTCTATCAGCTTGCTCCACGTCGGCTTTATACTTGGAAAGCACCATCAGACGGAAAATCAGGTATAATTAGAAACTAAATCGACTACATTATGATCCGTAGAAGATTCAGAAATACTATCAAGTCAGTAGAAACATATCCAGGAGCTGACATAACATCCGATCATAATCCGGTGATAGCTGTAATTTATGTAAGACTGAAAAAACTCGTTTGAAAAACAACTAAGGAACGTATAGACCCTAGAAGACTGAAGGACAACGTAGTGTACAAAAAGGTTGAGAAGAACATAAACGAAAAATTAAACGAACTAAGACACAACGATGACAATAATATCACCATAGACCAGCAATGGCAAAACATAAAAAAAGTACTGAAAGATGCAGGAAATACAGATTTGAAATCCATAAAGGGAAAGAACAAAGAATGGATGACACAGGAGATACTGGACCTGATGGTGATACGAGGCCAATATAAGGGCAAGGATGTGCAAATCTATAAGACCATAAACAATGAGATCAGAAGTAAAATAAGACAGGCCAAGGAAAAATAGCTACTTGATGAATGTCGAAAGGTTGAAGCCTATCAAGACAGATACGATTTTTTCAATATGCACAAGAAGGTAAAGGAAATGACTGGGAGAATAAAGAGACGACAACCAGATGTGTTGGTAAACAAGAACGGCGACTTGATTGTAGAACCGATAGACAAACTGGCAAGATGGAGCGAATATATACAAGAACTTTTTAACGATAATCGGATAGAACTGGAAAACCCAGACGTGGAGTATACTGGTCCAGAAATATTAAGAGAGGAACTCGAACAAGCAATTAAAAACTGTAAATCCGGAAAAGCAGCAGGACCTGACAAAGTGCCTGCTGAACTACTAAAACTCATAGGGAAGGACTCCATAGATATTCTACTGAAACTATTTAACAACATTTATAAGACGGGCAGAATTCCTAGCGATTGGCTAACCTCAACATTCGTAACACTGCCAAAGAAAAATAAAACCAGAGAATGTTCGGACCACAGAATCATCGCCCTAATGAGCCACACATCGAAAATATTTTTAAAGGTCATACATAACCGAATGCATAAGGATTTAGAACAAGACATCAGTGACACTCAAATGGGTTTTAGGAAGGGCGTAGGAACAAGAGAAGCGCTCTTCGGACTAAACGTGCTTAGACAAAGATGCCTAGATATGAATCATGATATGTACATCTGCTTTATCGACTTTCAAAAGGCATTTGATAGAGTCCAGCACACAAAACTCCTAGAGATACTAAAAAGAAAAAACATCGATAGTAAGAACATAAGAATAATATTCAATCTCTACTGGCATCAAACAGCACGAGTCAAAGTCGGAGAAGATATGAGTGAGGAGATCAAGATATGTCGAGGTGTTAGACAGGGTTGTGTATTGTCGCCTCTCTTATTCAATGTATATAGTGAGGGCATCTTTGAAGAAGCGCTGTCAGAAGAAACCGGTGGTATCGTCATAAACGGGGAAAGACTTAACAACTTACGATACGCAGATGATACCATTATATTCGCCGACAGTCTGGAAGACCTACAACATCTGGTTGAGATAACAAACATTGCCTGCAAGAGATATGGCCTGGATATAAACCAAAAAAAAACGAAAGTCATGACAACTTCAAAAAACCCAAGCACAAATCACAATAGACCGTCTGTAAATATTAATAACAACAAACTAGAATGGGTATCCTCCTACAAATATCTTGGCACATGGGTAACTGAAACAACAGAACATACAAAAGAAATTAAGTGTCGAATTGAAGTAGCTCGCAGTGCTTTCATAAAAATGAATAAAATACTTTGCAGCCGAGATATAACATTAGAACTGAGAACCAGAATACTAAAATGCTATATATTCTCCATTCTATTGTATGGAATGGAGGCTTGACACTCAAGTCAGAAAACAACAAGAACATAGAGGCATTTGAAATGTGGTGCTATAGGAGGATGCTGAGAATACCGTGGGTTGACAAGGTTTCAAATGAGAAAGTACTACGACGAATGAATAAAGCCAAAGAAATCAGTGACACCATAAAAGAGAGAAAATTAGAATATCTAGGACATGTTCTGAGAGGAGATAGATATAACATCCTTAAGCTAATTATTCAAGGCAAAATAAAAGGCAAAAGAACGATTGGCAGAAGAAGAATCTCTTGGCTACGCAACTTGAGGGAGTGGTTTGGTTGCACGTCCGCAGAACTCTTCAGACGCGCGATTGATAAGGTCCGAGTAGTGGTGATGATTTCCAATCTCCGATAGGAGCGGAATTCCAAGAAGAAGAAGAAGAATGCTTTCCTATGTATAACAAAGGTTAAACAAACATCTTCAATAACTGAAAAATCTTCAAAAAACAATTTGTCATAAATGAAAGTTTATTGAAATAAGCCCAGTAACTTCACATTTATTAGTAAAAGCAACAGTTTTATAAGTAATTTATTCAATCATATATTCGTCGGAGGACTGTTGGAAGAAAAAGTAAGTTAATTATATTGCCACACTTTGAAGCTGGGCAAGTAAAGCCCCCTTACCCCAGGTTAAACATAGGCATCCAAATGAAAAGTTATTATTTTGATTGCAGACTTTTAAAACTTAGGAGATGGTTCCAGTTTTTTGTTAGATATATGTTTATTTTAGTAATTTTATTTAAAGAAATACACTGACGTACAAAGTTTTGTAAATATTTTAAATAAATTTATTCTTTTCTAAGGTTAATGTTTTTACAATTTGTTGATGAAGATTTCTATCAGTGAGTCGTTTTTTTTTACCATTTTGTGCTTACTTTAGTGCGATTGCAAAAGAAATAAAAAGTTATCGACTTAATGGAAAGCTTATTCTATCGTGCGAGAAACCATCAACATAAAGCAAGCATTGACTTCTGACATTATAATAAAATGCGCTCTGCCTATTGTTTATTTGTTTAAATAAATATAAATTATTGCAAACATACGATGTATAGGTCAATGTTTCAGACCTGCCAATAGTCCAGTGCATTTAGTAATTGACCCACCATTTTTGTATACATTTTTTCTCTTACCCTCCGTTTAAAAGAGTTTTTTTCGGTGAGTTTAGCTCTAAGTTTGCGCACTCCTAAAACCAACCCTTTTGTCGCCATCTTGAATTTGGTGGTATTTTTTAGAATTTTTATATCTCGCGTTTTGATTATCGCACAGTTATAAACTTGGAGTCATTGGATTTTTTTTGAGTTATATTTTTAAAAATGTTATATAACAAAAAACTGTGCGTTTAGCGGGAAAAAAGTTATTGCTCTTCAAAGTCGACAGAACGGCTTAAAAAAAATTTATTTTCCTTTTTTTTTCTAGTCCACCTAACGGTTTTTTTGTAACAGATCTTTATTAAAATAAAGGAATTTTAAGTATTTACATAAATTATCTCGGTACAACCATTTGTAGCCGGTCAATCGATGCGCAAAGTTTCTATGTTCCGGGCGGGATTTCAAAATTCGCTAAATAATGCTCGTGCCCGCGCTGCATTTTGTCGTAATATGACTTAGATTATTATCTTCCGGGTTGAGCCGTGTTTGTCCTTCCTTCCTACGTTCTCTGCTTGACGTTTCGCTAACCATGCTGTTAGCTTCTCCAGAAGTTAGCGAAACGTCAAGCAGAGAACGTAGGAAGGAAGGACGAACACGGCTCAACCTAGAATATAATAATCTTAGTGACAACAGCCGCGAAAGCTTACATTCGTAATATGACTTGTTTCCCGTTTATTTAATAAAATAAACAATTGTTATGCATGATACATTGATTAAATATACCTATTTGTTCAATAAAAATTTTGTTGGAGTGCATTTTTATTTAAAAAATAAACATTTTGATTGGTTGATGATGACTTTGTTCTTTCTAAATATTATTGAATTACACTATTGCTATTTGTTACTAATTTATTGATACAGTAAAAAATTCTTTTTTTGAACGCAGAACTGTGTTTATATTGAAACAATTAATATTTCGAGGGATTTACCTTTATGAAGACATTTTTTCTGCTTTTTCCGAACTCAATTAGTAAATTTCTCACGCTGCTATGATATTGATAGCCATCGTCATTTTCATTCTCACTTATCACAGGTGATTGGCTTGCTCTTCGTTTCAATGAAGTGGTTAATCTTGGTAAAGGTACTATCGTTGTAAGTTCGTCATCAACTTCGTCGTCTTCGTCATTCGAGTCCTCTACATCTTCTTTCGCACTTGTTCAGGTTTTTGCACACCAAATCTTGCACAAAACAGAACATTTCAAACCTGCTTTTCAACATCCACAAGCCCTGCTACAGTTGGTTGTACATCCACAGCATACAAACTCAAGAAGTATGCGTAGTATTAGTTCCTGATCAGTTGTTATTGGTTCCAAGTGCATTTATCTCTGCATCAATTCACTGTTGCACTTCATGATATGTTTGAAGGGAATGTTGCCTTGCTGCTAAGCTCGTAGAAGGTAAACACCATAAGTCATCACTAAACTCATCGAAATGTTCATTTTTTAAATAAAAACTCCCACTCCAACAAAAATTTTATTAAACATATAGGCATATTTAAACAATATATAATGCACAACAATCATTTATTTTAATAAATGAATGGGAGATAAGTTGTATTATGACAAAATGCAGCGCGGAGCGCGAGCGTTATTCAGCGTTATTTCAAAATCCCGCACTAAACATAGCAACTTTGCGCGTCAATTGACGGGCGAGAAATGGTCGTATCGGGATATTTTTTTTTGTAAATTCTAGAAATTATTTTATCTTTAATAAAGTTCTCTTACAAAAGGCGTCAGATAGACTGGAAGAAAGATAGGAACCGAAAAGAAAAGAAAATTTTTTTAAGCCGATCTGTCGACTTTGAAGAGTAATAAACTTTTCTCCGTTAAAAACAAGTTTTTTGTTATATAAGATTGTTGAAAATATAACTCAAAATGAGTTTATGACTGTGCGATAATTAAATTGCGAGATATGAAAATTCCCATAATAAAAATACCAAACCTAAGATAGCGGAGAAAGGGTTGGTTTTAGGAGTGCGCAAACTTAGGGTTAAACTCACCAAGAAACACCCTTTCAAATGGAAAGTAAGAGAAAAAATGTATACAAAAATAATGAGTCACACCTATAAAAATTTCCTAAATGCACTGGACTACAATGCATCTCGGTAACAATTTTATCAGATGCCACACCATAAACTTTTGTATTTGTCTAGAGTACAATGCTTCCGGTGAAACCGATTTAATTATTTACTACCTTATTTATCGCTCAATTCTGAAATTAGAATAAAATTTAATAATAAGCAACAACTTTTAAATTATACATTTACCAATAGCTGCCAACATTAACTTTGTACACAAGTAAATTTATTAAATAAATGATTGAAATAAAATAATAACTAAAAAACTAAACCAACTGAACACTATTAGGTGTGTCATTGTTAATAAAAATCGCAAAATAAAAGGTATTGCTACTTTCTAACCTAAATTCAAAAGTCAGTAACTGATGGCAACTGATACCACCTTAAAATAGAGAACAAAACTATTTTGTTTTATTGATTTATATTTTCTCTGTCGTAGAAAAAGTATAGTATGCAACAAGTTTGGAATGGCTATTCCGCACTCGTAGAACCACATTCCACTCATGCGGAATATACCATATCCCAAACTTGTTACATACTATTTTGTACTTCTTATCTGTA
The DNA here is from genome assembly GCA_030710515.1 of Abscondita cerata. Lineage (NCBI taxonomy): Eukaryota > Metazoa > Arthropoda > Insecta > Coleoptera > Lampyridae > Abscondita > Abscondita cerata. The sequence goes on along the minus strand of JALBCR010000552.1, from coordinate 142,125 downwards.
TATAAAAATAAATTTGTGACGGGATTATTTCATGAATAATAGATTTATTGAGCAATTTTCTCCCTACAGTATAGGCCGCCGCGTCTGAATTTGCATTCTTATATTGAACAGTTTGGGGGATTTTACCTGTTTGGAGTTGTCGGTTCCGATTTTTGGTACTCGTGTATTTGCAAAAGTTACATCTCGTTTTCTAGCAAAAATTATTCGTTCATTTCAGTTTGAATCTCCGTTCTGAAAAGGTATCCATGGAAAGTGCTGCCTAAGGGTTGAACAATTTTGATTGTTTCAAAAAATAAATCGTGTCAATAGAAAATACGATTTATATTACTTCGCAAAATTCAAAAGTTAATCCTATAATTAAAAAAAATGCGGTATTCATTTTTGTATTTGAGAATACGTCAGCTAAAACCGTTGATTGAAATATTGGTAAAGATAGTCAACCTTACGGGATTATGCGACCCCGAAATTTGTTCTAAACATCAGAGGTCGTTAGTATCGCTTTGTGCTAAGAAAATACGTCAATTGTATTGTAGAATTTACAGAACAGTATTGCCGATAAATGTGAAATAGAAAACTGTAATTTTGCTGATAGTTTATGCTAAGGCACGACATTGTTGCCAATGCATCATGCCGTTGATTGAAATATTGGTGCATTGAGTCAATGTTGACAAACAAACAAAAACATGCGTTCTACAATATACAAGAATTTATTGATTTTTGTCGACGTACTAATTAAATGTGTGTCCTTTGTTATATACTTTTTTTTCTATTGTCTGTTAATTGTTCAATGTAATAATATTTATTTGTATCTTTCTTACGTAAGGTTATAACAATGGTTATACCATCATGACAAACACATATATGTACAAAGATTGTATACATACACATGTGAATAAAGTTTATTATTATGAAAAAACCTGCAGATTTAAAAGTATTAATTTCGTAAAGAAATCGTTGAAAAACGTTCTCCCAAAAAAAAAACAATTTCTTTAAATACTTTTGAAAATTCCATACTCATATATTTATTACATTAACATCGTTTGTCCGTTGAAAATGTTTTAAAATCTATTAGGCTTACGCAAGTAAATTTCTAAATTTTGGTCATTGAAATTAAAATTTTTAACATAGAAACGCTATCCCTTTTTATGTTGGAACGAATGTTGAATTTTCTTATATTACAATCTAACGTACTCAACTGTTTGCATCTAAACAATATTATAACAAGCCTACTCATTTACTAAAGGTGGTGCTAAAAGTATGCAATTGTAGAATTTCTGACTAAGCCGATAAGGAATGTGACTCATAAACGATAATCCGGAAGACTCCTCGTAATACATTTGTTTCAATATCAACTTTAGGTATACTTATATTTTAAGATATGATAAACGCATTAAAGAAGCATCTATGCAAAATTTGTGTTTTTTTTATTGAAACTTTTTACTGAAGAATTTCATCTTTTTAAAACAGATTATGGTTTATTGGAAAAAATTAAACTCCGTATAAAAAAATGTCTCAACAGCAGTGTGAATTTATGGTTCAGAGAATGCGACACTCATAAACTGTTAATTATCGATCAGTTGGTTAAAATAAAACTATATCGAACCTTAAAGTGGGAGGCTAATAAACATATTTCTAATAGCTATAATTACAGTGATGTCACAAAACCACACCGTAAAATAAGAATATTATCTGCATAAATAAGTGTAAATGTTTGGATATGTTTTATGTATAGCATTGTATTAGGTACGTTATTATTTATGTGTAAATTGTTTGTAAATTATTACTATTATTTTAGATCAGTTGGAATTGTAATTTTTGAAACAATGTTTATAATTAATGAGCTATTTTTACTTTAATTAAACTATTTTAATTCGAAACCATGATATTTTGATACAGTTTCAAAGAGTAAAATCCTAACTTTTTATCTCTACTAACAGATAACAAAGTGTCACTTTTCGTAAATTATTTTTTCCCTCGGGAAAAAAGTGAGTACTATTTTTAACACCAAATTTCCCTCAATAATTTTCTAATTCTATTGTAATATGATTTTTCAATATTAAATCGTCATTTATTTCGTCACAGAAAAGAATAGTGTATTATACACGTATTATCCGCACCGCGTCGGGAGACAACACACCTCAAGCTAAAATTTAGTACTTTTATTTTTAGAAGTAATAGGAATAGGTTTTATTACCAAGTGAATTTAAATTTGAAGGTCTAGTGGAACCCACTTTCCCTAAAAAACACGGTAACTTGTTGCCTTTTGAATTGAAAAATTTGAAAACAAATTTTTATTTAAAATCCTTTTCAACTGAACACGTAAAAACAAGTAGATACAAAAACCAATAATTTTGCGTTTCTGAACTCTAGTGGTATTTCTCCCAGTATGTTCTACTTTATTCTTAACGAAGTTATTAAATGACAAACAAATGTCAACATTATTATTTGCATGTTAAAAAATAAAGTGCAAGCATAATTTGTAAAATAATTGTTTCTTATTTATCTAACACCGACCAAACCAAACTGTTTTAACAAATAACGCTTCGCATGTATTTTAGTAAATTATTAAAAAAAATATTGTCATTAAAATTCAAGATATGTATCATCAATGGTATTATTCATAAATGAAAAATTCGTCACTTTTAATTACTAGTTAATACGTTTACTAAATATTTGAAAACGTTGCAACATTGTATTGACAAAAGTAAATTTTACGGATTGTATGTTGCGCCATTTTTACAACGGTGGAATAAATTGAACTATTCTATTTCAAGAATCGTACACATTATAACTTAGCGCTTCAGTACAGGTGAAAAAAGTAAACAAAAACGCAACCCAACATGCATATGTGAATTGCATCCGTGATACAAGCAAATACAAGCGGTTGACTATCTTTACCAATATTTCAATCAACGCTAAAACTAACATTAAAAAAGTACGGTTGGTTGTCTGTTTTCAGTAAAACCTACGCGTAACCCATAAGTTGAAGTTATTCGTCTCATAATAATTGTACACTCGTGAAATTTAAAACTTGGACACCACAATTTCTGTAAACAAAAGTTTGCACATTGTGAAGCGGGCTATCATTTACAATTCTAACAGCAGGTAGTCTCAGCAGGGGTTATCTTATAGAAGGACTGTAGAATGAATCATTACACTAAACACGTTTTAGAAAATGGGTAATTTACGTTGCTTACTTAATTTTTTTCTTTAAAGAATATATTTGAAGGTATCGCTAATTAAACACCATAGCTCGATTAATTATCGAATCAAAATTTTGTTTAGGAAATGTTTACAAAATAAAATTAGAAATAATTTTGATTTAAAAACGTCTACAAGCAATAACTTTTAAATTAAATCAAAAACTAAACATGGTTATTTGGGTTGACTGATTATTACTTATTTTTAAATAAATCTAACCTACTAATTATTGTAAGTTTAAAAAAAATCATTAAACTCTCTATTCATAATATTTAGTCCTTAAAATGTATATTTTATGACGTTTCATTTTTTTCTGTAGTTAATATAAAAAGTGAAAATAAAAACTAAGGCAATTCTTATTGTCAACGTATATATTTAGTTTTTTGACAAGAATTTATTACATAATTATAAGTAACCTGCAAAGTATAGGGTCACCATATCCCAATAGTTAATTATCAAATGTTATAAGAAAATATGTGTATATAGTAAATGGAATCTACTAACATAACGTTAAGTCGTTAATTATGGTTACATAACTCTCCTTTCATAAGATATAGTTCATATTAATATGCTTATTGTAAAGCTTCGTACACACCTGAACAACAAACCGAGGAACAAACAGAACAACGAACCGAACGGCAATCGGAACATTAATTTCGACGGTGCTACGTACGAATTTTAGAACAGATTCGCAAGTCCTGATTGTTCCACGAACGGTTTGCGGCGTTCCCGCAACTTGTCGGTTTTTTCTCCGACATCAAAGAAAATGCGCGCGAATGCGTTTGCAGGTTTGGACGAATCTAAACAAAACGGCAAACAAACTTGTGCGGGAGAATTAAATTATTTATTTTTTGTCCTCCCTTTTGTGGGTTTGTTGTGTTTTAGGTAATATTATGGAGTTGACAGAAGAAAAATGTTTGAAATTAATCAGTGTTTAAGAATGCAAGAAAAAAATGATGTCCCTATTAGCATCATTTCGGCGGGAAATTTCCAAAATAAAAAAAAAGGGAAGTGGTAGACCTAAAGTATCTACACGTGCTCAAGATCTCGAGTTGCTTCATTACGTAACAGAACAACCATTTGCTACATACTCCAGGGATATAGCAGATACATATTTTCCCAGATGCCGTATAACTGCACAAAAAATATTAAAGGAGATGAGAATAAAGAAGTATAATGCTGCTGCGAAAGAAGTTCTCAGTGACGAAAATATGAGACGTCGTCTGGAATTTGCAAGGCGATATGTGAACGAACCTTTGGAATTTTGGAATCGAGTGATTTTTAGCAACGAAAAAATAATATCATATGTCCTAAAAAACGAAGTGGTTATTTTTCTGTGAATGTGTGGGGTTGGGTTAGCGCGCTGAGTCCAGGAGTTTGTTGGGCTATCGATAGACGTCTTGATTCTGCTGCGTATTTAAATATTTTAGAAACTATTATGAAACCTTCAGTCGAAGTGTTTTATCCAGACGAAGATTATATTTTCCAACAAGTAAGTATTCTTATTTCACTATACATTCTCCAAAAAATAGTTCGGGATCTGTTGAATTAACATTTTCATAATGTATTTTTGTTGTTAAAAGACAACGCCCCTATACTTACTTCGCGGGTTGTGCGCAATTGGATACGGGAAAATAACTTGGAGCTGTTACCCTGGCCAGCAAAAAGCCCAGATTTTAACATTATCGAAAATGTTTGGGCTCGAATACTGTTATCCGAAGACAACAAGGCCAAATTTTATACCAGTAAACCGTAATGCACTAATTGTAGCTATTGATACCGCATGGGAAACGATTAATATTAATTATATTGATACCTTGACGCCTCCAAGAATGTATCAGTAATAAAGAAGGTCACACCCATTATTGATTTCTTATATTTATTTATATAGTAATACCTTTATTTAAAAAAAAGTTTTCATTTAATTTTAAACTATAACTTGGTATCTTAATTATAATTATGTAATAAATTCTTGTCAAAAAACTAAATATATACGTTGACAATAAGAATTGCCTTAGTTTTTATTTTCACTTTTTATATTAACTACAGAAAAAAATGAAACGTCATAAAATATACATTTTGTAAGGACTAAATATTATGAATAGAGAGTTTAATGATTTTTTTTAATAACTTACAATAATTAGTAGGTTAGATTTATTTAAAAATAAGTAATAATCAGTCAACCCAAATAACCATGTTTAGTTTTTTGATTTAATTTAAAATTTATTGCTTGTAGACGTTTTTTAAATCAAAATTATTTCTAATTTTATTTTGTAAACATTTCTTTAAAGAAAAAATTTTAAGTAAGCAACGTAAATTACCTATTTTCTAAAACTTGCTTAGTGTAATGATTCATTCTACAATCCTTCTATAAGATAACTCCTGCTGAGACTACCTGCTGTTAGAATTGTAAATGATACCCTTAAGCCCGCTTCACAATGTGCAAACTTTTGTTTACAGAAATTGTGGTGTCCAAGTTTTAAATTTCATGAGTGTACAAACCCAATTCACTTCAAAATTATTAAAGCTTATCTATTGCTCCTAAAGTGAATAAGTATGTAAATAGGTTTGCGCACAAAGAAACATATACAGGGTTATCCAAAAGAATGGAAACTTTATATCTTAAAAACCGCGAGGATTAGCGGTATGAAACTTTGGGGAAGTATGTATGACATACTTCCGGACATTTTTATTCTTTATAAAATTTTGATACGATGCTCCAATTACGAGTAATTGATATCAACTTCTGATTTTCAAATGGCACCATACTAGTTGACTGATATTTTTAGATTCTACATGAAATTATGTATGCAACGGTGAACATAAATGTTTACATTTTGCGTTGTTTTGCGGGTATCCTAAAAAAACCCATGTGTCACTGAAACTATATTTTCTATAAACTTCATGAACTATTGTAGTTAATTTCACTTTTGCGTATATTTGCTTGACAAGGGTTTGTTTAATATGGTACGTTTGAATTAGGTAGCCTTTGATATCTTGTGGACAACCTAGACTCTTAATTATATGTTTAACATGTGTTTAAATTTCACCGCCCTTTAGGACAGGAATATGCCTGAAGTCATTAAAAGATTATTTGAACCGGTACCAGAATTAATTATCTTCCCCAAAATAACGTATGCGAGATAAGAATCTGTTCTGTCAAAGTAAAAGTTAAAAACATATTGCGATGGATTGTTAATGTGCTTTCAATAAACAAATTGTTATTTAGCATAAGACTCTAAATTTCTTTTTAAATAAATCTTATAAATTTAGCTTGAAACATTTAATTCTCTCTTAATCTCAGGTTTGGGTACGTTTTTAATTGAAATATTAATTTAGTTTTACAACAACAGCACATCTTTAAACACAAAAACACATAACAAAATATTTTTATAAAACCCTATTTTTACTTACAAGTATCTTTAATCTACTGAATAATTTTATTTATGTTTAACGCAAACATTAATTTATTAACAAATTCTTATAAGACTAAACTGTACCATTTGACGAAATTTTATTTAATTCCGCACATTTGCTTCCATTTTCTTTACTAATACTTTAATTGTTTATTCATAATCAAATTTATTCACTTTTCGGAGATTTATTTTTTAGTCACTTTTTACACGATCATTCGGAAATGCATAACGTCTTTAATTAATGGGTTTAAAGTTTCACTAGACAAATTTTAATTATTATTCAGTTTAACATTTTAACTTCGAAATTCGCGTTTTTAATTCTTACATATTGACAGTTCAACATCTTAACATCCAGTTCTTTCGTTTCAATAATCCCGTCCGTCTTCCCGTCTCCATTTTGTCTTTCAAAAAATATTCACACAAAATCACTGAGTTTGTTTCCAGATAATCTCTGTTATCTTACTCGCGGTGCCTAAATGTCGTTAATACGTCATATTTTGTCCAATTCAACCCGACGTTTCACACAAACAGTTCTTTTATTTAGACTGCAGATAATTTTATTCTAACGCTTACAACTAACAAACAAATTATATTCACTACCTACTTAATTTAATTAAATGAAAAGGCTTTGTCTCCAAAAATAAAATAATTTGTTTTCTTAATTGAAATTAGATTACTACTAGAAATTCGTATCTTAATTTTATTACGTAATCAATGATTGATTTGAATTAACACTTACTATAAACTTTATCTGATGATTTGCGCATTATGAAAAAATATTTCAAAAAATGGCGATTATGCCCCAATCTTAAAAAGACAGAGGTTTCTTGTTTTCATTTAAGTAATGGACAAAAAAGTAAAAAACTTAATGATATCTTTAATAATATAAAGTTGAACCATAATTTTAACTCAGTTTTAACTTTAGATACGTTTTTAATTTACGAAAATCATTTAGAAAAAGTCAAACAAAAAATGAAAACAAGAAATAATTGGCTGGAACAACTTGGGCAGCAGATGTAAAGACACTTCGTACAGCTGCAATGGCATTAGTTTATTCTACAGGAGAATATTGTGCTCCTGTCTGGTTGAATAGTTATTATACAAAAAAATAGATGCCCAGTTGAATTGCACTATGCCTATTATTAGTGGAAATATTAAATCTACTCCTCTCGATTAGCTTCCTGTTCTTTGCAATATTACTCCATCGAACATTCGACAAAAAGCTGCGATAAAACGAGAATGGGATAAATGCCAACTTAACTAAAAAGTTACCAATTTGGAATGACATTGACAACCCTTCTGCTACAAGACTTAAATCTCGAAGTGTTATATGGTTGCAAGACTACTAAGTACGGCTTTTTCTGAAGTTAAAAAAGTAGAAAAAATGATGGTCTGGTGGTGATGTTCTCAATAAACATCTGATTGATGATCCAACAATAGAAGTCCCGAGCTTTAATCAAAAAAGGAAAAATTTGGTCAAAAGTAAATCGCATAAGAACTGGCCACTCAAAATGCAACTCTTTGTTGTTTAAATGGAGTGCGATTTCTAATTCAAATTGTGACTGTGGAAACGAACCGAAAACTGTTACACATATTGTAGAGGATTGTCAATTAACGAAGTTAAAAGGAGGGTTTCCAAATATTCATAATTTAACGGATGAAGCTATATTATGGCTTACAAATCTGAAGGACCTCTTCAGCTCTGTCTTGACTAACTGTTTTTCCATTATTTTTTTTTGCTAATTTTATAACTTACTATTTTTTTTGTCATTGTCGTGACTGGCGCTTAGACCGGTTCATTATATGTCGTCATGCAATGGCTGTGCTGTTATTTTTTATGTTCTTATTTACCTTCTATAATGTTTACACACATAATTAATATTATTACATGGGAATACTGAGGTGGGTAAGGGTTGGCATGTTTAGGTTTTAGTGGTTTTTCTAAACCTTGATGCAAATGCTTTGCCAAGACGAACCAATCCATTATTGCACACGGTTTCGTCACCACACTATACAAGTTTATACTGATCTTCTGGGGCACTGGGGCACCATACATAACACTTACATCACAATACAATATTTATAATATACTATACGAATAAATAAATAAATACATTTTTATTAATAAATTTTCTTTTTTAAATTTTTTTTATTTAAAATAAACTTTTCCAGTGCAATATGTAACTCACCAATTTGAGATTTTTTAGTTGATAGCAAATTTGAATAACTTAAAAAATGTATTTAAGAATTTAAATTTAAACCATCAAATGTGAATTTATTCGGTGATCTTATCTGACTAAAACACAATAATTTAGAAACTATTAAATAGTTTTGTCTTTTTTAACTTTTTTCTCCTCTGTGAATTTGTTTTCGCTCCGTTCTATACCTGGCGTGTAGGCAACTTAACTTTACAAAATTAGTCAATGGTTAGATCATCAAGTGGCGTAAAAATCAAATATTATGTTAGCTTTATTAGGTTTTCGTTTAACTCATTTTGGTATGGTGGTATTTGGAGTAAATAAAATCTTTAAATTGTTTAATTATTTGTATGAATCCTATTAAGAAGTAAAGAAATCTGCCGTGACGTGCTGTGTTTATTTTGATTGGCCTTTGCACACCGTCAAATGCCGTAAATTTTTAAAAAATGTTGAAATAAACACATTATTGATTTAAGTTTGGCGCTCTTCGCTTTGTTTCCGTAGCAGAATACTGTTAAAGCATGTTTTTTTTTAGAAAATTAAGTTGTTCTAAAAGAATTAAAACGATTACTTGTTTTATTTTCCTGTCTGTTAAAATAAAGTTCTATTTAGTTTCAATGTTTTTTAATTAATCTTGCAACAGAAATGTCTTTATCAAATCGAGCGCCATCTTGTCAATCCTTTTAGACATACCCATTGCGTCAAAACTAACCCATCAACAAAATTTTTTTTTTTTATGAATAAATATGGGATCTATATTTATACAGAGTGTCTTACCGGGAACCGCCATCAGCCGTATAAAAAAAAGCATCCATGGAAAAAATTTGAAAATTTAGAGAATGACTAAAACCTGTAGTGCAAGCTCAACAAAAAAATATTTTCATTCTTCTGACACTTCCGGTTGTACTTCGTTATTTTAAATGGAACACCTTATATATTATTGCATTTTCGGATTCTACGTCAAATTTAAGATTCACTTTTTATAACATTTCCTGTAGTTAAGACAATAGATTTCGAGATATCAATTTTTTTAGTAAAATTTTGACAAATACAAAAGTTCATGGAAAGATCTTCAACTTTTTTTTGGAAACTGCATATGATGTTAATTATTAGTTTGTATAAAGAGAATGAAACAAACGAAGATGTATCCATAGATTAAAAAAATGTAATACTAAGTGTTTCACATTTGCTGTTACATTTTGACATTTTAAGTCAAATGGAACACCCTGTATTTTTTTACTCTGAAAGTTGAAATTCTTTCTTAAATTATATAAACATTGTTAGCATTACGGCTAATACTTTTAAAGATATTTGCAATTTTCTACTATTGGGGCATACCAGATCTGTTATCGAATTGGCCATTACTAGTATTATTTGAGAAACAATCAAATTATGTGAATTTGACATAACCCAATAAACTTTGACATCATTGTTGTGGGTTGTGATTCCAATCATGCCAACACGTTTAAATTGCAGAAGATTATTAAAATTTTTTATTATTTTCGAACAATGTTGCAAGATTATATCATGAACATGTGATACCTTTGCTGCACAATATCCTCATTACATTTGCAATTTAAACTTGCCGGCACACGTAATAGTAAAAAAATACAGGGTGTTCCGATTGACTTAAAAAGTTATTGCTCTTTAAAGATGTCAGAATGTAAGAGCAAATATGAAACGTTTAATATTACATTTTTTAGTCTATGGACACATCTTCGTTTGCTATAGTCCATTATCTTTATACAAACTAAAAACTAACCAGAAATAGAGTTTCCAAAGTTACAGATATTTCCACGAACTTTTGCATCTGTCAAAAATTTACTAAAACAATTGAAATTCTTAGCTACAGGGAATGTTATACAAAGTGCCCCTACAATTTGACGTAGAATTCGAAAATGCAATAATATAGGGTGTTCCATTTAAAATAACAAAGTGGATGTTGACTTCCGACAAAACCGAAAGTTTCAGAACAATAAAAATATTTTACTTGAGTTTGCCTTATTGGTTTTAGTCAGTCTCCAAGTTTTCAATTTTTTTCCAAGTATACTTTTCCGTATACGGCTAATGGCGGGTCATACAACCTGTATGTTGGTCCTTTTTAAAAATTATTAATTAAGTAAGCTTTAAGGAATCCAATATTAGTTACTATTTATTGACTATAGCTTCAACTTAAAAATGACACGTGAGTTAATTAATTAATAATTAATTCTGATCATGACTTGTGATAATGAATTTTGCAGTGTGCTAGCAACCCGACGTCCTGATCGCAAGATGATTTTGTAAAAACCGTTGAATATTAGTTTAGTGGAAGTGAAAAAATACTTTTGCCTTACGTTAAAAGAATATTCACCGAAAAACATCACAAAAAAATCTTGTAATATTATTGAGAGAGAGTTCAATTTCTCTGGTGTTGATTAAATATTTTGATTGTATGTGATTAGTTTAGTACTTTTTTAGTCGCCTAATGTACGAAGGACCTAAATCTTAAATCGGTTATTTAGACATAATTTAACTTAACTTAATTTTTTACATATGCTATTTATTAACCTTATTGTTTTTAGCTACGGTTATATCTATATTTTGTGGCCTAAGGAAGGCTTTGTAAGTGTTATTTTTTTTGTTAACAGTTTGTTCTTTTGAGTTTTGAAGTTTCTCCTGCTTGAGATTAAATGCTACAACTCATAAAGTAGCGCCCTCGTTCCAAAAGCGTTTTTCTTTTTAACTGCCACATCTTTAATAATTGTGCACTTTGGTTATAAATTTTTCTATAATGAAATTTGTCTACGGCAACTAACTGTAACAAATCTAAACCGCAAATATGTTATCTAAAAATTTCGAGCTCATTAACACGCCTTTATTGACTGGACTGAATATGTTTGGTGGGATGGTTTTATTCATAGCACCATTAGATAATAAATGTACGTAAACATCTTATTAGGTAGTTATTAAATATAAAGTCAAAAACGTAGCATTTTCTAGAAGCAGTGAGTTAATGACAACATACGTTTTTAAATAATTTAAATATTTAGTACTACAAAGACAAACAGTGTTTGAAAAATGAAAAACATTTGTATTTGGGAATGCATGTTGATAGAAAATCAATAACTTTTTTTTATATAACCGATGTATGCAACATTAATGAACACAGTGTTTGTATTAGAAACTCTGGAACATCTGAAACTAAAGATTTATCAAATATTTGTAGTATTTCGTTTCTTTCAAAATAGTCATGCCGTCTACAACTCGAGAAATTAAAAACCAAACTATTTCCACAAAGGAAACATTTCAATTCCACGAAATAAAACTATTATTTGTTATATATTTACAACATCCGAAAAACTTAAGACTGTATTATTGATTACCTAAAGAACAACAAAGCAATGTAATGAAAAATAACATAACTGAAACCATTTATGCAACAATTGCATTTCGATAGCTAAAAAGTTCTATTTTTTTCTAAAAATATGTATTATCGGTAAAATTAATTATGCGTGCCCGTGTCCTCCCTTCAATTAATGGCAGCAGAACCTGTTAGGCTATGCAAATATAAGCCAAGATACATTTATGCAACACCCTCTGTTGGGATTTAAGGGGCTTTGTGCAGTATAGCAGGTTTATATTAGAAATTGATGATATTTTCTTTATAATAAAATCTTCGTAAAGAGAATAATCAATCACCACAAAAAAGCTAAGAACTAAAAATTAGAAAAAAACGAGTTTTATACGAAACAATGAAAATTAATTTTAATTTCTAAACAAAAAATAAATATTTGTTAAAGTGTGCGCACAACTTGCTAAAAACTTATATATGCATAGATAAGTTTATTTTATAAAAAATAATTTAATAATATTTTTTTATAACCACTAAAATAGTAAATAATGTTATAGAGATGAAAAATATAATTTTTTCGGGCGTAATGCGGGAGATTACAGGTCAATTCAAAACCGAGGTCAGCATCTCTCATAGTCCAAAAAAATTTTTCGTTTGTATAACATACATAATTTTATCCGATTGTGTTTTTGATCCGATTACTAGTTATAAACAATGTGAAGTAAACCAATACATTTCACGTCCAACAATAATTTGTCGCAATAACGTTTGTGAGTTAAACCTAGATAAACAGAGGGTTCTAGAAGTCATTTTGATTTGTACGTCCGTACGTGTACAGTCATGGTCAGTGAAAATGGACATGTCCAGATAGTAATTATAGAGTGTAGTTACAGTCTAATGATAAAACCTTTTTTATAATCGTGCAATAAACATTTTAGTCTTTCAGGTAAACAAGTAAATTCTTTACACTTTCTTATTCACATTTTACATATTGAAAACTGAAAGCTTGTTTATTTCAATTATGCGTTTTTGTAGTATATTATTTATATTTGTTTTCGTGTGAGATTAAAAAACTAATAACAAAGTTCTTGAGCAGCGATTAAATCCAAATAATAGGTAAAGGTTAGGTCATTATTCAATAGGATCTAAATATATGTTTCTAATTGCTTTTTTTATTGTTACAATTTATTTTAAAGACTTTCATTAATTTTCACATCTTACACCAATATTTCCGGTATCCCCATTGTGCAAGCAACTAGGAGAATCGAAAAACATAGAAATTTGTATTTAAATGAAGGTCGGGTCATTGTGGACAGAAATACATTTACAAATGCAACCCCACTAGTTAAACTTTTTCCTCAATATTTGGTGGTTATAACAAAAATATAGGATATTCGAGAAAAAAGAATTATTTAGAACTTTACTTTTAAAATGTGACACGTGAGTTTAATAGTTGATTTTCAACAATATATATCAGCTCTTGTATTTTATATAAGTGGAAAAAATATCTGATTTTTGTGAAATAATAATGAACGACATGAAATGTGTGTTTTGCGATGTTTGAACATACGTCAATCAGTAATTAAAAATCAGGACGACTAATAAATTATATAATACAGCTTGATTCTCAAGATTATAAACTCTAATCTCTACTCCAATATTTTTGGGCAAATTTTAGATGCAACATGTACATACATTCTTAAGCTCATATTCTTAAGAAGGTGCCAACGAGAAACACTACATTCAACTTTAATGATGTTGCGGAACTACCTAAATTTTGGAAGTGTTTATGTAAAGAAAAGGGGAGAAGTTTGTCAAAGTTCAAAACACTGTATAAATATAGAACGCATAATAGACAGAATATGTGACAAACTCATAATTCAAGTGAATGGTGATTTCTCTGATATAACTTTTTCTTCTGATAAATTAACAAACTTGTAATTTATTGACAAGAAAGTGTCAGACAATGTGAATGAATGCCTTTCTAAATTAAAAAAATTTAAATTAAAATTCCGAAATGTAGTTTACTATATTTTCTCACAACGACCATAAATTATGATTTTACATTATTCTTTTGCATGGTAATTGTTACTTATAAAATTGTATTATCTTACAAGCAACACGAAGTAACATAACTGTACATTTTTGAGTTGGATTGTACACTATACAGCTACCTTTTTCGTACAGCTTGGTGTCTTCCTATATTGACTTTACTTCTACCCTACAAACTGTCACTTAAACGTTTTATACATTTTTTTAAGAAAAGAAACAGACGTCGAACGTTCACCATTTTCTAAATTATAAATCAATAATGCACCATCGAAAATTGCTGAATTTAGGATTACCTTACACAAGAGAGCTTGCATGACCACAGACAGGAAATTGTTTCAAACATTACGTCCCATCATTTTTAAAGTGGAGTGTCACTCAAGCGACTGCAGCCGCTACAGTCGAGCTTCTTTCATGGCAGTTTATTGCAAAGTAAAACCATTGATTATAAAGTTACTTGTAAAGTTACTAAAGATGCGCAACGTATATGGGGAAAATGTAACAGACAATTTCACCGATTTGTAGATGGTTCCACTGACAATTTTCAGCGAAATATTTTGAGTTGCTTTCTAGTGCGCGTTGAATTAACGTCACCGTCTGCTCCGAGTTTTTATACGTGTGTCTGGAAGTGATTTGTTATGACAATGGCTAAAGTGCGAGTATGTGAACTGCAAAAACAATACGAAGAACAACAGACCAAGGTTTTTTTAAATTCCCAATAAAAGATGTACACCGCCCCAGCGAGTGGCAAAAGAATTGTGGGAACATTGTTATTGCCCTTGTAAAAATATTGACGATTTAGGAAACAAGTTAATTTGTGACGAACATTTCTTAAGGTCGGACATAATTATAAACAGTAAAAGAAAACAAATACATAAAAATGCAGTGCCGGTAAAATTCGAGACAGAAGGTATGTACTTACAAAGCAAATTAATATTATTTTTATTTACCTACTGAAATAGTTTTGTGTATTAACTTATCTTACTATAGTTTTTTTTAAATTTTAAATTGATAAGATAAATAATTATGCACTCTTTTGAAGTGGTTCACATACATTCGTCGCGTGTTTTATTAACTTCCGTTTGAAAATTGATCGCTAATATTATAATTTCTGATTTTTAATTTATCTAACTGTAAGTTTTTGCGCAAAAACAAAAATACAAAACAAATTTAATAGCCTATTAACAACTTATTTGTTGTTTGATTACAATGTACTAAAAGTTGTGTGTAATTAATGAGAATTAAAATTTTAAAAGAATATTTAAAATTAAATACAATTGACCCCTCACTTGTTATCAGTGAATTGACGTCAATTTTTTTTCGCAGAATCAACTTCGCCTAGATTTATTGCTGTCCGAGCGGAGTACAGACGTTCTACAGCAAAACGTACCTTACCTTTATTAGATTCGGATAATCCTGCACCGCTTAAATTTAGAGCATCACAACAAAATGATTTATGTGATTCTGATATTAGCAGTAGGATTGTAGATATGCCTTCACCTGGTAAAACTTTAAAAATGTAAAGCAACCAAAAACGCACAACAGACACCGGGATATGAACCGCTACAAAAGTTGCGCGGCTGCAGCAGCGCAGCTGTAGCTTCATTGACACTCCACCTTTACAGGTATTGGTGGTGATCTGTTAGCATTGAAAAAACGTGGTGAGTGGCAGCCGTCAGGTGACCCGGTAGACTATGTGAAAATGTCTCTATGCATACCAAACAAACACTTCGGAGAAAATTGCTTTTGCAATAATCAAAAACAATAGTGCCACTTCCACTGCCAGTAACAGTAGAATTGTTCTATCAAATAATAATGTGTCAAGCCGTTGCTGATTTTCAGTAACTGTACTGTTGCAATTAAAACATTAAGTACACATTTCAATAATTGTTTTAAACGGATAACTTTTGTCAACACTATTGAGGTGGTCGTAGATAAAGTATACTATTATACTTACTCCCGTATTTGCGCTCTCGCCGCTACGCGGCTCGCGTGCAAATCTTCACAATCGTACGTAATATGCTTCTTTCAATTCTCGCTACGTAATATACTATTATTGCAGGATCACAAATAAGGTTTTTTCATTAGACTGTGACCACACTCCACAATTTCTACCTGGACGTGTTCATTTTCACTGACGACGATAAGTGTGTCTTATTAATATTTATTTATACAGTGTGTACTTAAGTTGGAACCATTCAAAAAACGTTTTTATTATGGTCCAAAACTTAAAATGCAACTATCAGATATCAATATTTTTAAGCCGTATATAAGATTTGTCAAAAAATATTAATTATAATCAAGAGCATTATAAGTTTTAGACAATGCAGAACTTTTTATCAAGAATAACTTTTTTTCAAAAAACTTATAATATGTTTCGAACCTAGACACTTTTACAAACTTATTGACTGTCACGTCTTAATTTCAAGAAGCCTTAATAAAGCCAGCATAGATCGGACAAAACGTCTGCAAATTGAAACTTTAGTAGTAGTCTTTGGTTTCATCTACCACCTAAAGAAATTCTTACAAGTATGTAGAAAAAATTATGATGATTTCTTAAAATGAGAACTGCATAATTTTTGCAAATATCGATATGAGTGTGTTTGAGGTCCGTGAAGTTGAAGGTATCACATAACGATATTCAAGTGATTCACGCGTTATAATTGTAATTCAGTTATTCATCACGTTAGAAGTACACTACCACCAAAATCAAATAACTGTTAGTGCTATAATTTAGTGCTCATTTCGTGTTCATTTTTGCCGTATAATACAAATTTGGTGCCCAAGCCGTAATAAAGTTATTGAACATTTTATATGTGTACCTCCAACTTCACGCTGGAGGTACATCATCACCAAAATCAAATTAATATTGTGCCACAATTTTGTTTCCATTTTGTTCCAATTTTTGCCATATAATATAAGTCGTAGCGGAGTTATAAAACATTTCATGTTTTATTTTTAAGTACAACTTTTTCTGAAGTTGAAGTGTGGAAAAAATTATGGTCTGGAGTTGATGTTTTTCAATAAACATCTTATTGATAATCCAACAATAGAAGTCAGGCTTTGATCAAAAAAGCGTAAATAATTTATATATATATATAAAGAAAAATTTGGTCATAAGAACAGGCCATTCAAAATGCAACTCTATGTTATTCAATATGTTATTCGATAATACACAACGGCTTGTCTTAAACGGAACGGTGTCGGAGGAACGCAACTGCTACTGAGGGTTTTCAGCCACAGTACTTAAGATGTGGGGTAAGTAGTTGTCGGTTTAGGAGCTTGCCTAAGCACGCACCGAATCCAATCAGCGGATGCAGAGGACTTAGAGTTAGTATCTGCCTAAGCACGCACCGAATCCAATCAGCGGATGCAGAGGACTTAGTGTTAGTTGCGGATATCTTTAGGCGGTTTTAGATACGGAATTCCGCACTAATGCGAACGGATAATCGGATTAGAAGTCGGGTTAGTAAGTCTAATTCAAGAGTCGGACTCGGAAGTAGAAGTAGTAGAAGTATTAGAAGTATAAGTTGTTCCTTTTGGGGTATTGCGCTCGCGGTTATATAGGCGGTTTTATCGCAATCGGAAGAGTAGGCAACGGTTGCATGGGGGAAATTATAAGTGGGGCGGTGCGCACGACGTCTGTTATGGACGATGTAAATTGTATGCCGTGAGATAATTCTTTCTGGGCGGCAAAATTGAATTATATCATCGTCGGTTTCTTACAATGCAATGGCTGTGCTGTTATATTTTATGTTCTTATTTATCTTCTATAATGTTTACACTTAATTAATATTATTACATGTAAACACTACGGTGGGTAAGGGTTGGCATGTTTAGGTTTTATTGGTTTTCCTAAACCTTGAAGTAAATGCTTTGCCAAGACGAACCAATCCACTATTGCACACGGTTTCGTCACCACACTATACAGGTTGATACTGATCTTCTGAGGCACCATACATAACACTTACATCACAATACAATATTTGTGTAATGTTCCATACGAATAAATAAATAAATATAGTTAATCATAATAACGTATTATAAGTTAATTCAGTTACTTCGATACCTAGTACATAACATTACTTGTGCCGTAATTTTGTGTCTATTTTTGCCCTATAATACAAAGATAATAGTCTCAACTTTAATTTTGGAGAATAAATAAAATTAATTCTTTTAATATGATATTTTGTGCAATACCGAAGCAGCATTCTAACGTTTAGAATATCCTTGGAACTAATTTGCTACAACAAGCTAGTGTGACAAAAGCAGATGGAATGATATTGACCAAATTGGATATAGAAAACTTTTTTATTAATATTACACTAAATGCACAAAATATGTAAGAAACGGTATATGTTAATCGCATAAAAAAAATGAGGAATACAATCAACAAAAAGTTCAGCTAATGGTTGCAAGAACGAATTATTAGGGAAAGTTCGTCATACTTTTCCAGCCACATAGTATTGATAAAATAGAAGGGCAGAACAACTGGAATGTGCTGTAATTACCGTCAACTGAAGGCAAGTGTTACCAAGGATTCATTTCTTCTGACAATAATAGAGTATTGTATGTATTAGATTGTTTAGAAAAAGCTAAAGTGTTTTCAACCATAGATTTAAAACAACCTTCATATATATAAAGTGTAATGCACGCTGTTGTTAAATCAGATAGTTAAATAGATATTTATATATTTTATCTTTTCTGTAAATTCTTTAGTGTCTACATTAAAATTAAAATGAGAAAACTTCGTAACGCCCTTTTGAATTCTCCTTCGTTTCTAAAGCAGATTATATGTAGTGCTTTAATTGCAGACGTGTTTGCATGAGAAATGAAATTTTCAAATAAAGCTATGTATATATTCTAACGTCTTTTACTTGTTTGATCTTTCGCTGCTTGTTTACGCCCTTTGTCTTTCCTGATCAGATCAACCAACTTTTGTCCGACCACTTACGAACGGGTTTTTATTGTGGTCTAGGGTTTTTTAATCAAGCTTACAAATGTAATTGAACAGCTATAGCTTTTTTTATGCTTAAAGTCACTGCCGCGCTTAATTTTTTACCTGTTCCATTGTACATTGTACAACCCTATTCACGTAACATCTTACATTAGTAATCGATTAGCTAAACCCTACTGCCGGTATGTGATAATAATAATAATAATAATAATAATAATAATAATAATAATAATAATAATAATAAATTTATTGTTCAACAGATTAAATCCATTTACAGAACAATTTCACAACAACAAAAGTACAATTGAATACTAATACTACAACAAACAATGAAACTTTCAACAATCAGTCCTCAATAACTATTAGATCAACAAGCGATCCAAGTGAACAACTGTTGATGTCAGACATAGTACAGAACTGGTTGAAATTGCGGGACATGATATGACATGGCGATCTTAGTAGTAAATTCGTTTTTGGTGTTTTATAAACGAAAACAGTAGTTGACCGAGAAGAGCGACTTGGGACAGCAAAGTTCAGCGAAGACACCAGCAAAGAACTGTCAACATTGTTATGTAAAAGACCATGTAAAAATCGAATACTATTTTGAATTCGTCTGCAGTATAGGGACGGTACTTGAAAACGAGCTAAAAGTAATTTTTGAGGAAAACCTCTTTCTGGGTAAATACCATCCATTTTAAAAGAAATATATTTTTAAAACCTTCTTTGAACGTTTTCAATACGATCAATGTAGCGGTAATATAAAGGAAACCATATTAAGTCACAGTAATCAAATTTTGATCTAACTAGTGAAGTGTAAAGAGAAATTAAGGATTGGGGTTTTGAAATGACTTACAGTTGCGGATAATAAATCCAAGCGATTTGTTAGCTGAAGCACATACATAGTCAATGTGCTCAGAAAAACTAAATTTATTATCAAAAAACTATCCCTAAATCCTTGATACTAGTCTTCCGATCTAAAACGTTGGAGTCAAGACTGTGATGTAGAAACACAGTTTTTATTATGCAGAGATAGCCAAACAAACATACGAAGTAAAGTCGGTACTGTAAAGAAATTGAGGAAAAAATATAGAATTTTGTTTGGTTTGAGGATAAAATTAATAGCTTTTAATTTTGGTGATGGTGTACCCTCAGCATTAAGTTAGAGGTACAGATAAATCGTATAAGAATGAGTATTACTCATTACGAATAACTGCATGATTTAATTTTTATAAACGTATGTCCACGTTAGTTGAACCTTGAATCAACAATCAAAACAAAACCTCAAAATGAAGAATGTCAAAATATTATACGTTTCGGCATACAATTATCACAGTCGCATATAAAGGGTGATTCAACAAGACGTTGCATTTTGACAATCGCGCCATTTCCGCCATTTTTGACTAATTAGGTTTATATTTGACATTTGTTTAGTAAAAGCAGAGGTATTCCGTCAAACAACGCGTCCTTTTCGTAGAAACGTACTTCGAAAATGGTGAAATTATTTCGACAACAATGCGAAAAATTCGCACGTTGTGTGGTAAAAATAACGCGCCTTCGCGCACTGCTGTGCAAAATGTAATCGACAAATTCAAGCGATTCAAACGACAATATTGTTGCAGTGTGTGATAGTTTGGAGGCTGATCACAACATTTCAATCCGACGCAGATCACAACAATTAAACTTATCCTATTCGACTGTACAGCGTATTTTGACAAAAGACCTTCATTGTCATGCATACAAACTTCAATTAGTGCAGGAAATAAAACCATCTGATCATGGTCAACGTCGCGAGTTCGTCAATTGGGCTCTAAACAAGATTGCTGAAGATGCCGATTTTCCATCGAAAATCATCTTTTCAGATGAAGCGCATTTTGAGATCGGCGGCTATGTTAATAAACAGAATTGCCATATTTGGGGTACGGAGAACCCAAAAGCAATTCAACAGAGACCAATGCATCCCAAAATACTCACAGTTTGGTGCGGACTATAGAGCAAAGGTGTGATCGGGCCGTACATCTTCAGAGATGAGGAAGACAATTGCGTTACAGCCAATGGCGAACGATACCGAACGATGTTGGAAGGTTATTTCTTTCCAATAATTGATGAAATGGTCGACGATGACATCTGGTTTCAACAGGATGGGGCTACGAGCCATACGGCCCCGCGTTACTATCCAAATCCTGGAGCGACAATTTCCGAACCGTTTAATATGGGCAAAAGACGGCGGTGAATTGGCCGCCAAGATCGTGCGATTTGACGCCGTGCGATTTTTTCCTGTGGGGAGTTTTGAAAGCAAAAGTGTATGCTGACAATCCTCAATCGCTGGAAAACCTGGAAGAGAATATTCGTGACGCTATTGGCGAAATTGGGCCTGCACTTTGCGGAAACGTGATGCAAAATTTTGTCAAACGATGGCGGTGTTGCCAAAGCAGCCGGAGCGGCCATTTAACCGACATTATTTTTCATGTTTAACGGCTATATTTTCACTATAAACTGATATAAACGATTGTCGGAATTCTCAATAAAAGGAACATTTTTTCGAATATTCAAAATGCAACGTCTTGTTGAATCACCCATTATTAACACGGCAGACTTACGTTCCTTTATTCTGTTTTATTCGGGCACATTTGAATAAAAACTAAAGCATTGGAACAAGTTATACAATAACCGGCAAAGAGTTTGCAACAAATGGGAAAAATTTTTGCAATTGAGATATCCGAAAATTTTTTTTTGGTAAATGAATTCAGCATATTAAATGACAGAAAAAAAGCATTTTGACAAATGTCATGTGACCACTGTCATGGCGGAAACATTAAAAAATATTTTTTAAATATGTGAAAAGTGAAGTTAGATGACAAGACATTAAAAAATGCCTAAGAAAAAAGTTGTTCAAAATTAGATTATACGTCTATGTGTAAATTTTTATAAGAAAATAACGACTTTTCAAAAATATCAGTTTTCCGGTATTTTTTCCGGAAATATTGAGAAAACAAAATTTTTGCGTTTGATTTGCATAAAACACAATAAAACCAACAAATAAACTTCCAGTAATATTTATTTATTAGTCTACCAATGGATGGTAAAGAACAAAAGCATTGTTTTTTTAGGACGGACTTTGTTGCAATGGCCTACAGAAAACAAAAGGTTGAAATTAGAATTATTTTAAAATAGTCCTAAAATGATCAATTCTTCCATTCTAAACCCAATTTAAACAATTTTTTACAATATTGCTTGAATAATAAACTCATAAAAAAACATACAAAAAATTTCAGAAAAAAATGCCGGAAAACTGATATTTTTGAAAAGTTGTTATTTTCTTTTAAAAATGTTCACATAGACGTATAATCTAATTCTAAACAACTTTTCTCTTAGAAATTTTTTAATATCTTGTCATCTAATCTCACTTTTTACATATTTAAGAGATATTTTCTAATTTTTCCGCCATGACAGTGGTCACATGACATTTTGTCATTAGATATGCTTAATTTATTTGCCAAAAGAAATTTTTGGATATATCAATTACAAATTTTTTTTCCATCTGTTGCAAACTCTTTGCCGGTCGCTCTATACAGGGTGTCCCAAACAAAGTGGCATATTAGACGTTTATGAAGCACTAATCGTATTTAAATTTTGAAAATTTATAAAAATATATTATTTATACTGATCTTTAATTTTAAAATAGTTTTGCTTATATTGCACTTCCTGTCGGAAGTCGACATCAACTTCTTTATGTTAAATGGAATGATATGTTTTTTATGATATTTTTGTATTTAACTCCTAATTTAAAACAATTTTTATTAAGGTTTGTAATTTCTGCTTCCCATAGTTAAATTTAAAAAAAAATATTAGTTTGTAGAATATTTTTTAAAAATTCATATTTTGAACTTTGTTAAGATAAAAAAATTATATTTGGTTTCCTTATAACAGAAGCTTAGTTTTATTCATTACCTACTGTAATTAAAATATGTTCAGTGTATTCAGGACGTCCACCATTGATTCTCAAAATAAGCCAACTTCAAATAGTAACAAGTGGATTTTTTTAAATGGAACATACTAAATATTATTTAACAGGTTAATACAGAATTTTTTTGTGATTGATTGATATAAGCATTACCTGTACTTATCTCATACGGTTTATAAGTTATTACTTATTTTTATAAAATTTATATTTAATTTGGTAATATCTAGCTAACGAGGAAAAAAAAAACAATGCATTATTGGTTACATGTAATATTTTAATATTGTAAAATAATAAAACAGATCCTCCTCTTTAAACATATTTGACTTGTTGGTACCAAATAGACGGAGCCCCAGGTCATAGTACACATGCTACAACTCAAGAACTAACCAATATGTTTGGTAAGGTGGATGGGTCGTTACGGTCTTTTACGTTGGCCTCCAAAAGTACCAGATCTGACTCCTTGCGATTTTAAATTTTGGGGTTAAATTAAATATATTGTTTACGCAACTCCCGTAAGTAATTGTGAATAACTGGTAGATCGAATGAATTCGGCAGTTAGAAGAATTAATAGAAGTCATATTTGAAGAGCTACCACACAAGAAGTGCTACGAAAACTTCATCTTTGTTAGAGAAAAATGGACGTCATTTTGAACAATTTGATAACTAAGTTTTTTGTAGATATTAACTAATTAAAATTAATTTTATTATTTGTTTATTTAGTCGTATGGTATTTGTAACCTACATTGCTCCTACCATTAAACATTTTCAATTTCTGTCTAGCACCGCTACCTAGATTTTGACTTACTACAAATAAATATCTTGCTACCAATGCACACTTATATTTTTTCCATAGTTAGCTAGATATTACCACATTAAAAATAATTTTTATAAAAATACGTAATAACTTCTAAACCGTATGAAATTAGTACAGGTAATTTCTGAATCAACCTGTTAAATAATATTTAGTATGTTCTATTTAAAAAAATCAACTTGTTACTTGTTTGAACTTTTAAATTCCTGTGCTAATAGATACGGATATCGAAATGTCTGGTCGAATGGTGGTATCATTAAAAGTTAAATCGGGAAACAACGTTTGGTCAGTTAAAGATATGAATCATTTAAAAATATTCCAATTACAAATTAACATTTTTTTTACTATTATAAAACTAGTTGTAATAAGTCGCCTGGAAACGTGTTCGGTCTGACTTGTAATTTCTAATTTAATTCTTTTAGTAGTGAGATACGAGGATATATTGAAAAATTCTTAGCTTACTATAGAACCAAACAAAATTTCAATGTCAAAATATTTTATTACTCAACATATTCTCCTCTTAATTAGATACTTTTATTACAGCGAACCTGCAACGTCTCTAGACCTTTCAAAAAAAATTTTTCTTCTTGCTCTGCAAACCAGACCTCCACAGCTTCTATTACCTCCTTGTTGGAAAAAAATGTACGACTTTTTAAACTTCTTTTCAGTTGAGGAAAGAGGTGATAGTCAAACGGAGCCAAATCAGGTGAATAAGGGGGGTGTTCTAGTAATTCAAACCCTTTATTGTTCTACCATTATCCAAAAAATTAATCATAATTACTCTATGGCAATCCCAAAAAACTGAAGCAAGAACTTTTCCAGCAGATTTTTGGACACGAAACTTCTTAGGTCTTGGAAAACCAGGGTGTCGTCATTCCATCGATTGTTGCTTTGTTTCTGGATCGTAGAAATGTACCCAAGTATCATCCATAGTAACAATTCGGTTTAAGAAGTCTACATCGTTTTCAAATCGAGCACAGATCGAACGCGATCTTTCTACCCTTGCACGCTTTTGGTCAACATTCAAACATTTGGGGATCCATTTTGCAGCAATTTTTCTCATGTCCAAATTGACGTGAACCATATGATGAACGCGTTCGTATGAAATATTCAGTGCTTCAGATATCCGTTTTAGCCCAATTCGACGGTCTGATAAAATCATGTCATGAACTGCATTGATATTTTCGGGGACTGACACAGAAACTGGCCTTCCAATCGGTCATCATCTTCAATGGAAAATTTACCTCTTTTGAAGCTTGCATTCCAATTTTTGACGGTCGCATACGAAGGACATTGATCACCAAGGGTATTAAGCATATCTTCGTAAATCTGCTTACCTCTTAACCCTTTTAAATACAGGTACTTGATGATGGCTCGATACTCCAATTTTTGATTTTCACAATTTCGGTGGACATCTTTTTTATTTAATTTATTGCGTGACTCTGGTTTACTTTTTTGACGTCAAACTTTACACTGACACTTCTAATAAGTTTTTGTTCGTTGCTATGGTAACGCAATATTTTGTTTATGCAAGAAACTGGTCTAGGCTAACTAGATATCAATACATCCTCGTATGTCCTTTAGATTAAATTTATATAAAGTTATATTTACCTTTTTACACTTTCGTGTGTATATTATCGTTGATTATTTAAAACATTGTAAATAAAATCTAATGGAATTGTGTCGTCCCACGCAGTGATAAACGATATACATTACTTTCTATTATTGTAGTACTTGGTGTTGTCTTATAAATTTATTTCATTTTTTAGTTTGCAATCATTACCTATGTTTGTTGCACATATTAATGTCCGTTCAATTTTAAGCGATTTCGATTCGTTAAAACTTCTTCTTTACAAATTTCAATATGACATTCTTGCTGTCACTGAAACTTGGCTAACTTCTGAAATTAGTAATTACGCCGTACATGTAGACGGTTATATATTTTTACGGAAAGATAGGGGTTCTAGGGGCGGTGGTGAAGGTTTCTATATATCGACCTCATTGAAATACAAAGTTTTACATACAAATTCTACAATTGAACAAATGTGGTTATCGGTAAAACTAAATTCTGTAAGTCTAGTTATATGTGTAGTTTATAAACCTCCATCAACTAATTGTAAATATTTTATTGAATTTGAAACTTCTATTACGTATGCTATGTCTATATCGAACAACATTCTATGTCTAAGAGATTTTAATATTGATCTATTAAAATCAACAGATCGTACAGTACCTTAATTGTATGACGGAAGCACTTAACCTGCACCAATTAATTGAACAACCCACAAGAATAACAGATACCACTTTCTCTCTTATCGATTTAATTTTTATTTCAGATAGATCACTTGTCGAACAATCAAGTGTAATGGAGGTTGACATACCGGATCACGATCTTGTGTTTTGCCGTTTACGTTTAAAAAAAATTAATAGTAAATATGATCCAAAATTTCACACATTTCGTAGTTTTAAGTATTTTAATCATACTGAATTCCAGCATGACTGAGAAAAAATGGAATGGCACATATTATTCTCGATTCACGACGTCAACAATAAAGTTATATATTTTAGTGAAATGTTAAATGCTTTATTTGATCATCATGCGCCTATACTAACTGTTCGGCTGACAAAACCTTATCTACCGTGGGTCACAGAGAACTTAAAGCTGATGATGAATTTACGTAACAAAGCTAAATCAAAATTTAAAAAACTAAAAAACCTGAACATTGGACTTACTATAAGTCTTTAAGGAACTTAACTAACTTGACATTTCAAAAAGAAAAATTAAGGCTTTTGCAGATTTCTAAATCACGTAATAACGCCGTTCCTATTCATCTTCAAAATGCTGATGAATTAAACAACTTTTTTAGCAACAATCCTTTTCAGCTTGAACCAAATCTTGACTTAATTAACTATTATAATAATCACACTGCAAACAATATTAACAATCTATTTTATTTTAAGGCTGTTACGGTTGAGATTATAACTGAAATTATAAATAAGATTAAATCTACATCTCATGGACTTGATAGAATTAATATTAATGATAAAATTATGCTGTCCCTTTCTCTAAAATATATAACTCATATAATTAATAGTTGCATAATAGAAAATATATTTCCTAATGCTTGGAAAGATTCTTTAATAATTCCTATACCAAAGTGCTCCAGTCCCAAATCATTAATGATCTCAGACCAATTTCAATCTTACCTACGTTCTCTAAAATTCTTGAAAAGGTACTTAAGTTACAACTACAAAATTATCTCTAACGAACAACTTACTACCAGATTGTCAGTCAGGATTTCGTCCTGGGTACAGTACAACAACTTCCTTGCTGAGTGTCTCAGATGATGTGCTTCAATCGAGAGATTCTGGTAACCTTTCTATTTTAATTTTATTAGATTTTAGCAAAGCGTTCGATACAATTAATCACTCCATTTTACTTTCAATTTTACATTATCTTGGATTAAAACCAGAAGCTATACTACTTTTAGCGAGTTACTTAAATAATCGTACTCAACGTGTCAGCTTGGGAGAGCAAACTTCGCAATGCACAATAATACGGTCTGGAGTACCTCAAGGGTCTGTGCTTGGTCCTCTTTTATATACAATTTACACTTCAAGTTTTTATCTGCACGTTAAATATTGTAAAGTTTATATATATGCCGATGATACACAACTGTTTTACTCGTTTACAGAAAATAATCTACAATCTGCAATGAAATCTATTAATAGTGATTTAAAAACTATTTCTTCCTTTGCTGAGAAACACTGCCTGGTCTTAAATCCATCGAAATCCTCGGTTCTTTTATTCGGAAACAAGAAAAACTTAGCTGCTATCAAAGATTCTGTACAATTATATTTAAACGGGTCTCTGCTTCCGATAATGGATAAAGCAAAAATTTAGGATTAATCATGGATAATACTTTTAGGTACAAAGAACAGGTTTCAAAATATATTAAAACAGCATACGCTAACCTAAAGTTGCTGTATTCACATCGACATGTATTATCTAAAAGATTGAAGATCCTACTGTGTAACTCGATTGTGCTGATTGTATTGTCAACCAGTTTATGGGCCGTGTATTTATGTTTCTGACCAAAATAGAATACAAAGAGTTCAAAATGCCTGTCTTAATTACATTTTTAGCATCCGCAAATATAATCGTATCTCGTACAAACTATCTGAAGTAAATTGGTTAATAATGAAAAATCGTTACTTACTTCAAAGCATTTGTCTGTTTCACAATGTCCTCCAAAATAAAAAACCTTCGTATTTATTTGAACGACGTACACAATTTAAATATTCGAAATAGAGGACTTCTTACACCACCGGTCCATTACACTGTTCTATTTGAGAGAGGAGTTGGTTACGTTATATATATATATAAATTATATAATACTGTTCCTAAACACTTCAAGGATTTAAGTTCGTCTAGTTTTAAACGGTAAATGAAAAATTATTTACTTCAGTCAGCTGAGAAGTGAATTTTCAATTTTGGGCAAAATATGTGTCACAAATTTTTTTTTCTGTCATAATGTAATATTCCTTTTTTTTTATTGCAAACTGAAATCAATTTTTTTGTAGTATAATATGTATAAGTAGAATGTAATGTTAATTTGTTCATTATCTCTTTTTAAATCAAGGTTTAAGTGGTAGATCAGATAGTGGTTATTTTGGCCACTAAGCTGAACTTCGCCTTGAGATGAATAAAGACGTTTATTATTATTGTTATTATTATTATTATTATTTTTTTTTGTTTTAAACGCATCGGCTACCAGGGCCATTAGCTTTGCACTTATATCTACAGGTAAGCTTTATATTCCATCAGGTAAGTTTAAAGTCTACTATATTTTTTTTAAATATTTTTTTTTTTTTTTTTTTTCCACCTTTTTTAGAATCTTATTGTAGATAAAATCTTTCTTTTTTTCAGACATTCCACCGCTGCAACACCTCGCAATTCGTACTCCCTGACGTTTGTGGTTCGTACATCCTGACAAGTTTCAACGATATGCACAACGGTTAATGCTACGTTGCATAAAGAACACATCGGCTTCGATCTCACTTAAGATATAGCTATGTGTTAGTCTAGTATGTCCTGAACGTAACCGGAAAGCACGCACAATATCTGGCCTTGTAGTTTATAAAAGTGTATGTATTTTTCACCTCGGGTTCAATTTGCCTAAGCAACGTAACCGCAGATACTCCACTCTCTTTGCCATTCTGTCATTATCTTTTCTTTCACGATATTTTTAAATTCTGATTTTGTTGGTGTCTCATCATTTATACGAGTTTCCACAATTTGTTTGGGAAATTTTTGTCCGATTTTTTACCAGGTATTCAGAGTATCTAACTGCCAGAGGTCTGGTTATTGTTGGTTTTTTTGCATAATCTCTCATAGGTAGAAAAAAGAAATTTAGAATTTGGGTTTCTGAATTACACTTTACGTTCATGTAATGTAAAGTGTTAATTAGTACTTTCCTTCTATAATTGTAGGGGATCATTCCAGATTCACGATGTACAAACTTTGCCGAGGAGTAGTAGGGAACGCACCTAAACAATATCGAATGCTCATGCAATGGATCTTATCGAGCATCATCAGTTGCGTATTTCTTGCCGAAAAGAATATGCTGCACATCCGTAATCGATTTTTGATAGAACGACGGCTTTATATATATTCAGCAAAGACTTTGGATCTGCGCCCCATTTAGTGATGCTTAGTACTTTTATGACGTTAAGCGCTTTTTACACTTTACGCACCACTGAATTTATATGTTCTCGCCAGTTAAGTTTACAGTCAAACATCAGACCCAAGAATTTAACGACGTTTACACATTCTATTGCCCTATCTCCTAAGTAAAGTAAGGGATCGTAGTGCGTTTTTTCTTAATCGACAAAAGTGAACACATTTGGTTTTTTCTTGAAAAATACATACCCTATTTCTTCATTATTGTTGATAATTTGGTTTATTGCTGTCTGTAATCGTCTTGTAATTGTCCGACTACCTTGCCGCTACTAAATATGGCCAAGTCATCTACATACAGGCAGTACCGCACTTTCGTATCGATTTTCATGGCTATATCATTGATTGCTATTGCAAACAAGGTGCAGCTGAGCGTAGATCGCTTGTGGAACACCGTTTTCTAACGTTCTTACACTAGAATAGTTATGGCCATTTCTTAGCCTAAAGCGTCTATCAGTGAGGAAGGATTTGACAAATAACGGAAGTTTTCCTCTCAAACCAAATTTATGCATCTTTTCGAGTATTCCGTACCTCAAGTCATATCGAACGCTCCTTTTATGTCAAAGAACACTGCGACTAGGTGTTCACGCTTTCTAAAAAAGTTTCTTGAATGTGATGTTCCAAAAAGTACCAAGTGGTCAGCGGTCGATCTCTTTTTTCTATAACCTGCCTGTTGTTTTCACGAATACATTATTTTCTTCTAGAAAAATTTGAAGCCTTTTGTTCACCATTTTCTCAAATATTTTGCCCATGCAACATGTAAGACTAATGGGACGAAAACTAGAGGGCGATAGTTTAGATTTGTTCGGTTTTAGAATTGGGATAACCAAGTTGCCTCTTTCCAGGAATCAGGATAAGTATTCTCTTCCCACAGTTTTATTATATAATTTTAATAAAATGTTTTTCATTTCCAGGTATTAAATTCTTGAGCATATCGTTGGATATCGTGTCTGGACCAGGAGCGCTGACTTTGGATTTGTTGAGGGCCTCTTTGAGTTCCAACAAGCTAAACGGTAAGATTATAGTAATAGCTGTTTTCAGTATTAAAGTCTAATGTAACTTCTTCTCTTAGGTCTTTTTTATTTTTGGAGAAATTTTGTGCTATAATTAGGTCGTCTTACTCACACTCTCAAAATAGTTAGCCATCATGTTAAGTTATAATTGTGGTGTTTTTGTTCTATATGTCTCGAATCTGTCTCTAACGCGTTAATTAAACTTGGGAGGATTATATCCCGTCTCAGCTCTTACTTTTTTTCTAATAGACATAGGTTGGTTGCGTGTTATTGTCGAGGTATAGGTGTTCCAACTGTTTCTTTTTCTTTCGAAATACATTTTCTGGCATTTGCTCTGGCTTTTGAATACGATTATTAGATTTTCAGTTGTGAGATACTTTTTATACTTATTGAACCTTGTTTTTATTTTATAGCATTCTTAACTTCTTCATTGAACCACGGCACTAGTTTCCTTTATAGGTTTACCTCCAGATTTAGGTATACTTTTTGTTGCAGCTAAGATGATGTTGTTCGTAACGTTTTCTACTGGGAAACATCTAATGGGCAAACAAATTGCACAAACTTTTCCCAATCTGCTTTTTTGTGTTCCATCGGATGGGAACCGCGTTTGTGATTTTGGAATGTCAAATTCGATAACGATTGGAAAATGATCACTATTCCAAAGATCTTCTTCAACCTTCTACGTTACTCTGGTTAGTAATCTACTAGGAGGCTATAGATAGGTCAATTACCGAAAACGTATTCGATTTTGTGTTAAAACTCGTCTTTGATCCTGTGTTGCCCAAAATTAATTTTTCATTTTCTAACCAGCGTTTGAGCAGTTGTCCTCTGGAGTCTGTTTTTAATGGATCCCACAATAAATTGTGAGCATTAAAGTCGCCTATTAAAATGAACGGATGATTTAACTGTTCCTGCGTTGGTTTCAGATCCTCTAGTGTCCCAGCTTGCACGTCAGGTAAGTAAACGTTACATAAAGTTATTTTTATAGGAACCGTAATATTCACAATTACAACCTGTAAACGACTACGTACTTGGAGATCGTTATAAATGGCATCTTGCCTCAAGAATATAGCAACTCCTCCGTGTGCATAAACGTCTTATAGGCCACTTTGTTTGGGACACATACATACATACGCAAGCTTAACAGATTTTAACTTTATAAAAATACGGATAACTTTATTTTGGCTTGGTCGCAAAATTTGTATTATACGGCAAAAATTGGCACAAAATGGGCACAAAATGGTCACAAAATTATGGCACTACAGTAATTTAATGTTGGTGATGTGTACCTCCAGCGTGAAGTTTGAGGTACATCATGCTTAACAGTTGTGGTTTACAATAACACAACGGCTCTAGAGAACGACCTAAAAAAAACTACCAAGAAAATGAGGGTCAATGTAGCGTACTAAGGTTCGTGGAGAATAAGGTATTTATAGTAGTTAGAGCAGCAGCGCCCGGCTTCGTCGGAGAGTCGGGTAGGTCCCTAAAAAGTTCTAAAAATTAAATTGCTGTCTAACAAAGCGCCACCTGCTGGGTAAAAAAATGAAATAAAACCGACCAACAGAAGATCAACAGGTTTTACTTAAAGTCTAATATGCTAGATTAAGCACAACAAAAGAAAAAGACAGACAATTCAATAAAACAACACACAAATCTTAAAATGATATGTGAATGTGACAGAAATAGAGAGACTGTCGCATATATTTACGTACGTTAGCAGTACAGCCTTGCTTAATAATAAATAAGTTCGCAATTAATGTGTCGATTCACAGGTAAGCTTTAGTTACACCAAAATTAATGTTAACGTTTCAATTGAAGATTGGCTAATAAGAAGACTCTGCGTACACATATCACTTACACACGGCGATTTATCTGGTCAAACATGCAACGACACTGGACTTAAACTAAGATGAATGGGGTAAGTATCTCCCGCGGAACCCAAAAAGGCCTTTTGTTTTCGCGTCAACCGTTCTAAGCAAAGCGCCCGAACCCATATTGAGCTGGTTAAAACGTTCGGTTATGGAAAGTACACCAAATAAAGATTTACTTAAGAACTAAAGATCAAGCCGTTACATAAGCTTCATACGTATTGACAATGAATAAGATACTTAAATAATAATAAAAGTTAACTGTAATCTGATGGATGCAGTTCCGAGAATAAGAGTTTCCTGCTAGCGACGATATCAACAGTTCGGAAAGTTAGGTAACCCCACAATTTCTTTTAGGGAAAGTGTGCGAAGAGAAACGGAAAATTAGCAAAATGCGCGCCAAATACAACTTTTGTCTAACATATTATTCGCGACACACCTTGTAATATTGCTCTCGACACACGTTTTATATTCAAAAAATAAAACCGTAACAACCAAGTAATAGTTACCATATCCTTGACTAAAGTGGCAAGTCTCTTGTGAATTCAAAAAAGCAAATTATGATTATATTTTTATTAAAAACTAGTATTACAAATAACAACATACGAAACATTTAAAGTTCACAGCACTGATATAAGACACAGGTAGACAGATTGGGAGATCTGGGAAGCTATAAACCTGCCTGCACTTTGTGGCTGCATTCACAACTGTTATTAACAATTGTTACACAGTTAACTTAAATGGCCACTGGGTACCAAGTGACCTGCGCAAGTGCTCAATATCATTTTCAGGGAAACGCTTAAACTGCGGATATCTCGTATCGCGTTCATGACGTCTATCCTTTTAGGGTTTAGGGTTAGACCACGCAATGACAAAATCAAGATTTGAAATTTTGAATAATAAAGATATTGTTTTTACTATTGTTATTTTCTAAATAGACTATTATTGGTTGTGATCCATTCGTCCGTCAAATGCCGTTGTATATACGAATGTATTTAATCATTATTTTAGCTTTAATTATATACTCTTACTATCTGTCGAACCAAACCGTCTTTCAAATAATTGTGGTCCCGAGTGAAGATTAATTAAAAGCAAGTAAATTAATGTAACAAGATCTCAACAAAAAATGCTGAACAATGTTTCAGAAGAATTGGAAAAACTATTAAGATTGTATGTTTTAAACTAAAGTAAGAAAGATAGGCAATTGCCCAAGTTTTGTAATAGCGCTTTTACCACAGTTTGAATACAATTTTTTTCCACCCAGTTTTATTCAACATAATTTAAAGTATAAATTGCAAAAATGGAATTACTAAATAAAAATTTTGTTTCATGTGAAATGTGAAATATTTTACAAAACTATCAATTTTTTTCTCGTTTTTGCAATTTAGGTAACTTGATTAATTATTTGCCACTGTTAGTAATTTATTATCTGAAATATCAAGAGACCGATATAATAAAGCATATAATGTCTTTAAGCAATGGTGTAGTACCAAAAACGTAACAAAAGTTAGTGAAAACGGTGGTGTTGGTTTATTTCGAAGAGTTGTCAAAACAACATAAATCCTCAACACTTTGGTCAATTTATTCCATGGGAAAGGAACATTGAATTTGAGAGATAATATTGATATTTCAAAATACCCAAAAGTATTGTCGTTATTAAAACGACAGAAGGTAGGATATGTTCCTAAAAAATCTGAAGTGCTCGATATTAGTCAAGTAAATGGTTTTCTCACAGAAGCGAGAGATGCAGAATTTATAGCCCTAAAGTAAGTAGATAAACCCAAACATTTATTTAAAAATACTCAGTAAACCGTTTATACAGATTATTTTTACATACCTATATTGTAATTATAGGTTGCTCCAAGCATGGGCGTTGCAGGCTCTTGCAGAACCGACGAATTAACTCAGATGTCTATCCGTGACTTAGATGACATCATTGTGGTAAATATTCCAGAAATAAAAACTGAAATTTTTAGAAAATATATAATCGTTGAACAAAACTGGATTGATATTACAAAGAAATAACTTCTTATGAGATCCTCGGACCAATTACGTTTATTCCTAAGCGTTTGTAAAGGGCAAGTTACGAAGCAAGCAATTAGACATAATCCCTTTGGTAGTATGCTTAAAAAAATTACAGAATTTTTAAATTTAGATAACCCTCATTTCTATATCGGTCATTGTTTTTGCAGAAGCTCTGCCACTGCACTTGCATCATAAGGTGGTGGAGTATTAGACTTGAAGCGTCACGGAGGTTGGCGATCTCCTAACATCGTTGAAAGTTATGTGTAAATTTTTTAAAAAAAAGAAATTGTAACAACTGTAACTTACTAACCAACATCGTTTACCCTAGATCACATGTTATGGTAATTATTTCAAAATGGCAATTATACTTTAATCTTAAAAAGACAAAGATTTCCTGTTTACATTTAAATTATAGAAAAAGAAATAAAAAACTTGTAACGGTTGTAGTTTACAAAATATTAAAAAAAGTGACGGCTCTAGCGGTACAACTTAGAAAGAAAAATTAAGGAATTTGGCTCCGATGTAGTGCACTAAATTAGTGGAGGATAAAAATATTTATAGTAGTTAGAGCAGCAGCGTCGGATTCGTTGGGAAGTTGCGGGATTCCTGAAGAGCTATAAGAAATCGAACTGCTGGTTTAACAAGGGCGCTACCTGCTGGGTAAAGAAAGAAATAAAACCGACCAACAGGAGATCAACAAGTTATACTTAAAATGTAATATGCTAAATCAAACACAAACATTACTGTATAAAAAAAAATCTTAAAATAAAAATAGTAGGATAATGTGACAGAAATAAAGAGACTGTCGCATATAGTTACGAATAAGGTTAGCAGCAGCCTCTGCTTACAATAAATCAGGCTTTTAGTTAAGATGTCAAATTTCAGGTAAGCTTTAGTTAAACGCTTGAGTTAAGAGTTCTCATTCAAATTAAAAAAAAGTAGCTGCTATTAAGGCTCTTCGTACACATATCATTTACACACGGCAAGTTACAATAAATCTAAACAATAAAAAAAATGGTAAGTACTTCCTAAACCCAAAAAACCTTTTGTGTCCGCGACAACCGCTTTAAATTAAGCACCCTAACCCTTATTGAGCTGATTTAAACAAACTCCCGGTTGAAGGGAAAACACCAAATAAAAGTTACTTAAATATTAACTATCGAGCCGTTTTATGTCATATGTACTTGAGCTTTATAATAATAATACGTAATACGTCGAGTGTATTCTGGGAATAAAAAGAACATTCTGCTAGCGACGCTATCGACAGTTCGGGGAAGGTAGATAGACCCAGGGATTCCTCTTAGGGGTGGTGTGCGGAGAAGAACAGCACACAACATAGCCAACCTTTGTAGACGTGGTATTCACCGTTGGTCTGCGGCCTGATTACTGCGGAGCCGTGATGTTGTCATTCATTTATAGAGAAGGTTCTTAGTTAGCTATTCCAGCACTCTCGAGAGTTATCCCAGTATCGTACACAACAAGTATAAGATGCTTAACACAACATGCTAAAAGCATATGTAGCAATCAGAATTAAAAAAAAATAGGAAAGAAACTCAAATACTCACAGTGAATGCAGCCAGATTAAACCTAAACGCCAATTTATATTAGAAATTGTGAAACCCACATTAAATAGTTTTTGGCGAAAATTTCACTGCAGAGAAAATGCTAAAACACCCACGTGTATCAAACGAAAAAGAAAAAATGTCCGCGGTCCGTCTCGAAAATTTAATCAAATTAAGTTTCCATCAGTAGCAAATTAGCAGAGTGCGCGCCAAGTACGACTTTTCGTCTCACCGTACTATGTACCTGCAACACACGTTCTAAGACGGCTTACGACCTACGTCCTAAATACGAGAAATAAAACCGTAAGAAACATAATGTTATTTTTAATAATACAAAATTAAATTATAGTTTTAACCCAGTTTATCATTTAGAAAAAGTCAAACAAAAAATAAAAACAAGAAATAATGTCATTCAAAAATTAGTTGGAACCGCTTAGGGAGCAGGTGCAAAGACACTTCGTACGGCTGCATTGGAATTAGTTTATTCTACTGTAGAATATTGTGCACCTGTCTAGTTAAATAGTTACCATATGAAAAAAAAAAATAAATGGGTAGTTGAATTGCACTATGCGTATAACTAGTGGAACCAATTAATCTACTCCTCTCAATTGGTTTCCTGTTCTTTGCAATATTATATCATCAAAAATTCGACGGAAAGTTGCGTTAAAACGAGAATGAGATAAATGCCAACTTTACAACAACTTACCAATTTGGAATTATATTGAGAACCCTCCAGCTGAAAGACGTAAATCTCACAGTCCTGTATGGTTGCTAGACTACTTAAGAAAGGCTTTTGAGAAGTTAAAGAGTGAAAAAAAATTATGACCTGGAGTTAATGTTTCCAATAAACATATTATTACTGATGCAACGATTTTTTATTGGAATCCGAGGCTTGATCAAAAACTCAGGGTACTATTACAAAGTCAGAATCAACTTTAACTCAAAATGTACAACAAATTTTATGTAAAAATTTAAGATACCTTAATTTTTGCAAGTAAAATACAAAGTTTTCGGTTTTCATAATATATTTACCGTTTCCATTAACTTACACCCTACATATTCCATATCGTTTAAAAGTTAATCCATTGTACTAACAATCCCTAGAAAGACATAGGGATAATCCATTTAAACATTATAAAATCTTTAGATATTGCATGGTTTGCATTTGCTTCACCCTGTATTAATAAATTTTTCGATAATAAAATAATTAATACTAAACACAGCTAATGATTTGAAAATAACATGTTAAAAAATACATGTTGAATATAAGTAACTTTATAATAAGCTGTTAAAAATTATGTGTAATTTTACTAATAATTAGCTATAATCTTCTGAAATACCCTGACAATATATTGACATGTTATATATATTTATAAAAGCTTTTGATGAGATCTTTTCGAACCTTAAAGAAAATATGCTATGTTCTGATTTTAAAACAAATGTAAACTTATGCTGCCAATGATCAATGGAGCACCCTGTATAATCATAAATATTTTTAAAATGTCCACTCAGTAACTGAACTAATTGTGACAAATTTTTGTAAGTTTTATCTTTTTTTAATAACTAGGTTATCCTCCGATGTCAAAAGTTTAAGCCACCCTGTATATGTACAATTCATTATTACTTGAAAGTTACGTCTTTTTTTTAACAAAGTTAACCTCCGATGTCCAGAAGTTGCGCCACCCTGTATATGTAAGAGTATTGAAATTGATAATTAAGTTTAATTTTTATCGTATTCAATAAAAAGTTTAATTAATCCTAACTTACCAATGTATTTTTTTAAAAGCCAGCTGTTACAACAATATTTTTAAAATAAATTAAATATTTACAGAATATTATATGTAGACCTGTTCGAAATTAGTGTATCAAGTATGTATAAAACATTCCGGATATTTATTGTGTATGGAATTTTAAATCTCTGCCACTTCATTTGCGAAAACAGCAAAACGGTAAAAATAAATAAGGATTTATAACAAAATCTTGTAAAATTTAACAATGTAAATGTTAGTTTGTCCTAACTTTGTTAAGTAGTACAACTATATGTGACAACTTTATATATATAATTTTTCTTATAATTGCCTATTTAATTAGTAAGTTGATAGTTAGTATTGATTAAATCATAGTTTACTTTATCTTAACTATTTATTTAACAGGCCCACTTAAAAAGGAATCGTTGCTTAGTTAATAATATATTATGAATCGGAATGTTTATTCATGCTTTTGTTCAACAAATTAAGAACAAACTGAGTAAAAATGAAATTTAAATATAATTTTTAAATAAAAAACACAGTGAAATTAGTTTTATAATCTTTGCGGCGTGCTGTGAATAAAGAGATCTAGATTCCATTCAAGTTATACGTTCTTTTAGGTGATTGACCACGCGTAATTTTAAATTGAAATTGAAAATACTAAAAATAAAAACGGAAATTATCAAAAAAAAGTCTATAAGCATGCGTCCAGTATTTGTCCCCATGCTGTAGAATTATAAAACATAAAATAAAACAAAATTAACAATATAGATCAAAACTAAGAAATACTACAGGGTGATTCAGGTTTTACTAGAATAACTTCAGGTATCAATAGAACTTACCCAAAAATAATGATAGTTAGTATTATAAACCCATACTCTAAATAAGTAAGTGTTCGGTTAAATGCTAAGCGTAACGTAACTGATATGTGTGACAAAATTTAGATTAAATGCTACACAAGGTGTTGTTTTTGTGTGTCTCAGCTGCACAAAACTTTCTAGAATTTTTTTGTCGCACGCCAATAGATAAATTAGTATTTTTTCCGATAAGTTCCGTCATCTTACTAACTTTTTTCGTTTCTTGAGCTTTTTGATATGTCGCTTAGTTTTCGAGATATTCCACAATATTCCGGACATTGCTCAGCTGCGTTTCAAAAATGTTAGGTACTTAAACAGCAGCATGACGTGGAGAACAAAACACATCCTAGCGTAAACTAATTTCAAGTCAAAATAAATTTCATTGTTGTTTGTGACGTTAGTTGTGAAGTTAATTGTGCATAAAGATGCCTAGAACCATTACAAATGCCAAACACGTTGACATGCATTATGTTTATGCTTTCTTTTTTTTTTTCAAGACTTTTATTTTCTTCAATAATAAAATTTTGTTACATAAAAAAGAAAAAAGAACAGAACCTTAAGACTAATATAATAATTTCGTAATTTTTTATAAATCAAAAACAAATAGTATTCAAATAGGAACCAGTAACTATGGGCACGCCCGTGGTGTTACTGGAAGTTTGGCCTGACAAACAGTTTGAATATAAAGGAAATAGGTATAGGTAATTCTTACATAATAAATTATAGAATGTCTCTTCTCTTAAATGAAATAAATTTAAAGTTAAGTAAAATAACACGTCTCTTCTTACATTACATTTTTAGCAAAATTTATTTGAATTAATTAATTAACTTCATAGATATAATAATGTAAAACAAAAAGAATAATAAAGAAAGAAAAAATATTGTCTTCTTATTTTTAATTGTAGGTGCTTATTTGAATTTAGTGATTATTTTATTCAGTTAAGTAGTGATTGATAGAGCCGAACAAGACAGTCAATCAGCTTGTAATCGTATATATTTTATTTTTTTAACTTTTATATTGTTTGTTTATTTATTTTACTTGTTTATGGTAACAACGTTGTATTTATAAATTTATGCAATAATTTTTTATTGCTTTCTTATAACTGGGTAGTTTTGATCAAAGTGGTCTTTTAGTGAAAGCGGTAGATTATTAAAATATTTGACACGTAAGTATTTCCAATACTGCTTTGTCCCGTACTCGTGTTTTCTTTTTTTGCTCTTATATTTTCTTCCTCGCCTGTTAGAGAACACCATGTTAAAGGATGAAGCCGATTTTTTTTATGTAACAAACAGTTGTACTTGTAAATTGTCTCTAAATTCATTATTGACAGCTCTAGGTACAAGGGAGAGGGAGGAGGTCCAGCCTGCCGCCCCTGCATAAGCATTTTAGAATCCAAGTTCTGGGTGGATTTTAAGGGCAGGAGATTGGAGCTATGGGCGCCTCCCCAGCCCACTACACACAATATTAAGCACTGGAGTGCACTAAAGCAAAGTAGACCAATTTTAAAGTTTTAATTGTACAGAAATTTCTAAGAGTTAAAATTATTGGTACTACTCGCTTTAGTTTAGACTGTTAACAATTTGATATGTGAATTCCATTTAATTTGGTTGTCAATGATGACCCCAGATACTTAATTTCCTGTAACCCTCTCAAGTCTGATACAGTTACACGTAGCAGCCCGAGGGCACAGTCCTGAGTGGGTGATAATCTGTGAGGCGGCAGGTTGTCCTCTTACTGGATAAAGAGAACGTCATATATTTAGTTTTATTAAAATTGATTGTTATTAAAGTGTGCTCTCTCATCCAGTCCCTTACCCTATCCAGACCGCGAGCTGCCAAATGATGAGCGCAGTTCCAATGTCGCCCTCAAATACTAGCGCGGTGTCATCAGCGTATGACACTAGATGTCCACCCAGTAAGCTCGATTTGATATAGATTCGGCAAGGTACGCCGCGACTAATTTTGGCCCTAAAATAGTGCCCTGTGGGATGGAAAACTTATTTGATAGTGGATTGCTTAAACAGTTGTTAATTCTACATCGATGCTCCTCTCTGATAAGTAGTTTTCAAACCACTGTAGAACTATTCTGTCGATTCCCACTCTTTTTAAGGCGTAAGTAAGGTCTGTGACCGCCAAAGGGCGTCCTGTGTACTCACACGTTTTCTAAACCCATATTGGTTTGATGGTAAGAGGTTACCTTCCTCTAGATACTTTGATAGCTGCCTATTAACGACTTTTTCCA
Source organism: Abscondita cerata (assembly GCA_030710515.1). Taxonomy (NCBI): domain Eukaryota; kingdom Metazoa; phylum Arthropoda; class Insecta; order Coleoptera; family Lampyridae; genus Abscondita; species Abscondita cerata. The sequence goes on along the minus strand of JALBCR010000552.1, from coordinate 101,143 downwards.
AAATTTTACCAATGTTTGACAACATTGAAATAGGTCTATAATTCGGACGTCTTTTTTTGGAACCTTTTTTTTTATATAGGGGAACGATAATTGTGCGTTTTAAACAAGTGGGGAATGTGCCAGTAACGAGGCTTAAGGTAAACAGGTGGAGAGGGCTGGGACCAGCAGGTTTTTGTATTTTTTAATGACTTCTACTGAGATGTTATCACAGCCGGGGCTCGACCCCCCCCTGAGACCACTTATACAATTTCCTATTTCCAACCATGTCACATCATCAAATCCGTCCCAGGTTATCCCATTTGGCCTACTATTGATATCCGGTAATGCCACAGGCTCATAACCGAGATCGGCAGCAAGCTTTTTCACCAACAGTCATAAAGTGCTGATTGAAAACCTGTGAGCAACTCTCAGACCCTAAAATAGTCTGTCCTTCAACCAGTAGTTCATTGATCTCAGTTTTTTCGAATTTTCCTTTGATAAATTCATTTAAACATTTCCAAAGTTTTCTACTATCATTCCCGGCTGTGGAAATTTTTTACCATAATAATTGTTTTGCATTCATTTATTAATCTGCTGCACGAAACGTTGCCTGATAAAACGCCTTAATGGTTTTGGTGCCCCTCCTCAAGGAAGAACAATCCAATTAGTTAATCATTTATAGGAGGAAATATTTACCTTTCATCATATCTAATTCTTCATATATGGCATCTCCGTCAACATCAGAACAGCTTCAAAAGACTTGGCATAGCACGATATCGTCAAACTACAATCAGGATACATATAACAACGTTAGAACTCTAGAAAATCACACACAAAAATTAGCTAAACTGCAGAATAGAAAAACCTTTTTAAAAAAGTGCAAGTACAACTTCGTTATTCCAACACATATCCAACAATATTTTAAATTCACATATTTGATTGAAACAGATTACACACCTTTTAGTAACAAACTAGCTACAATGATAAACAATTTTCAACAATCGATACTTAATTTAGAAATCGACATTACGTACTGGCGAGAGAGTAACCTCAAAAAGATGTAAACAGTCTTAAGGAAAGATTACACAACTCACTTAATTCTACAGATTGTCAAATTCTCAACAAAATTTTAAACAACAAATACAAAAATATTTATACAAAAAACAAACGTAATCTGATTAAAAATTTAACAACTTGTCTATTAAACAAACCACAAATTTTAATATTAAAAAGATGGTTGCATTTATAATCTTTCCAATATTGACTTACCAGATAATGTAATGCAGTGTCTAGCATTAAGTCCAAAATTTATGTGTAATTACAACGACAATAACATTCCATTGATTGACTTGATTAAAGATACAGAAAATATACTGACCACACATGACAACACGGACAAAGAACGTTTAAGAGGTAAAATAGTTAACATAATTACCAATTATACTAATAGGACAAGAAAATTCTGTAACCCAAGTAAGGACCTTTTATTAAGAGACTAGTGACATCTACCAAATTTTTTTTGAAAAATAATGACGGACTGATGGTTTTAAAATCGGACAAAGGTAATGCCACTGTAATTATACCTAAAGAAGACTATTTTACGAAATTAAACTCTTTATTAAATGACGACGTGGTTTATAATTTGACTAACAATGATCCGACTACGAAAATTCAAAACTATAACAACAAAATTACTAAAAATTACTTAACAACGGACATATAGACAACACAACTTACAAAAAATTACAACTTACACAAGCGTTCCACCAAAATTATATGGTTTAGTAAAAATACATAAAGACGATCATCCCTTAAGACCCATAGTTTCATGCATTGGAGCACCTACGTATCATTTATCAAAATTCATATCAGACATACTCAGTAATATTTCACACATTTTCATTCATAACATCAAAAACTCATATGAATTAATAGATACCATACAAGATACAACAATACCATCCAATTATAAATTAATTTCGTTTGATGTAAACTCTTTATTTACAAACATCTCCAAAGAACTAACAATAAACTTAATACAAAAGTATTGGGATGATATAAAAGCATTTACTACACTAGATTTAACATTCTTCACACACATTGTAGAGTTTTTGTTTGATGCAAGTTACTTCACATGTAATAAAAAATATACATGCAAAAATTTGGAACAGCAATGGGCAATCCTGCTTCCCCTATTTTAGCAAACTTAATAATGCACGATTTGCTTTTATATGTTCGTTACAATTTATTGTTTGAACCTATTTTTATGATAAGTTATGTTGATGATGTAATCACTTGCATCCCTGAAGATGAAATACATAATACTCTTAATATTTTTAACAAATACAATCTACATTTAAAATTTACGTACGAGATTGAAAAAGATAATTCATTACCCTTTTTAGATGTGAGGTTGATTAAAGATCAAGACACCAACAAATTATTAACTGACTGGTATTTTAAACCCATGGCATCCAATAGGACTATCAATTATTTATCAAATCACCAACAGCACCAAAAATAAATATAGTTAAATCTATGAAAAACAAAATAACAAAACTAAGTAGTCCTAAATATCTCACTAAAATCTAACCTCTCTAAAAATATATTGAAAAATAACAATTATCCTACTAACATTATTAACAGAATCTTATACTATAATTATAACACTAACACACCATCACCAATTAATCCCCTAATTCTCAATATACCTATACTAAAATTATTAATATACCTAACTTGACTAAACACCTTATCCCATTACTAAAACTACTAACGTCCACATAGCTACATACAATAACAATACTATTTACAACATTATCTACACACAATTAAAAGACAAGACAAACATTCTTGACAAACACAATGTAGTGTATAAAATAGACTGTCTTGACTGTAATAAATGCTATGTTGGCCAAACCAAACAAAAACACGTAATAGGATTAAAAATCATAAGTACGATTGCAAAAACAAAAAACCAGACTCTGCGTTAGCCGTACACCATATTGAGATGGGTCATAATTTTAATTTTGATAATCCTACGATTTTAAATGTAGAAAAGAATTATAAAAACGTCTAATAGCTGAAATGATATACATCATCAAACACAATAACAACATTAATTATAACACGGACACACAAAATTTAAGCAATATTTATAGAAATTTAATCACTAAAATAAAATAGAAGAAGGAATTCCCATTATCATATTGTTATCTAGTCATTCATGTTTGTTCGTTTCTACGTATAGAGTGTGTGTTTTATTAGAGATATTTATTTACATTTAATTATTAATTTATTTTGTGTTTGTTTTAATATCTATGTGTTTTTACACTTATCCAAGTGGCGGACCATTTATTTGTTTTAAGTAAGTAGTCGAGTCAATCACCTATAATTTAGATTTATATATTAAGGATATGATGTTTATATAATTTACCGTTAAATGTATTTCTTTCTTTTTAATAAACAGAGGCCTGAAGAAGTGCACATTCGGCTGCACGAAACGTTGCCTGATAAAACGCCTTAATGGTTTTTTGGTGCCCCTCCTCAAGGAAGAACAATCCAATTAGTTAATCATTTATAGGAGGAAATATTTACCTTTCATAAAAGAAATAAACTTCTTTGCAATGAATAAAGTGAATAAAAAGTAATAATTTTTTGCTGAATACAAGATATTAGTATTGATATGTTTATATAATAATATGATATTTTATTAAAGCTTAGTTAGTTTCTTAAAGTCCAACTCTGAGTTTATGGTAATAGACGAATTACTTTCCTTGCTAGGTTTCACTATTACTCTGTCGTTTGTGGGAACTGTATAGTTGTACCCATGAGCCTTTGCAATTTTTCAAGTTGTTTCTGATGAAAGATGGTTATTAGCAAACACTGATCCCTCAGGGAGAGCCCCACTTATTCGTTTAGCTGGGATACCTGGCTTTGAAGGATCTTGAAATGCAATTTGCTTAAAGCAATTTAACCAGGATTCTTTATCTTGTCTCTTTAAGAATTTAACTACGATTGGCTTTATTTTGTTTTTTCTTTGACCGGTATCCTATGGGCTGTACTTATTTGTTCGTATGTGATAGGGCTATTAATAAGTGTAGAAAGTTTGTTGAAGATTTCGCTTACTGATTTCCTATGGGTCTCACCAATGCCAGTGACTATGATATTCTCTCTAAGAGAATATGATTGTAGTGCTCTAATTTCCGTTTTCAGAGCTGAGTTTTCCTTTTTTAACTTTAAAACTTCACTATTAGTTTCCTCTATGGCTAATTTATTATTATCAACTTGCTGTTTATAAGTGTCCAGTTCGTTAGATATGTTTTTAATCGACTGGCTGACGCTTTCAAATTCAGCTTTGACATTTGGAGGTAGTTCGGAACTAACTAGACCTTTTAAGATTTGTCGAATGGCTTGCAAATCAGCCGGTGAAAGAGTCATAGAGCTCTGACTGCTCTGAGGTTAATTTGATGCTGACTGTATTTCACTTTTATCAAGTTCCTCATTATCTTGCTCTATCAGTGATTTTTCTAATTGTGATACGTCAAAGTTGGGGAGTGCTTTGTTACGACTTGTTACGCAGTCAGGACATTTCCATGTTGCTAATTTATTGTCCTGTTTCATGAAATTGTAATCATTAAGAAGCAAATCAGAACATTTTTTTCCAACATGAAAAACTGCCTCACATGCAGGGCACATGCACGTAATGATATTTTTGTCGAACAACATTTGCATGTAATAGTCATGATAGACGAAATGTAAACAATAACAGAAGGATTTGTTATTATTATATTCTGTGATTAAACTAAATAATCTAAATGTTACCTTTTGAGTATAGATAACAACCTATCCAGGTGAGCTGGTGCGTGCCGATGGTGGTCGCTGGTCGGTTTGGTCCGTATATATGTTGCAAAACAAAAAAAAAATGTGTTGATAAATCCCAAAAGTATCCGTAGAATGCCGAGATGCAATAAAATTGTATAAGAATTCGTTGTTATGAGTTACGAAAGAATTTGGGTGAAATCTTACGTATTGTCTTCTTATCACTTATCAGACACTCGCGTTTAAGCAAAATAGAAGTTATCGAAGTTAAAACGTTTCACTTTTAAACACAGATTACACAAACTATTAGATTGCTTTAATTTGAAAATTAATTTAGCCAGCTTTAATTTAATTAATGCGAGTGACCAAAATTACGTCTGCACTGCACTGCAAGCGCTTACACAACAAAAATGCGACAAAAATTCTAATGCTGCCGTTGAAAAGTACCGCCTACGATTTCCGAACTTCCACTTTTGTGGAAATTCATCGTTGTCTTCGTGAACATGGATTTGGCGTTTATAATAACCAAAGTCGCATTTGTTGTCGAAGAGACAACAGAATTATTTAAGCCTTCAAGATTGATAAAACAATGAGTACACGTCGAGCAGTCCAACAATTCGGTGTATGCCAATCTAAGGTTTTTAGAGCTTTTAAGAAAGATCGCCGAAAAGCCTTCCGTTTGCATCTTGTCCAAGGTTCGGTACCTACCTGAAGATGTTGAAAGACAACTTACGTTTCGCAGATAGATCTTGGAGTATGTTCAAATAAATCCAAATTTTCTGCACAATGCGTTGTGGACAGATGAGTCTAATTTCAAGAGAGCTGGAATCGTGAACTATCATAATCTTCATGTATGGGATCACGAAAATCCTAGATGTATTAGGAAATCTTCATTTAGCACTAGCTCAGTGCAAATGTGTGAATTGGCTTTATAAGTAACATTTTTTCCTCCTCCGTAAACGCTAATTTGTTCCACAACTTTTTGGAAAATATTCTTCCTGCCGTTCTTAAAGAAGTTCCATAAAATTTGCGTAGAGAAAGTAGGATGCAATTAGACGATGTTTTTGTATACTATAGACAGCAACTGCGGTAGTGACTAGACAAAAATTTTTCTCACCGATGGAACGTCAGACGACAACCGTCAGAATCTAATTCCCGGTGAAGGGCCAGTCGCTTGACCTGACTTAACCCTTCAACTGCAGGCAACTTTTCTATTTTTTTATACCGAGTCTCATTTTTATTTGATATTTAGAATATTCTCAGGGATTGAATTGAAGAAATTAAACAAACAAATGAAAAATTGAACATTTCAGCATAAATTTTATTAACATTGGACATAAATTATACGGGAAACGCGAATTTTGCATTCAAAGAAAACACATTGGAAACGTTATTAATATTTTTTTGGAGTGTGGTACATCTTGAAGCAAGGTTCTTGTTTCTTTCTACATTTTTTTTCCATCGGCATTTTTTCTTGAACAGCATACAGCACACCTTCTACGTGGTTCTATTTTTATAGGATTTGGTGGTATGTGTGCCTTTTAGTCAAGGAAATCGGCAGTAAAGTAATAAAATCGGCACTAAAGTATTTCATTATACGACGATTTTAAGTTCACATTTTCGCCGGTAGAGATGCGTAAAATGTATGTAAATTTTAAAATCGCGCATGCGAGTTGGAAACATTTGACGTAAAAAAGAAAACAACTGATTACATTTGCTAATTAAAAAACGATATAAAATTGTCAGATTTTGTTAAAATTTTGGGATTTCGGAAAAAATATAATATGTACCTCGGCACTAAAGTTTTTTTCATGACTCACATTCGTCATGAAAAATCAAACTTTAGTGCCTTGATACATAAATAACTATTATCGTGTTGTTTGTATTTTTTTTTAATAGAATAAATGCGTTGAATAGAGACTGATCAATCAGATGTCGAAATAATTTTTTGTATTATTTTTTCTGTCGTTTCCGCGAGGTTTCATAATATGACAGTTCTTGATCAGCTCTGTCAACATCGCCCATTGTGTTATTATAGTCGCATATCAATTGAGGTTTCTCTATTTCATCACCTCTTTTTGTTTTCATTATGCGCAATGATGGGTTGTAAAAGCGCAAATTGTTTTTTTGTCTTGGCATTTTAGGACCATAACTTTGCTTCTTTGAAAACCACTTATTTCTTCCTTTTTGGGTTTTGCAGATGCAAACACGGTCGGTGGATCCTTTTTATTTGAGCGAAGAGTTCCATAGATATCTGTTTTGCGTTGTAATAAATAATCAGCAAGTTGGGGTGATGTGTAAAAATTGTCAGTTGTTACGCAAAACCCTTTGTCTAAGAGAGAGTCCATTAGATGTAAAACAGTTTTGGTAGACATAGGGTATTTTTTATACTTAGTCATGTATAGCGTACTTTTGCCAACTTAAAGTAAAAAATTCCATGTATAACCTGTTTGCGATTCAAATAAAACAAATGACATTATTCCAAAACGAGATCTTTTCATGGGAATATATTGCTTCCAATCTAGTCTTCATTTGAATAATAATAAGCTTTCATCCACACTAACATTTTTCCTGGAACTAAACCTGTGATAAACTTGTTTCGTAAATATTCAATAATTTCGTTTTCTCAACTTCGGACATGGATGTGTATCTTAGTTGAAAGTATTTCATAATCAATCTGAACCTGTCCCGTGGCACGACTTTCAAAAAAATTGGAACACGAATTGATTCCCGTTTGGATTTGTACCATTCCTGTTCGGGTAATTTGATTATACTTTGTAAGATTTTTATTTAATTTTTACCAACATCCGTCCATTTCTTTGATTTTTACAAATTGAATTTTTGGACAGCGTAGAGTTTTCTTAGTTTGCATATTTGTTGGTTTCAGTTACCAGAATACGTATCAAAATATTGTCAAAAAATATAAAAAAAAATACTGACATTCTAGAATGTACCTCAATAAGCGAATAGAGAATGAAGATACAAGGTAGCGGTATAATGTTGAGATGTTTAAAAAGAGGTAGACATTGCTCTCTACTTCCACTTCCAGTCATCATCCTTTGGATACGAATATTTTAACACTATGTATTGCATTGCCCCACAAAATGATACATTTTAGTTTAGAATGTAGATAATTTAATTTTTAAAGTGCATTTCCAAATTCAAATTTAGAAATGTATTTTATAACTTGTAAGTAGTTTTAAAATTCATTTGCAATTCGTCTTAAAACTAATTCTATTCTAGTTACTAAAAAAAATTCTGTTGCCTATTGTAATGAAATTGTATTTACAATCAAACACTAATCTTTAAAAGATACTTCTTAGTCTTAAAACTAATCCTCTTTCAGTGAAGACAAAGAGAGTCCTTAAAAGCACAAATCCTTATTCTATAAAAAGTGTATTGTGTCAGATTATAAAATATGACTAGAATGACTAGTTACATAGAAAAATTATGTTATCTATTGTAATAAAATTGTATTTACAATCACTAATCTTTCTAAAATATTTCATAGTTTAATGGCACAAGAAAATACAAATAAGGTAAGAACGGTAAATGATTTATTCGCCAGTTTTTTGTAGATTTTTACCGCGACTTTTACACACCAGCTTTTATATCACGGCATTTTTGGCAGCTTTTTGTATCAAGTTTTTTGCCGGAGGCTTTTTTTCTGAGACTTTTTTCGGAGGCTTTTTTGCGTCTGTTTTCCGAGGTTTTTCGTCAGTTTTTTTTCTAAAGGTTTTTTTCCCGAAGCTTTTTATACCCCGGCTTTTAATACTCCGGTTTTTTTTCCGAGGCTTTTTTTTCCTAGATTTATTAAAAACATGTCAATTTTTAGTGTCATGTTGTTTTGAACCTTTCCTTTCCCATAATAGTCTTACGGTGTCTGAAATTTTATAGAATATCTCGAAAATTGAGCGACATATCAAAAAACTTTAAGAACAAAAAAAGTTAGGAAAAGAATGAAAAAATACTAAGTTCTACAAGTTTCGGTGAAGATGACACACACAAAAACAACACCCTGTTTGGTAATTAATCTAATTTTTTTTACACATATCAGTCACGTTTCCCTTAGCATTTAAATTTTGCGGCCATTTTACTCCATGAAAAACGTTTTTGGAATATGGATAATACAAACTATCATTATTTCGATTAGTTCTATCAATACCTAAAGCAGTTTTAGTAAAACCTAAATCACCCAGTATAATCTTAAATATTTAGTTTAATGGAAAAACTATATGCCTGAGGTAATTCATGCTTTTTATAATTTAAATTGAGTTTAAATCATACAACATGCACCAGCCCTCTTTATTTATACGTAATTTTTTATGAAAAACTGGGTTAAATATAAGAAACAAAATATTGTCTAAAGTTAGTTTAGGATAGAATTACGAATAATTTTCTAGTAGTCAAATTCAACTGAATTGTTATATAAAACCGTAAAAGGATCGTAAATAAAGTTTGCATATCATTAACGCCCTTCTTTAACAACAAATCCCACAAGCATAAAGTAATAAATTATATTACGGTCTACTCTACCCTTCAGGTGAGGAATTCAAGGGAATGTGTAAGTTTGAGCATCAATGATAAAATCTTGTTTTACTTCTACATGTACATGTACTAATATATATATATATATATATATATATATATATATATATATATATATATATATATATAAATATAAAAAATTAATATAAAGGTCGGTTTGTAGAAAATCATGTTAAATAATGTGCTGAAAAACGTTGCACTAAATTATATTATTTTCACTTTGTACAATTCCCTTACTAAGAATGTAAACAACTTAGACATTTTTTTAAACTCAAGTGGTATTTTGAAAAAAAAAATTTGAAGCTGGTAGCGGATGTGAGCATTAATTTAATGCATGAATTAAATTTTGTTCAACTGTTCTACCAATTTGCTAAATGAAAAGAATTATTGAAATATATATTTTTGTCAGGTACAGTAGAAGTAATAAACCATTTTTTTTACTTTTTGTTAAAAACATTCAATAATAAATTGAATTCAGCATATAGAAAAGCATGCAGCGAGATAAAGCAATTTGCTCACAAAAAAAAATAAACTAACACCGTACAGAAAAGTAAAAATACAACAATATATTATAGGGAATTTTTTTTTGTAAAATGTTACGTGATTTATTTTAAAATTCAGTATCATAATAATAGTTTAACCTTTATAATCAATGCTTTAACGATGAACTTAAGGCGCTGGAAAAACATCAATGTGTATGAAAGTATGAAAAATGCAGCGGGAAAATAATAAAATTTCCAACAACTTTTAGTTTATAACTGTTTTGTATAATTATTATTCTTAAAGACGTTGTTTAATAAAATTCAAATGAGATCAGCGCAAAATGGTTTTCGCTGCAATTAAGTATTGGATCAAAAATAGATATAACTTTTAATTTAAAAGTGTGTATTAGTAATATTTATAAAAATATAAAAAATTGTGTTGTAAGTTAAAAAATATCCAATCAAAGTTCCGGTATTAGAAAAACGTCTACGTACAGCCGTGAACTTAAATAAAGCCTACACCTTTATAAACATCCATAACATCCCTGTGACATAAAGTGCTTAGTGCAGGTAATTTCGAAGCGTGTACTTAATACTCTACCGGGTTTGTTTACCTTGCTTGTGTTTATATTACATGTATTTCAAAAACACAATTAAAGATCCTAATAGGTATTTTTGGAAAGGTTAACTTTGTAATTTCTATACATTATTTAAAATTATTGTTTTAACTTATGTTACATTTTACATTAATTGAATCCACTTCTTTTATTTGTGTTAGATCTTAAAATAAAACAATTTTATTTTTAAACAAATGATTTAGACATAACATCAATTCATGATAAAACCATTCATTTTTTGAACTATTTCAAATATTTTCAAAAATCTTTCTTTGGATTATTTCATTGTGATGTAAGCAAAATAATTTACTGGAAATTCTTTCTTAAAATAACAATGACATGGAGTTTTATGCCCTAGGGCTATAATTCTTTTGACAGTCAGAAATGTAGAAAACGTTAAACGTAATCTAAAAAAAGTTTAGAGCATAATTAGGCAGTTCCTTAATTAGGCTAATCACCTCTCACCTCATCAACCTGTTGACAACAGCCTAATTAGCAGTTGCCCTCAACGTTTTTTTTTAGATTACGTTGAATACTTTCTAAATTTCTGACTGTTTTCAAATTCCTATCAAAAATTTTAAAAGGAGTGGGGTTAAAAATGGAGAGGCTAATTATATATATTTGACATAAATTAGGAAGATTATTATTCATATCTGCCATCAGACACCAAACATGAACGGATACAAAAACAAAATACCAAAAGGTAATTGAAAAAATTTAACTTACTGGTTAGTATTAATTCTGCGATCTTAAATTACAGATATAGTGCAATGCAAGGTGGATCCCTTCTACGTAATGCTGCGGCACCGGTTTTCATCTCACATGTGGAAGTGTCATCCGGAAGATCACAAGAGAGAACAGGAAGAAAAGATGAAAGAAAAACCCAAACAATGGTAGCAATATGAAAAAGACGAACCGGCTCCCATTTCTTCTGGTTTTTGAGTGTTGGGATGATGATCCACCATGTACTAGCAATTTGCCGCAGCCGGGGAAGGGGGTCATCAAAAATAAAAAATTAATTATTTTATAAAAAATTATTTAAAAATGTATAAAAACTAATAAAAAATATACACTTTATTTTAATTTTCTATTTAAAACCCATTATCCTTTATTTCATATTAAAAAAATAAAAATTCAATTAAATTAAATGTGACTATATCACTCATCGAAATTTAAACCAATGAAAACGCTTGATTTTCAGTTGTTTTGACGTATTACAGCGGTTATTTTACTTATTATGACGTAAATCGAATATACCAAATCGAATATACGAAATCGAATATACGAACCCTTGTATATTTACTTTTGTCAAAATTCCGATTAAATAGGCAGCTATGATTTGAAATTCAAATGTTGGCAGTACCAACCAAAATATTACTGTGGATAGTGTAATTGTCATGATGGCACACTTCAGAGCACTCCACACACCCTACCTGTAGTTAAACGAGGACCATCACTACAATATAATTTCTAATTTGAGGAATGAAACTACAACATCATCAACGCTCTGTTCTACATGTACCGTGGCTCCAATGTCAAGTAATGTTTTTAATAATTGTACGTTTAATATAAATAATAATTAAATACATTTTATTACATTTTCTCTACATTTTACGTTTCATTTTCTTTTTGTGTATGTAATCAATCTTTAAGTTATTTTGTACGTCTGTGTGTATTATTAAAATTACAAATTAGGTTAGTAAATTACGTATGGAAAAACGTTGTACTTTTAAATTTTTTTAATTTATTTTCGTGATATAGTCTATCTGTATACAACTCGACAAATGAAAATTCTCGAAACTCGACGTATTGTCTAAGATTTTCACTTGTCTTGTTGTATAATATATGAATATTTTAAAATATGAGTTATAAGCAACTTAATCGGCAGATTATCACTATACAGGGTAATTCATAACTATTGGGACATAGGCCAAGGGAGGGTTATTTAGGTTAATACATGACTATAAGACTCAATATTCCTTAATAAAATATTGTTGTGAAAAAAGATACAGAGCGTTAAATTAAATTTTTTTTTCATTTTCTGTAAATAAATTCATTGTAAATTTATCAATTCTTATCAAAATCGGCATAAAGGCATAACTTTAGACCAAGAACATTATTTTATGTACTATTTCACAATTTGTTGTAGGGGGCGTCACGTGAATGATTCCTGATGATGAAATCGACTGGTAACTTTTTTTGAGAAAACTTTTTAGTAATTTTGATTAAAGAATATGACGTAAACATCATTTGTACACAATATTAGTACTCCTGTTTAGATACGATTATTTCATCTGTTTCCGAGAAAAACGCAGTTGAACAATTCGTAGTGTCAGAAGAGGATTTCAAATATTACTTCATTTATTAATTAAGGGTACGTTGTGGACTGTCAGATAATTATGCTTTTCTGTAGATTTTGATAAGAATTGATAAATTTACAGTGAAATTATTAACCAAAAATGAAAAAAAACATTTTTATCTAACGCTTTGTATTTTTTTCCACAGCAATATTTTATTAAGGCATATTGTGTCTTATGGTTATATTTTGGTCTGAATAACCCGCCTTTAGCCTATGTCCCAATAGTTATAAATCACTCTGTATATTAAAAAAAAGTGAATCATTTTGATGTATGGGATGAACAGGATTTTATTTTACGGTTCAGACTTGGAAAAAGATCGGTTCGATTCATTTTAAATTTAATAGAAAATCAGATAAGGTTTCCTACAATTAGGTAACTATTTAAAGCTTATAATATCCATCATATTATTACACTTGTTTTTGTTTTAGAAACCATGCAATTTCTCCTATGATAAGTTTATTGATGACATTACGGTTTTACGCTACCGAATCATTATTAGTTGTTGTTGGAGATTTCTGTGGAGTACACAGATCAACAGCTGGGAGGATTATACATAAAGTATCACACATGCCATTGCAACATTAAGAGCGAGATTCATTAAATTCCCTGAAAGAATTGATGAAATATCTAATACTCGCCAAGGATTCTTTAATATTAGTAGATTTCCACGTTGCATTGGTGCTATTGATTGTACACATGTGAGAATCCAATCGCCTGGTGGAGAACATGCCAAAAATTTTAGAAATAGGAAGTCATTTTTTTAATAAATGTACAAACTATTTGTGATTCTAATTTAAAAATACAAAATATAGTTGCAAGGTGGCCAGGTGCGTCTCATAACTCCACTATTTTCAGTAATTCTATAATTCGTGGTCAATTTGAAAATGTGTTATTCGGTGATAGCCTTCTGGTTGGGGATAGTGGATATGCTGTAAAACCCTACCTCATTACACCCTTGGCTAATCCAGCTAACAATGTGGAGAATTTATTTAATGAGTCTTTAATTCGGACAAGAAATACAGTCGAAAGATCCTATGGTGTCTGGAAATGACGGTTTCCTGTGTTAGCTTTTGGAATAAGAGTGAAGGTGGAGCGAGTGGAAGCAATTATAGTTGCAACTGCAGTGCTTCATAATATTGCAAAGTTAAGGAACGAAGTGATACCACCTGTCAATAATGAAATTGAAGCTGCTGTGAGGTTTGTGAATATTCCACACAGTATCGTACAAGCAGCAGGAAACAATGGGAACCACAGAATAAATAATGCGACTAGACATGCATTGATACATGAATATTTTGCAAATTTATAATTTTGATGCATTGGTTTTATTAGATACAATTAAAATAAGAATTGAATTAAAATTTTATTATTTATTTATTTATTTTTGTAATAACTTCCTCTTGCGTCTTATATCTAATTGTAAAGACAGTGTTCGCAACTTGTGCTTCTTCTGCAACTGCTTCATTTTAAGCTGGTGCTCCTGTTGGATGCACTTCGCTTGGAGCTTCACTTAATCTAATTTTGCTGCTGCTAATGCCGACCATTTCTCATTTGTTGTTGCCGTTGTAGCTTTTGTTTTACTTCTAGGTTTACTACCTCTCTTTGGAACTTCAACAGAAGTAGTTTCAACCACTTCAACGACATTTTCTAAAGGAATAGTCTGTTGTAGTTGCGGTTGCAATTCTACTGAAATGGGTTGCTTCAGCATTACAGGAGTATATTTGTTCCAAGTAGAAGTACTTGTTTCTTCTATACTACCGAAATCGTTTCCCTCGGTTATTATTGAAGTCGATGGTGCTTGTGCTATATTTACAAACAAGTTTAAAAACAAATTCTACTATAATTCTATGCATACCTTCGTTGTCATCATCATAAAATGATAGCAACCAACTCATTTAAGGACCAATCATTGTTTTAATTTCCTCGTCCACAGTTGTTATTGTGGTAATTTTGGGTGAACCGCCACCAGTTCCTGTACGATGGCATTTTTCATCCGCAAATTTTTTTTTTGCTGTTTTTTTTTAAGTTTTCGTATATACTACGCAATGTAGTGGAATCTCGATATGATCCGAGAATCTCTGCATTAAATTGATTGGCAATAATTTGCCATGCTTTAGTTTTATTTTCGTTGGTGGATACATCTGTTCTTTTGCATTCTATAATTCCTTGATGCAATTTCACTAATCCTACTAAAACCTCTTCTTCTTTTTTTGTAAAATTACTTTGTCTCTTCTTTTTTTATTCATTTTAGAATACGTAAATAAAAGCGCGAGAAACAATTTTGTAGGTTACAAATACGGTATGAAGTTAGACGTTATGTGCATTTGCACTACTACACGTTTAGTGTGGTTTAGTAATGGTTTAGTTAAACGTCAGTCAAACTACGATTGAAATACGCACTATCCTGTAAACGCAGTTTAAAATTTACACAGGGTTTAGTTAAACTACAGTTAAACTAGTATTGAAATACTGGGCCTTAAAATGTTTTCGAAATAAGTTTGAGAGTAGGTATTATAATATTACAAATCTTATAAATATTTTGCACATTTTCGACAATGTTCTCTACATGCCATAGTTTTTAAAGTATGTTCTATTGTGCCACCTGTAGATTGTGTATACTGCAAAAATACAAAATTTGAAAATTTTGTTAAAAGCTGAATAGTCGGTACCGTAATAGCATTTTTTATTGTTTTTAATAAACATTCCATAAAACATAAAAATTATAAGATACATTCCGATTTACATACTATCAACAACATCTTTCATAATATATTAAATATATCGACAAATTGCGGATCCATATCCTAAGTATTAAATAGATAAATCAAATTAAATGATGTTTACTTAAAGTATTGGCCAATACAAAAATGTTTAAAAAAATATAAAGAGGTTTACACACTAGTCGACAAATTTGTCGATCGCTTCCGGCATTGACGTTTTCCCCATACAATACTGGGTCAATTAAAAACTAATCTTGACCTATATAATTATCGTAAAATTGTTTTAATTTTGTAACCGTTTTCATTGTTAATATGTAACACTTAAATATTAAACTAAGTAAATGCCAACAGTTAACTGTAAAGACTAGTGTGCGTTTAAGTCATATACGTATTATTTTTCATATACCGAGCACGTATGGCAAATAATGAAGCAAACATTGTGAAACGGAGCTATACAAATCGTACATAAGTCGGTCTCTCAATTTCTCAATGTATTCAAAGCGCAAATGCGAAAACTTCAAAGTTGATTGGTTGTTTTCATAATTTAAACAACTTGATATTTGAAATGTTTTTGTTGGTTAGAATTTTTCGACGGATTCGTATAGAACTCGAAAAGTTAGGATAAGGTCGCGTCGATGAAAATCACGTTGAATATGAAGAACACCCTTAAAAAGGGCAAAAAGGGTGAAAATTTTGAAAAACGATACATTTTCAAAATCGTTTCGCATTAAAACGGTAAGACTTATTTAAATTTTGAAAACGCATTTACGTTCGGAAAAGACGGGTCTTTAATTTTGGTCTTTTGACTTTTTCTCGTAAAACGTAAAATTATAGGTCAAAAACGCGTTCGAAAAATGTCCAAAAAAAAAATTTTTTTTTCGTATTTTTCGGCGTCGTAGAAAGACTTTTTTGAAATTTTGAAATGACAATTCGACTTGTGATTGTTACATTTTTAGTTAAACAAAAGATTAAATTGCGATAAGCAAAAAACTGTAAAATAAAATTCAAAATGTCAAATTACGGAAACTTAAACGGCTATATCTTTTAAACAGTAAGAGATAAATGTGTTTACAAAAATTAAACAATGTCTAAAAAAATTAGAGGATTCATATTATATCGACGAATTTATCAATTTTTAACTTTTTTTTTGAAAATTTTTGGTGGTTATATCAATTTAACGTATTCTTTTAACGTCATTAGAATGTGTCGTATAGGCGCTGTGGATAGAATGGTTACTATCTATACTACTATACAACCAATAAAAACAAAGAACTTCGAGTGTGCGCTTAAAGGATACTGGGATATTAAGAGAGAAACTTATGCGATTTTAATATCTCTGTTTCACAATCTTTGCTTCACTCTCAACTTATTGCAGCAATGTAATGTTATCGGTATATGGAATTAATACGTATATGGTTTAAGTGCACGGCGCCATCTAAGCGATGCTTATTATATTTTTTAAAAAAACATTTTAGTATTGGCCAATATAGACTTTAAGTAACTTCACTTACTTTTTAAGTTTTAACTATTAAAAAATGTAAACTTAATTAAAAATTTATCTCCTCATCTTATCTAATAGATTTCTCCGTTTCACAAAGTTTGACTACTTTTTAAGTCTTCATTGTTTTACACATACCAATATTTACTACAGGAATAAAATATCTCAAGTTTGACAATAAACATGGCGTAACCGACCAAATGCAAAAATGCGAATCACAAAAAACAATTTTAATCCGAATGAAACATTCTACTTTTTCTTCAACTGAAATTACCCATTTAACTATTAATTACTGGTTTAAATCATAGGATTAAAAGTGACAATTTTAACTTCTAAGATTAAAAGTGGATACTTCTGTTGTTAAGTATCATTTTCTTTCTCGAGATACACAAAAGTCAACTTTAGAGACTTCTGACAGTTCAAAAATGTCATACTTTTGTAACGCTTGGAGAAAATGTTAAAACGTTTTTTTTAACACTCTTAACGTCAATGTTCTTACCTAATTACCAGAAATATTTGATACTCTATTTTATAATAAATAATATAATGAATAAATTAATTAATAAGAATATAACGTGTGAGATGCTTTATCTCGTGGGTGGTAAACAAAAATCATAATTTAATAGTAAGATTATTGTCTTCTAACATCTCAGCGTCTGAACATTTAACTTCAATTACGAATATTGTTTGTTCAGTAATGTAACGGTTAAAAAACAACATTCTCTATTGGCATTAGCTAGACACAGACATTTATCTAGTGTACAAAAGTCTGTTTTAAATGAGGTCTTAAAAAAATTAATCAATTAGTCTTAACAAGATAAAAAACTTTATATTTAAAATGTTTCAAAGGAAAGGAATACCAACTGCAGCGTCTATTTAACCAACAGAAAAACACCAAAAACTTTACTCGGACACGTGTTTCAACAGCTAAGCTGTTATCATTAGCGATACCGATACTAAAAATAAAAACAACGGGAAGCTTATATATACTATCTGCTTATCACGCATCGTTAAACTTAATTGATTCTTAGATAAGCTTAAATAATTCCGAAAATCCTAATGGACCGTTATTATCATAATTCATAAGCAAATTTCTGTTTTTAAAAATTTCTAAACTTTCATAAGAATCAAGTTCGTTTTTATTATATACCCTCTTCATTAATTCAATGTCGCCTACTCTATGGCCATTTTCAAGCATATGCATGGCAACACTGGACCTATCTGTGCGATGATATTTGACATGAGCTACGTGCTCTTTAAAACGAGTTTTAATAGGTCTCTTGGTTTGCCCTATATATACTTGGTTACAGTCTTTACAATTAATTTTATATATTCCCGATTTATCACACATTTCTATTGGGTCTTTCGGATTGCCTAAAAGATTTTGCAAGTTGTTACTACTAGAGGTTACTGTTTTATAATCAAATTTTGAAAATATTTTTGAAGACCTTTTGTGTATGTGGGATAATTTGGTAATTTGACATATTTCTTATCTATTTTGCTATTACTAGTTCCTAACGTTGTAATGTTTCTAATGTTTAACTTATGTTTATGTTTTCTAATTATGTTTGTGACAATTGATTCTTGAAAACCATTGTATGATGCAATCTGCTTAATATTTCGCAGTTCTTTATCAAAGTTTTGTTTTGACAATGGGAAATGTAATAATCGGTGAATCAAAAGTTGAAAGATGCAAGTTTATGTTGCATACTATGGTTGGAATCATTTGTTATAAACCTCATAGTGTTAGTGTCTTTACGATAAATATCTATATCTAGTTTGTTGCCATTTCTTGTCACTAAAGTGTCTAAGAAAGGTAACTTAAGGTTTGTTTCTGTTTCATAGGTAAACTTGATCGTCTCAAATTTTGAATTTAAAATTTCTACAAATTGCTGAGGGCTGTAAACTTTAGTGTCGATGACTGCAAAAACGTCATCTACATATCTACACCAAATTCTAGGAAAATAATCTAATTTATTTTTTATCAGTTTCAAATTTACCCATGAACAGGTTAGCCATAAACGGAGATAAGCTGTTACCCATTGTTGTACCATAATTTTGTTGATAAATATTATTGTTAATTTGAAAGTAGGTTTGACTCATACATAATCTTGCTAATTTAATAAAATTATCTACTTCTGAATTGTCTAAATGGTTTTGGTGTAACATATCTTTCAAATAATCTAAAGTGATATCTATCGGAACGCTTGGAAACAATGAACAGACATCGAATGAAACTAAAACTTCGTTCTCAGTCAGCTCAATGTTTTTAATTTTTTCAATAAAATCGTATGAATTTTGAACACTGAAATTTGATTGTTGATATTTAAAACTGTTGAATTTATTTGACAACCATTTAGATATCAGATAAGTAGGAGCATTAATACCTGAAACAATGGGACGCATTGCTTTTCCGGGTTTATGTAACCTAAGTTGTTTTGGTATAATATTTACACATTCTAATAAGACTCTACGGGTATCAGCAATCATTTTGGGAAGAGGATTTTTAGATATTAATGAATAGGGGCCTTCATTAAGCATCACCTGAACTGACTCAAAATAATCCTCTTTGTCCAAAATAACTACTTTATTGCCTTTTCTCTTTAAGATTTTTAACAATGTTTATTTCTCTCGCGTTAAATTTAAATTTTGGTAACTGCTGAATATTATCTGAAATTTGAATTTTACAGGCATTCTAATGAATTTTTAGAATTATCGTCTAAAAGTTTGATCGAACTTTCAATTCCTACAATAATCTTATCTATGGGCGCTTTGTTAAATTTGAGGTTATATTTCAAGCCTTTATTCAACAAAGTTAATTCGTCATTGTTAAAAATCTCCGAGGATTTGTTTACCACTATGTTAGATTTTTGGGGATCAAGTCTGTGCACCTCTTTTCTTTTATAGATAATTCTGTGAACTTTTTGTTGTGGGTCATCTTTTTTTGCCAAAATTTGTGTTGAATAATTTCATTAATATGGTGCAAAAACTTAATCCATTGAACATACTCGTCATCATTTAATCCTGAAGTCAGTTTTAAATGTAACTCATATGCTTCTAACTCTAATTTACCTAATTTACCATAATGACATTTAATTTCCAAATCTAACCATTTACGCTTAGCAAATTCAAGCGCCTTTTTACATGAGTATGAATTAAAATTTGCATAAACTTTAATAAATTTTGGAAAAACACCTGCTTTGCGGCAAGATTAATGAAATTATTCAACACAAATTTTGGCAAGATGACCCACAACAAAAGTTCAGAATTATCTATAAAAGAAAAAGAGGTGCACATACTTGATCCCCAAAAATCTAACATAGTGTAAACAAATCCTCGGAGATTTTAACAATGATTAATTAACTTTGTTGAATAAAAGCTTGAAATATAACCTCAAATTTAACAAAGCGACCATAGATAAGATTATTGTAGGAATTGAAAGTTCGATCAAACTTTTAGACGATAATTCTAAAAAATTCATTAGGAATGCCTGTAAAATTCAAATTTCAGATAATATTCAGCAGTTACCAAAATTTAAATTTAACTGCGAGAGTAATAAACATTGTTAAAAATACACCAAGAAAAATTATTGTTATCTCCAAAGCAGATAAAGGCAATAAAGTAGTTATTTTTGAACAAGAGAGATTATTTTGAGTCAGTTCAGGATGATAGCAATGAAGGCCCCTATTCATGAATATCTAAAAATCCTCTTCCCAAAATGATTGCTGATACCCGTAAATGCTGACTAGAATGTATGTAAATATTATGCCAAAACAACTTAGGTACACATATACCCGGAAAGCAATGCGTCCCATGTTTCAGTATTTTGCCTATCTGATATCTAAATGGTTGTCAAAGCAAATTCAACAGTTTTGAATATCAACAATCAAATTTCAGTGTTCAAAATTCATACATTTTATTGAAAAATGTAAAACATTGAGCTTGACTGAGAACGAAGGTACAGTTTCATTCGATATTCTGTTCATTGTTTCCAAGCGTTCCGACAGATATCGCACAGGTTATGTGAAAGATATGTTACGCCAAATATTTAGGCAATTCAGAAGTAGAATAATTTTATTAAATTAGCAAGATTCTGTATGAGTCAAACCTACTTTCAAATTAACAATAAATATTTATCAACAAAATATGGTACAACAATGGGTAACAACTTATCTCCGTTTATGCTAACCTGTTCATGGGTAAATTTGAAACTGATAAAAAAATAAATTAGATTATTTTCTAAATTTGGTGTAGATATCAGATGACGTTTTGCAGTCATCGACACTAAAGTTTGCAGCCCTCAGCAATTTGTAGAAATTTTAAATTCAAGAGCTGAACGATCAAGTTTACCTATGAAACAGAAACAAACTTAAGTTACCTTTCTTAGACACTTTGTGACAAATGGCAACAAACTAGATATAGATATTTATCGTAAAGACACTAACACTATGAGGTTTATAACAAATAATTCCAACCATAGTATGCAACATAAACTTTCATCTTTCAACTTTTAGATTCTCGATTATTTCCCATTGTCAAAACAAAACTTTGATAAGAACTGCAAAATGTAAGCAGATTGCATCATACAATGGTTTTCAAGAATCAATTGTCACAAACATAATTAGAAAACATAAACATAAGTTAAACATTAGAAACATTACAACGTTAGAACTAGTAATAGCAAAATAGATAAGAAATATGTCAAATTACCAAATTATCCCACATACAAAAAGATCTTCAAAAATATTTTCAAAATTTGATTATCAAACAGTGACTTCTAGTAATAACAACTTGCAAAATCTTTTAGGCAATCCGAAAGACCCAATAGAAATGTGATAAAATCGGGAATATATAAAATTAAATGTAAAGACTGTAACCAAGTATATATAGGGCAAACCAAGACTGTTAAAACTCGTTTTAAAGAGCACGTAGCTCATGTCAAATATCATCGCACAGATAGGTCCAGTGTTGCCATGCATATGCTTGAAAATGGCCATAGAGTAGGCGACATTGAATTAATTAAGAGGGTAGATAATAAAACGGACTTGATTCTTAAGAAAGTTTAGAAATTTTCAAAAACAGAAAATTTACTTATGAATTATGATGATAACGATCCATTAAGATTTTGGAGGTTATTTAAGCTTATCCAGAATCAATTAAGGTTTAATGATGCGTGATAAGCAGATAGTATATATAAGCTTCCCGTTGTTTCATTTTAGTATCGGTATCGCATGATGATAACAGCAGCTGTTGAAACACGTGTCCGAGATCAAGTTTTGGTGCAGTTTTGGTGTTTTCTGTTGGTTAAATAGACGCTGCAGTTGGTGTTCCTTTTCTTTGATTACTTTATACATGTTATAATAGTATAATTTTGTTTAAGCTCTAGCTGTTAAACTAATAAAAAATTGAAAAAAAACGTTTTTTCAATCAAAACGATGTTTGAATGCTTAAATAGCATTTTGCAATTCAGCGTCTTGAACATTTGCGAATTCCATCAATTATTGACTCTCTAAGAACATGAAGATTGTCCACCATACTCCCGTCTTCCAATTAGATATTGTTCTTCTTGGAATTGACAAAAAAAACATTAAAGCCTTATCTGCGACATAAGCCGTATTATAAGTAATAAGTTTTATCGTTGATCACGTTTTGAATATAATCTAAGTTTAAACGCATTCTTCAAAATTGATTTTTTGATTCTAAAAAAAAATTAAAACAAAATTTTGTAATGAAATAATCAACTTTATGTCTTTAAAGTTTAGGATTTGGATTATATTACATGATATAAATATATACGATGCAATAATCCTAAGGAATTCGATATTTGAGATTTGAGACTAATATTGTACAGATCTTGGTCGAATAGTAATTCTTTAACATAAGCAATTACATCTAATTAAAAAATCGTACGTCTTCTCAATAAATGAATCACTAAATTTTTAATATTCACCCAGTATTTAGAATAAATTTAGAGATATAGGTATGATACAATTTGGTACACGTAATAATCTTGATCAATATAAGCACAACCAAAATCCCTTTGTTACTTTATTCGAAAAGTAAAGTAACTACATTTTCAGTTATTTTTAGACGTAGATAATTGACGGTGGAATCGAAATACAATTATATTAAGGGTTTTATTTCAGATATATTTCACGAAACAAACGCTCGAAATGTTGATTTAAAAAAAAACCGATTAAGGTCGTACAATACACAATATCTCTATAAATATTTTCCGAAAACAATATAAGCACTTTCCTTTTTAATAATTTCAGATATTGTAACAGCTTTAACCTGGCCTAAACCCTTTAAAAGGGTTTTTTGTAGGTAGAGTTACGTGACACCTTCTAAATGTAAATCTGTGAATTTTCATGATTAAATGCACAGAGAAAAGCTTTCAGTAAGATTATAGATTCACCGTACAAACTGAATTTAATCATTGATAATCAATGGTTTAAAGCGGGCTACAGACGCACGTTGTTGCATGACAAACATGCGTGTACATTCATGAATGACATGCAAAAACGTGCGTGTGTAGGTAGAAATCATGCTACATTCATGAATGTACATGCATACTGCGTGTCATTCAATTTTACAAGCAGCGCCTGAAAACTTGCATGAACACGCAGCATCTCTCTGCGTGTGGAGACATTTTTTCCGTCATTCATGCTCGTTGTACAGTAGTATCCGTCAATTCGCAAGTTGAGGTTAGTCCATTTGCAATGTCTGACTTGAGAACTTTAACGCGTGAATATACAAAAGAATTTATTGAATTATATCGAAGTTATCCCTGCTTGTGGAAGATAAAATGCAGGGATTATATACATAAGAACAAAAAAAAATGCTGCTTATGAGTCGTTACTTCGGAAACTTAAAAGTGTGAAGCCGAATGCAACAAAAAGACTATTCTAAGCAATTGCGGATTTACACGAGGGAGTACAAAAATGTGGAAAGTTCTAAAAAATCGGGATCCGACGCCGATGATATTTACCTAAAGATCGTCCACTACGAATGTAGAAAGTGGGCAGGAGGATGATTCTGATGCGCAATCTGAAGACGAAGATGAAGAGGACAAGGAATCGAGAGCCGAGGACGAGGTATGTGCTTTACTTAGAAAAAAAACAACAAATCATGATATGGATGTAATACAGTACAATTGTAAATTGAACAGTTGTGTGGTTCTTTCAATTGCATTTTTGTTAAGAAAAACACTATGTTCAGCACTACTTAGGTGACCTAGGCGAAAAAGAGACTTAAGCGATGGAGGAGACAAAGCCGAACAAATACTAAATATTGTCAGCAAAAAGCTTAACAATCCAGAAGACGAGTTAGACATCATAGGGAAAAATGTCGCCATAAAATTACGCCAACTACCTTCGCAGTCGCAGCTTTTTGCAGAAAAATTTATCAACGATGTCCTGTTTAAAGCTCGCCTAGGACAAATCAACGAATATACCACTATCATGTCACCTCCGTACACTCCACAACACCCGCCCACGTATCAAACGTCAATGTTTCCTAATCTGCAATGGTCCTTTAGTAACAACTTAGCGCCATTGGTAGAGCCGAGTCATGCTGTGTGGAAGGATGGTTTGCAGACGTACTACAACGATTACAGCCAATTGCCATAAGATCTTTTCCAGAAGAATTTTCAGAATTTATATTTCCTTTCGTTTTGATACCTATGTTTTTGAATTCTAAGAAAATAAATATGCGTTTTTACCTTCATATATTGTTTATGTAACACGTGAAATATGGCTGCATAGGTCTCAGGGAATAATTTCTCAACGATTGCGGAGAGATGATGGTAGAAAACTTGAGATCTTCGTAATTTCGGCCAGTCGCTAGATACCGAAGGGTGGCACTTAACCTTTTGTGTGGGCTTATTGCCCTTCTCATAACGCTGTCTTCACGTCTTATTAAAGGCGTTACTAAATCTAGAAGTTGTACATATGTATTTTCGCCCATCCTAAGATAGTTGCGGAAGTCATTCGGTTCCAGCCGT
Source organism: Abscondita cerata (assembly GCA_030710515.1). Taxonomy (NCBI): domain Eukaryota; kingdom Metazoa; phylum Arthropoda; class Insecta; order Coleoptera; family Lampyridae; genus Abscondita; species Abscondita cerata. Next base: position 76,113 of record JALBCR010000552.1, on the reverse strand, counting down.
AATTCCTCCAACAAATTTACATGGAAATATTCCGAGCGTTTTTTAAGCCACTGCTTGCACCACAGACTACGACATTTCTTGTTTTTTTCTTTTCTGCTTCACTACGAAAGCACACGCCACTGCTATCACTTCTAATTCACTTAAAGAAGCCATTATGTGTGTAGCAACTGCGGAAACTACTTGAAAACTGACGTACATCTACGTACGTCTGTGGGCTGAACTTGTTCACATGCATGCATGTCATTCATGAACGTACACGCATGTTTGTCATGCAACAACGTGCGTCTGTAGCCCGCTTAACACAACAGTTTTAAATAAGCCTGTTTATGACGTCGTTAAAAAGAATCACGTGAACACATGTGACTAATCCACCAGTGTGTTGCAGCACGATAGTGGTATTAATTAAAGATAGTGGATACATTTTTTATAATATAGCAATAAATGACCTACAGGGCAACAGCGTGACTTTCCAAATTATTGACACCATTTTGACCAAATTTGATATTTAGATATTTTGTAAATGTAGCGAGGGTTTATTAAGCCAAAATCGGTCAAGCTTCTAATTTAAGTTAATAATATCTTTATTTAACTTGCGTTGGAACTAAATTCTCCAATCCATAAGTTATAAGATCGTATTTCGTTTTTGCGTTCTGTTTGTCCTGATGAATGGTAGATTGTACAATGTACAGGTACATAATCATTATGGGTCTCTTTTCTTTGAGTTATCGTTTAAAAAACAGATTTGTTGGAGTAGTTTTCCAAACTACTTACAGTTTTAATTTCATAAATTATGAGATATAGATGAGTTTACCTACTTATTTAAAAAAAAAAACGTTGTAAGGATAATTTGTTAACATTGATCTTGTGAAAATGTTAACATTTTCTAGATCAGAACCACAATGGGCTTAAAGCGTTTCCCATGGAATATTCCCCATTTTATTTCTATGTCTTCCGTTTCAGTGTATTGGCTGATGTATACGTGTCCTCCAAGTTGCCATTATCGTTGAAAGAAATTTTATTGTATCTAAAAGAATTTAAATATTTTTAATGATGTTTTCAACCAGGAATGTAGGACACTGTCGAAGGCTATTTGTAGTTGATATAGCACGTCTGGATACTCCTTTGTTGATCACGGGTTTTCTATTACCCATTGATAGATAGATATTTTACTAGTATGTCTAAATTAACATTTTACAAACGGTTCGGTCACCCTGTTAACTTAAACTACATCCCTAACAAATTCTCTAAAAACTAATATAATGCTCCTTCTTCCACATAAAAATTTTCTTCTTTCTACTACTTCCCACATCCATTCCTCTCCTTTCCCTTTTTCTCCTAATATTACTTGTCTTTTTCTTTCTTCTCTTCTGATTTGTTCACACTCTTTCATCAAGTGCTGCAAATCCTCATATACCTCCCCGCACATTTTGCACTTTTTTTCTCCATCTTCTAGCCAATATCTGTTTACATTTTCTTCATCTAAATCTCGCTATCACCCTTTTCGTCTTTCAACTTTTGTTTCCTGTTATCTATTTCGGTACTCTCTCAGTCATATCCTTTGTTATATCGTTCTTCCTTTATTTTTGTTCTTCTTTCTTAAGTTTGCGCATCTTAACCTTCTTACTATGTCGTGTTCTATACTTATAACTTCTGCTATTCTTTTTTCTATTTCTTCTCTGGCATATCTTACTCTTTAGTAATATATTCTTCTTTCTTCTTATCCTAATTTTCTTTTAAGTCTCTTGACTTCTTTCCAACATTCCTTTAGAGTTGTATTTTCCTTCCTCTTGTCTAACTCTTCTTTATACCTCATTGCTATCTTACCAGCTTGTACTCTTATCATCTCCATTTTTATTTCTTTCCCAATTATATATGACGGTGTTTTCTTTTCTAGCCCCAACGTTAACCATCAATACTTTTCTTGTACTTTTCTAATATTTCCCACTTCTTCCATCCCCGTACCTCTGCACCGTACATCATAACTCTGCTCACTAATTTCTGAATTTTCTATGTTAGCTCTAAACACTCTCTCTCCTATTCCCCACACCTGCCCCACAACTTTATTACCTTTTTTACTAATTCTCTTACCAGCCCCTCATCTTTATTATTATATTTTATAGTATATTCTAGATATTTCCATTCGTTCACTCTTATTCTTCTTCCTTGTTTTTTTTAAAACACCATTATTTTAGTCTTTCCAACATTAGACTTTATATACTTTTTCACTACTTCTATAGTTCCTCTTATTTCTTCTTCCTTACTTGCCATCACCACAAAATCGTCCGCATATGCTAAAACCCATACTCTCTTTTTTCTTATTACCACTCCACCCCTTTGTTTTTCTTTATTACCTTTACCATTCTTTCCCTTTATTCCTTTTTCTTACCCCTTTTCTCTTAGCTCTTTCTATAATTCTTTCCTATCCACGTTATCAAACGCAGCTTTTAGATCTAGAAACAAAGCGAACATCTCCCCCCCCCCTTATTTTCTAGTTCCTTGTTCACCAACTGCCTCAATTTATACATATTGTAGATCGCACTTTGCCCTTTCTTAAATCCCGCTTGCCAATCACCTATTAAATTTTTTCTTCTATCTAGCCTCTTTTAATATTTCCGGGTAGATCTTGTACCTTGCGTTTGTGATACTCACTCCTCTGTAATTCCGTTACTTCCCTTCTATTTCCCCTTTTATACATCGGACATATTATTGCTTCCATTCACTTTTTAGGTAATCCTTCCACTCTCCATATCCTGCTTCGTATTGATCTCATCCTTTCTCTCATGTTAATCCTTGTATATTTTCATTCTTCTGCTTGTGTTCCATCCGCCCCTTTAGCTTTCCCACTCTTCATTTTACTCAGCACTTCTTCTAGTTCCACTTTTCTTATTTCTTGATTTTATTCTCTCCGTCGGTTTTTTTGGCTTGTTTCTATCCCCTTCTAACAACTCTATACAGTGTTTCTTCATTTATTTTTGTCTATTTCTGATTCTTGGTTTTTGCCTTTCTTCTTTCTCTATTTATAAACTTCTCCTTTATTTTAATTTCTTTTATTTTATCTTCCACCTTTCTCTTATATTCTTCCTTTCTTTTGTTACAGGTTTCTTTATATTATTTTTTTAAATTCTTATACTCCTCTAAACTTGTGTGTCCTTTTTTTCCATTTTCTTCTCCCTCGTGTTGCTTCTTTCTTTTTTTTTCTTGCACTCTCTGTTCCACCAATAACATTTTTTTCCATTCCTGTTTTATGTTTTCGGTATGTTTTTTTCTACTCCTCTTACATTCTTCTTACAATGTCTTCGATTTCCTTTTCTATCCCTTTCTTTGTTTCTTGGTCGTATTTGATTATTTGTTTATATTTTTCTATACTTTCCTCTGTTCATACTTTTTTTACTATCCATTTTTTTCTTAGTTTTTCTTCCTCTTATACTTCTCTTTCGTTGAAAAAAACTTCTATTGGTTGATGATCTGATTCTTATTCTCCCCTATTTTAATTTTGTCTATTTTCCACAAGCTTTCTTTTTGTTCCTTATCACGTAATCTATTACCGATTCTCTTCTTTCACTTATGTATGCTTTCTTTCTTCTTCCATATTTCCATTAAGAATTTTGTATTACCCTATTGATTTCTCTTGTTTAGGTGAGTATGTGAGACTGTAATTGTTTTTATATCAGAAATTCTGTAAGTTGTTCGTTCCAGGCCATTTCCAGTTACGAGTGCGTTTTACTGTGTCTTTTACTTCTTCTATTGTTACCTGACAGTCTGTTTGCATCCGAACCAAGTTTTATTTGTTTGTTTTTCTCTCTTATTATCCAAGTTGCTGACATGTTATGTTCTACACTGTTAGACTATATATTCTCCCAAACAGTTGTTATTTCGTCTTTGCTTGATGGGTTACGAGTTGGTCTGTACCTCTCAGATTCTTATAGAATAATGTTTTGTTGCGCCCGAATGTTTTGTTTTCATTCTTTCTCTCATTCGATTCTTTACATAGCTTAATGATTAATGATAATTATCTATCCACTCTTTGTAAAGTTTTTTTTGTTGAGAGACCGTCAGACATAAATCGGTCGTCCTTTTAAACATTTATTTTGATTTTGATGTATGCTGCTAAATTTTTATTAATTTAATTTTTTTTTGAATAAAATACTTTGCAAGAACCTTAAACATTCAGAATCAAATAAAATGGCAAATTTCCTTTCATTATCGGACTGCAAAATAGATTGGACCCCAAATTGCAAGCTTACCTTAATTCTGCTAATAGGTTATAGGCCCAGATCAAGCGTGAACTATAACAAGGTAGTGCTTTCTTTACAAGTGTTGGAAATTTGGTGATTATAGCTTACCACCTAGTTTCGAGTATTTTAGTTCTAATATGGCTACAAATAATGGTACTCAAAAAGAAAAATTGCAAACGTTTATGTTATTGCACCGTCAATTAAAACAATTACATTTTAAAGACCTTATCGTGTCTTGCGTAAAAATGTAATAACGGGCCAAAGGAATGAAACTCTAAACTAGCAAAAAAAAAACACCAAAACACTATACTCAAACACATTTTTCGATAACTAAACTGTCATCATCAGCTAATTGACACTAAAAAGAAAGCAACAAAACTTATATACAGGGTGGCTAAACGAAAACGAAACGGCGGCCATGTCGGATTTGTAGAGATTTTAAACAGAAAACGCTTGGACACGTCAATTTAGATTGCCAGGGGGAAACATTTTTAGAGTATAATACCACCCCTGTTTGTCATCCTTTAGCCAGGGTGGAACTAACCTCAAAAATTTTAAATAGAATAGTGGGTTGAGTTATACCTTGTTTGAAAGGTCTTTTATTCTCTTTACGGCTATACCTAGTTTAAAAGATTTTACTTCAACGGTTCTCAAACTATTGACTATTTTAACATTTTACAGTTTTTTGGAAAATAAACCGCAATTCTTTGTCAAACTATTAATTTATTAACAATCATATATAAACACTAGTCCTACAAATGCTGAAAATGGCCACCATGTCAGTACATGTGAATTCGGCATACCTATGACGTCATCGTTATGCGCAATTTACTTACCAGGCAACATGTTCTCTATTCTACTAACCTTGACCGTTCACCTCCATGCAATAATACAGATTTTGTTCAAATCGACGTAGGCGGGGAAAAAATAAGAATGTCAAAATACAAATTAACAATAAATAGTAATGTCACTTAAAATGTTAAAATAGTCAATAGTGAGAGAACCGCTGAAGTAAAATCCTTTAAACTAGGTATAGCCGTAAAGAAAATCAAAAAACCTTTCAAACAAGGTATAACTCGACCCACTATTCTATTTAAAATTTTTGAGGTTAGTTCCACCCTGGCTAAGGGATGACAGATAGGGGTGGTATTATACTCTGAAAATGTTTCCCCCTGGCAATCTAAATTGATGTGTCCGAGCGTTTTCTGTTTAAAATCTATACGAACCCGACATGGCCGCCGTTTCGTTTTCGTTTAGCCACCCTGTATACATACTATTTGCTTGTAACCATTGTTTTTATATACTTATAGTTCCACAACCCAACGACCTCAATTTCAGCCCGAGTTATGGGGGTTTAATCGTGTTAGTTACGGACGCAGCCGCACCTAAAAGCGGTAAAAATGTAAGGTTACACCTTACTTTAATTTTAGAAGACTTGATAATGATAAAAAATTTTATCGAAACCATGGTAGTCAACAACTTGAATTTTTATATGTAAGAATAAATAATTTTTGAGGATGGTGTACTTTTAATATCAGAAGATTGAATTATTGAATTTATTAATACAGATAGATTAACCTGTAATTAGCATTATTTACAATTTAATAATTGCATTGTTTTGAATACTGCTGTAGTGATTTGTAAAATTATATTTAATCTCTGCTTTCCTGTACCATTGCCTATACCATTCTTTTCTAAAAACAAAGCCTATACTTAGAACAATGATTTAACAAATAAAATTGCCTTGTGGCGTTATTTAGTTCTTCCTTGATAGGTACGTACATTGTTTTAATATTAGAATTCAACAGAAGATTTAAAAGTAATTAGCATCGTTTTGAATTTTGTAATTGCATTTTTCTGATAATCCGGATTTTCTATAGTTCAAAAATGTATATAAAGTAAAGTTAATACGTTCTCAAATGATTCGAGTGGGGAAGAAATCAAGTCACAAATAGACTTTAAACAATTACCTTAAATTTATTGTGCTTCTGTCTTTTTCACGAGTCACACTTATTTAAAAAATCATGTCGGGACACAAATGTGCATTTATCAATTGTGGAAAAAGTAAACGTAATTTTCCGGAATTAGTGCTCCATCGTTTTCCAAAAAATGTTGAACGACGAAGAGAATGGATTCTCAGATCCGGTAAGTTTCTTTTAAATCATATTGTACTCAATAGCATCATCATGTATCATTACATCTAGTATCAATTCAATAGCAATCTCATCATGAAAACTACACGACGCGTTCAAAAAATTCAAAAACCCTCTGAAAGACGTCAAAATAGCTATTTATGCACCAAGTGCGTTACAATAATGATTACGCTAAAGCCCTCAAGCTGGATTCATGGTTCTCCGGGCGTAATCATTCAGTAACGCCATGGTGCATACAAGATTTTATTTTTCACTTTGTTTTCTTAAAAACAACAGAATTGGCGTCTTTGGATGAACCTTTTACCTTTACAAATACCTATTACCATTGTATTTAACAAATTGCTCACTAATTGTCAAATTTAGCATTAAATTGCAATTATGAATACGCTACCAGAATATGTACATACAAGAAAATGCTCAAAAGCTACGGAAAGTTTGCTACCCGTTAAATCAAAACCAAAATATGAGAAAGGATACTTAATTCTTTGTATGTATTACTAATTGTATTTAGTAAAATAAATATGATTGTTTAATAGATCATCATTTAAGGTCAAACAATTTTAAGGGCGTAATGAATTCATTACGTCCTCTTATTACGCCCTGGTGTTATGGAAATGTTTATATATCTCGTATCGTAGGGGTTATCAATCAATTATAGTAAAGTGAAAAATAAAAAATGTTATATTTATTGCGTCAATTTTTTTAATTCTGCATGATTACAATATTCTTTTGTTATTTTTATTTACATAAAAAGGTGTTTTTCTACTTGTACACATGAAAGTAGGCTTTTTTTATCAGTTGCCATAGTGTGAAAGTTGCATTTTCATCTCTAGTAGTGAAAGTAACTTACGCTTTTAAATTATTGTAATAAAATTTCGATAAAATTGATGATAATTTCTGTTATCGATGTAATATTGTCATTTTCACTAATATTAGATTAAATAATGAAAGATTCCGACGTATTTGAAACCTGTTTTTTTAAATTATTTAATTATTTTAGGTTTTTATTATTTTATTCTCATTTTGTAGAAAATAGTATATTTTACAACAAGAGATAAAAGTTTTGCTATCGCTCGTGAGCAAATTTTTCTCTCAAAAAAAACAAAACCTTTATCTCTTGTTGTAAAATATACTATTTTACTTTTATTCATTTGTTATTGATTCTAAATTTATTTTTTTTACATTTACATAAATATGAGTTGTATACTTTTTCATTTTTTTTATTCTGCATATTTTAAAGTTCAATTACTTTGGTGCCGATTACAAACACTTAAATGACGATTTTTTGTAACTTTACTGACGATTTCGGAAAAAAACTAATTTCCAGTTTTTTGCTTTATATACCGGGTGTTTCAAAATTTAGCACAAATATTTTAATGGCGTACTTTTGAGACTCTTCGAGCTACAACCATCTTAATTTTCTTTTGTTGAGAAGCATGTAGGGATGAGTTGTAGTGGCGGAGGACATTTCCAGCACTTAAAGACATCAATTTCTTTGTTTTTAATAAAATTTAAAAAAATTAATTGTATCAAAAAAATGTTGAAGACCGAAATCTTAAATTTTTGAATGTCCAAACAGATGAAATTCTCATTTTTTAAAATTTACAAACCAAAACATAAAATGTTTTCCTTAAATGTGCCTACCCCCTTCCTCCCCCCTTTGAATTTATTGTTATGTCATTTTAGAGATAAGATACAGTAGAACGTTCAAATCAGCAGTAGACTGTAAATTTTAAAGAAATTTAATAAATAATTGCAGTCAGAATTTTAAAAATCGATTTTTTAAAGAAAATAAAGATGGCTGTAGCTCAAAGAGGATGTATTTTAGGAGACACATTTATAGGAAAAAGTCTTAATTTCATCTCAAAAATACACCATTAAAATATTTGTACTGAATTTTGAAACACCCTGTAGAATCATGGTTTTTAATGTACTTTAACATAATTACCGAAAGGAGTTGAATTTTGTAGATTACAACTGAAGATGGCTTATTATAAAAATATTATCTTTATGTTTCAGGTAATGCATCTTTAGCTCTATTAGATGAAGACAAGTTGCGAAATCGGTATTTGTGTAATCTGCATTTTAATGAGCCTGACTTACAAGGCCCATTCCGCCTTACAAATGGAGCAGTTCCTAAGAGATACGATGATGATGACTTTACGGTTCTTATACCTACTAAAACATATGCCAGAAATAAAATCTGTCACAATACTCTACAGTTAAATGATCATAATAATGACGAAACAGCAATCACGAGCCCCAAGTGGATAACAAATTTGATCGATTTGCTTGCACATTTACAAGGAACATCCTGTAAACGTCGGTTGTCTATAGGATCAGAAGTCGCAAATCATACTAAACTACAGAAAAAAATTAAATTACAATCACAAATTTTAAAATCAAAATCTGCAAAAATTCGTAATTTGAATAAAACAGTATACTCATTACGTACTAAGAACTGTATGCGATCTAGAATTGAAACGCACTCCTTCAAAACAAATGAAGCTAAAATTTTTGTAAGCATGCAGCTCTTTCAAAAAACTTTATGGACCCTTAGTGAAAAAAAATTAGCTATATCTTTTTACTACAAATCACCAGCTGGCTATAAAATGTTACAAAATTATTAGTTCTCCCTTCAATTTCAACTATACAGCATTGATAGGAAATCTAAATTTAGAACAGGTTGCAATGATTCTTTATTCAAACAAATTCAATTAAAAGCATCAACAATGAATGAAAATGAAAAAATTGCACAATTTTTTTTTTGATGAAATGTCTATCAAAAAAGTTTGAAGAGTATTCCAAATCTATGGATTTTATAGAAGGATATGAAGATCTTGAATCTTTAGGTAGAACAAACAATCTTGCAAAAACGGTTTTAGTTTTTATGGCGCAGGGGATTTATTCTTCTTGGAAATTACCGTTGTGTTACTATTTATCTGCAGGTCCTACAGTATCCAAGAATTTTGTTCCAATTATAAAGGAAGTGTTAAATTATGCTTTTAAGAGTAATTTAGAAGTAAAAATTTGAGTTTGAGATCAGGGAAGCAATAATCGTAGAGCATTTTCTACTTTAGAAATAAATAAAGAACAACCCTATTTTTTTCATAATGGAAGACAAGTTTTTTGCATATATGATGTTCTTCATTTGTTTAAAAGTTGACGCAACAACTGTTTAAACGGGCAATATACTAATAACAAAGTGTATTCATTTCAAGATGTAATTAAAACATACGAAATTGATAACAGGGGTAGTTCATCGAGATCAATGCTAAAAATATCACCTACTCATTTAAATCCCAACCCATTTCAAAAGTTAAGCTGCAAATTAGCATTACAAATTTTTAGTAAACAGTGTCTGCAGCAATGCGCACGGCAATTCTTACAGATGAATTAAATACACCTTCTGCAGCTGATACTGCTGAATTCATTTTACAGATGGGTAAATTGTTTGATGTTCTGAACAGTAAAACTCTGTATGATCGAAATCCTTATAAGTGCGCCTTGTCACTTCAAAATAAAAAAGAACTGAAACATTAGAGTCATGTTTATCGTTTTTTAAAAATATACAAAAAATAAGCTACACAGTAATAGTGAGTAGACCTCCTTATCTAGAGGGTATGTGTATGACTATAAACTCAATTTTGTTATTTTTTAATAGCAGAAATAAAAAACGGTAAAAAAATATGTTTTAACAAATCGATTAAACCAAGACATTCTAGAGAATTTATTTTCTATTTTTCGACAAAAAGGTGGATACAATCATAATCCAACTTCACCCTTTCTTCGTACTTCTTTTAGAATCTGTACAATAATAAATTTGATGAAACCAGTAAACAAAAACTGTGAAGATGATGAGGATATATATTTAAATTTAACAGATAACGAAGTCAGTGAAGTAACTTCTCACCCAATAAGATTGGATGTCGGCGATTCCAATTGTAGCTATATTTTTAATGATCAGAAAACATCAAACTTAGATAATGTTTCTATAGAATCATCAGTTACAAGTAATGAATTTACCAAAAGCATCTCCCTAGATACCTGCTCAGTAGTCTACTTTGCAGGATACCTTGCGAAACAATGTTTAGACAATTTTCAATGTTTAAAATGTAAAATTTCTTTTCTCATAGAATCAGAAAAACCGTCTACGTTAACAAATTTTGACGAGATGTTTATAGTGCATATACTCAGTATACTATTGGCGCGGAGTAATAAACCTGTCAGAATTATCGAATCTCCCGTATTGCAGTGGCGTAGGTACCTGATACGTTTGGAAAATCATATTTTAGTAGGTAAATATATTATAATAGTAAATTCTACCTTGATATGAATTATTATGTGGTTTCTTTTATTGTTTCAATCCTTACTTTGTGGAATCTGTTTTCATAGTAAATAATTTAATTCAGCAATATTCCACCGTTTAATAAGATATAAATAGATACAAAACTTTTGTAAAACACAGTATTTGAATATAAAATTAAACTCTAAAATCGATAAATGACAAATGTGTCGTTTCTCAATTTGTCTATTTTAAATTTTAATTTTATATAGGTACGTATACTGAGTTTTACAAAAGTTATGAATCTATTTGTATAAACTGTGGAATATTTCAAAAAAATTATTTACTATTATGTGGTTTGTTTCTTATTATTACAATTAAGAATCGATATAGCTAAATAAAGTAATTTTAAAACAATTATTCTTTAGCGTCAAAATGTGTGTTGGATTATCTATCATCAGGTAAAGTGGGTCGTTAGCGCAGTCATTACGGCAGACGGGTTGTAATTTCTGCGAAAGATTACAGATAATTAGTTGTTTGACCGAAGGGCTTCGTATACTTTCTAAATAAAAATATGTTTAGTTTGTTATTAGCAATGAATCGGCTTGTTTGTTTGTTTGTGTGTTAGTGCAAATAATTTTGAAATGGAAAACTTTTCACCAGCAAAACGTGTTAAAAGTGGTGCGTTATCTGCTAATGAAAAATTATAATTTTAAATGTGCATGACGCTGTTCGATGTCAACACCCTGCAAAAAGTGTCGATGATATTGTAGGATTATGTTCTGCAATGACGGGAATATCAAAATCCACCATTTATAAACTAGTGAGGGAAAGAAAAAATTTGGACAAGTGCTTCACCCACTTCCATCTCCTGGTCGGCGCCCGATGGAATTAGATGATGCAATGAGGAATTCTGTCCGTAGAAAGGTTCACTCGTTCTACTTACGGAAAGAGATTCCTACAATCGATAAGATTTTACTAGCAGTAATTGAGGATGAAAATCTACCCCAAATGAGTCGTAGAACACTGTGGAAACTTCTTCGCAAAACATGGCATGATAATACCGTTACGAGTGCTCGACAAGGATTTATAGAAGGGCTATCGACAGGATTTCGACCGCCTTCTGGGAAAGGAACACGGTTAATTATTACTCATATTGGCAATGAAGATGGCTTTGTAGATGGTGGTTTGTTAGAATTCGAATCAAAGAAAACTGGCGACTACCACGAAGACATGAATGCTAATGTGTTTGAAGAATGTTTTGAGCAGATGCTAGATTTGATACCCCAAGGATCTATAATAGTTATGGACAACGCCAGCTACCACTCACGAAGATACGAAAATTTACCTACCAGCGCTTGGAGGAAAGCAGAAATTATAGATTGGTTATCTGTTAAGAATATAACTTTTGAGGATGACATGGTGAAAAGAGAATTATTGGATATTGTTAAAGTTCATAAGAATAAGTATATACGTCATGTTATTGACGAAATGGCAAAGAATCGGGGCATTGAAGTACTGCGTTTACCACCTTACCATTGTGAGCTGAATCCTATAGAGTTGGTTTGGGCTCAAGTAAAAGGTGACGTCGCTCGTAACAATACCACTTTTAAACTCGACGACGTGAAAAACTTCTGGAAAATGCATTAAACAAAGTAACACCTGAAAGATGGAAGAACTGTGTATCTCATGTCGTTAAGGAAGAAGACAAATGTTGGCAACTGGATAATTTAGTAGAGATAACATTGGAGCCAATTATTATATCAGTAAACACACAAGACAGCGATTCTGATTCCGAAATGGAAATTTCAGACGAGGAAGAAAGTTAAATGACCAAGCGTAATGTGCCTGAAACAGTGTTCTACTCTAAACACCATTTATTGTAACCATGAGTGAGTATTGTCAGTTATTTTTAAATATACCTATTTTACCTACTAATGTCTTGTTATTTAAATGAACATTTTTATGCCTGTTACTTTTATCTATTCATTTTGATAAGTTTCCATGACAACCACATAATTTTATAATTGAGCCAAATTTACTTTTTGATGCCTAAAAATCGGTCCCCGCAAATTAATTGTAATTGTAATAAATGTACTGACGATATCTGCATTACTATTTTATTTTATATTTATGTCATATATTATTTATATGTTATTTATTTTATTTGTATAGTAGATCACATTACAAATTTTACTTCTTACGTATTATATACCATTATTTTTGTATCTTGGTATAATACCCACATCTACGGCTATGATTCTCGTTTTGTCAGTACCTGGGCTGATGGCAACGTGTTTACACAGATTAAACTATTGTTCTCAAACCCTAGATGGGTCGATATGCTGCAAGAGCGGCACAATGATCGTATTTTGGTTAGAATTTATTGGTTTTTACTTAACCGTAGAAGTACCGCTTTCACAAGAAAATAAAGAATTATTTCAAGCAATTATGATTTATTACTCCGCGCCAATAGTATACAGACTTTAGGATGTTTGATAGCAAACCTCCGACAGCACAATCGCTAAGTTCCTTCAGATTTTTTATAGAATTTTGTGGCATTTGTTTAAAGGTGTTTGATGAGCAATTTGATAAATGTAAACATGAATTAAAATATATTTCAGAAATTAATCAACAAAATGTGGAATGCTGTTAGATCTAGATTTAATAATGCAAATGATTTATGCTGCGAAGAACATTTGTTGTTTATGCTCAAAAAGTTTATTACAGTTAGCATTTATAAACATTGTGTACGAAATGCACGAATGTTAAAACGACACAATTTTAAATCTAAATAATTTTTGATATTATATTTAATTGATGGAGTGCCCACTGCACACAAAACATCGCCTATGTTAATGTTTCTTTTACTAATGTAGATAGGTAATAATATCTAATTGTGTATAGCATAGGAAGATATATGTATAATAAATTAAATTAAAGTGTATTATTTTGAAGTTATTAGCAATCTAATTTTAACCTTTTATTGTCTTAACCTTTAACCGCTACTTAGCGGTATCTCATACCGTCACCATTTGTCTATTCTGTTTAGTTTTGAAAATAAATATTTCACAAGGGCGCATGTCTAAGTACCTTTCGGAAACGCTTTAATACAAACGTTAGTAGTGCGAGAACAGTTGCAACGTCCATACTTACATTACTTGCATGATTTTTGTATGATAGGGGTATCATATACCGGTAGGTAGGGTAAGTGTCATAAAACACGATATCAATGAATTTAATTACTTGCACATTTTATATGTTTTTAGTGAATTATTTTTACTAAACATGTCACAACAAGCTGGACCATCTCGAATGCATCCTGATGACCCAAAATTTGAAGAATGGTGCATGAAAGTTTTAAATGAAGATAATACTTTTATTAGCGATGGTGATGATGGAAGCCATGTTTCTGAAAGTGAGCACGATACAGAATCATTGCAATCTGTAGATGACGACGACATGGAAACAGAAGAAGAATCAGAAAATGAACAACAGAGTTCAATAAGAAGACAAGATTTTTATTACGGACGAGAAAGAAAAATCCTACTCTATGGTACTTTTTGTTTGTAAACGTTCAAATCAATCAAGTAATTTTTCGTACACAAAGCTTGAATGATATTTTAAATTAGTTTTTTATGAAAATATTTTTAGTTTTTTATTTCTTAAATTGTAGGTCGAAGCGACCACCACCTGCAAACTCAGAACACGAAGTCACAATTTAGTACGAAGTTTGCCTGGAATACGAGGGCCGGCTAAGGCGTTAGGTGACTACGCAAACCCTGTTGATGTGTGGATTTACTGTTTACTAATACAATGATAAATAATATTATTATATATACCAACCCAGAAAATGGCTCAATGCAGAGCAAAATATAAAAATCAGGACCATGCAACAGTACAAGATGTAGATGTTATGGAAATGAAAGCCTTTTAGGATTGCTTATATACTCAGAAGTTTTCAAGGCAGGCAGAGAGAGTATAGAGGGTTTGTTTGCAACAGATGGCACTGGAAGAGATGTTTTTAGATGTACCATGACGAGAAGGAGGTTTGAAACTTTATTAGTAGTGCTGAGATTTGATAATGCCATGGATCGAGAAGAAAGGAAAGAGTTGGATAGAGCGACAGCAATTTCAGGAATCTTCAAAATTTCATTGACAACTCTCAACGAAACTTTTCCATAGGTTGTTTTGCTTGTATTGATGAAAGCTTAGTCCCTTTTAGAGGTCGCTGTGGATTTGTAATGTATATGCCGAAAAAGCCGGCTAAATACGGAATCAAGATTATGTGCCTTACAGATGCTAGAAATAATTATTTGTACAACGCCTATATTTATTGCGGAAGGGGCTCAGATAGTTACGACTTGTCGGCTGAAGAAAAAAAATGAAAGTTCCCACGCAGTCTGTCCTAAAGTTAGTAAAACCAATTGAAACAAGTAACAGAAATGTAACAGCAGACAATTGGTTCAGCAGTTTAGAATTGGTGACAGAATTACAGAAAAGAGGATTAACTTTTGGGTACATTAAAAGAATAAACCCATGATTCCTGCCTGTTTTTGCCAGATAAAAAAGAAATTGCAACCAAACTATATGCATATAATGACAATATTACTTTGCTTTCCTTTACTCCCAAGAAGAACAAAGCAGTATTGCTGATTTCATCCATGCACCATTTTCCAAAAGATGATTCTGATACAGGCAAACCAGAAATGATTGCTGATTATAACATGACCAAAGGAGGAGTAGATACTCTGGATAAGAAATGTGAAAATTATTCTTGTTGCAGAAGAACTCGAAGGTGGACAATGGCGGTATTCTTGCAAATGATCAATATGTGCACAGTTAATGCCTATGTTTTTATATCAAAGTTTCAAGAATTATAAACCCATGGATCGATGTGATTTCCTAAAAATATTGGCAAAAAGTTTGATTACACCATTTATGCAACGGAGATATGATGAAAACCTAAGTTGCCGAAACTAAGAAGTCGTATAGGATGTTTACTGCAAATAATTATAGCATCAGACGAAAAAAGCAAATGATGAACGACTCCAAACAAAGAAAACTTGTTTTTATGTCCTTCTAAGTTAAAGAGAAAACATTTTTGTTTTTGTATAGAATGTCACAAACCAATTTGCTTAGAACACACAAAAAAATGTGTGATAACTGTGTAAAAAACAGAAACAAAAATTAAAAGTTTATTATTATATTGCAATAGATATTTAATGCAGAAAAGGTATTTTATTTTTTAATTTGTATTATTTTCTAAAGTTTCAATAAAGAAATATTAAAAAATAGTCTCAGATTAGTTAAACATATATGTATATAGCATAATATTCAACGATTTGTATATAGCGGTATCTCATACCGATGGTAGCGGTAACTTAAGCGTTTTTCGTGGTAGCGGTTAAAGGTTAAATGAAACATAAAACCTGTCAATATTTTCATATTTATTTTAATTAAAATTTTCATAAAATTGACGTTACTTCAACAGTACAGAGGACCTAATCCCACTATGAAAATATTTTTATCAAAATTGAGTGCTTGCTATACTTGGTTGCAGTTCGTTGGTTATTTGAATTGGCGGCATTTCACTACCTTAAACAAGCACTATTTTTTTTAGGTAATCGTGCCATTAGAACTAAAATTTAAGTTATTTTTGCAATTTAAATTTTTAAAAACTATAAATATTATTATTAAAATATTAATTTGATAAGAATAATCATGGTTTTGAATAATATATGGAGTTACAATAATAAGTTAAATATTTTTAATATTAATGCCAACCTTGACTTTTCTGCTATCCAATTTTGTTTACGTCATTAATGCCATTGTTAAATGCTTATCTAATACGTTGTAATGGTTGTGCATAACGTTTAAATTGCTTTTCAATCAATCCATATCGTTTTTGCAATTTATTATAAAACAACAACTCGTATCTACAATTCTAACATATAGGTGGGATTCAAAATTTTCTGGTGAAAGCTTAATTTCGTTCATTTCATAACAGATTTAAAAAAAAACGCTATTCAAAATAGTATATGTAATCATTGTTTTTTGTAATAGTACTAAAATACCATTGTTTTTATACTACTAAAACAATATAATATAAAAACAATTACGTCAGAGGTATCATAAACGCCACCGCCCTCTTGTAAATGGTAGTTGTAACAATTATTATCACTAACCATCATAAACATGGACTTCAATAATACAAATATGCTATTGGTTAGCCATCTATGTCATTGTTGTGAACTAATTAAAGAACTATACTATAGGTATATAAAAACAATGGTGTAACGCATCGTTACTTCATAAGCAAACATTTGTTTTTAAAAATTTCCAAACTTTCATAAGAATCAAAGTCTATATCCGATTGAAAGTCGCTAGTATGGAGTTCTAAAAGGAATCGTCGGTTTGTTTACAGAACTCATACTGAATCTGGTCTCTGCCGGTACAACCCCGCTTTGATTTAGCAAGAGCCAGATCAAACTCCTGCTTCGTGAAAGGTGGGTTGTATCGTAGTTAGTGTAGGTACTAAAGTCAAGGTCACGTTTGGAAAGACGTTTCTGTTCTAGGAAAATTTCCTCATAATTTACGAAACTACTGACCTGGATCCGCCGAATCGTCTACCACGGCACCGTTCAATTGTCAGACAGGAGCTCTTAGGGGTGCTTGATCCTGGAGAACTTACAAACCTTCTTCCATACTAGTGAAATCGGAGATTCGGAATTTACGGTCGATAAGTAGTTCTCCCCAGACGTTCTTTGCTCCGCAGAATAGTTCTACGAGCTTCTGCTCTGGCACTCTTAATGCAATCATGTTTTCAAGGTTCTTGTGTTTTTTGAAAACATTGAAAACCTTCTTTTTTTGTGAGATAACCAACTTTACTTCGTTGTTCCACCAAGGGACGTGTGTCTTTCCGGAAAAATAAACTCCAGATTTAGAGGGACAGCACTTGAGGTCGCGTTGGTCAGGTACTCGGTCAGGACAGTTACCTCTTCGTCGATGTTCGTTCCCAAGGGAACGGGTTGAGTGGCTAAGTTGAATCTAAGGAGATCCCAATCCGCTTTGTCGACATTCCATCTTTCAAGAATATAGCATTCGAGAAGCGACATGTACTATTCCTTCACAATGGGAAAGTGGTCACTATCGTATAAGCTATCCAAAGCTATCCACTAGATCTTCGGCGTGATAGATGCGGAGCAAAACGAGAGGTTAAGGGACAACAAATCGTTTGATCGAACATTTAGAAAGGTAGGAAAACCATCGTTCAGTAACGTTAAGCTGGCGTTATTAATAATTAAATTTTTCAGCAATCTGCCACGAGCGTCTAGCGTTTTGGGACCCACATCCGGATTATGGACATTGAAATCGCCAACAAGCAACTATGAATGCTGCAGTTGGTTAAGT
This sequence comes from Abscondita cerata, assembly GCA_030710515.1. Lineage (NCBI taxonomy): Eukaryota > Metazoa > Arthropoda > Insecta > Coleoptera > Lampyridae > Abscondita > Abscondita cerata. The sequence continues at coordinate 58,027 of JALBCR010000552.1, read as the reverse complement.
AAATCCTGCAGATCATCGAGGGACCAATCGAAGCGGGGTAAGTACACGTTACATACGCACAAGGTGAAAAGGTGCGTAATTTTTTTAGCTACAGCTAGGATATTCGTGGTAAGAAGTATAACGTTGTCGCTTTGACGTTGTTTCTAATAACGATTACTACACCGCCGTTTGCTAGCTGGACGATTGGGGCATCTCGTCTAAAAATATCATATTCTTTTAAAGTATACGGTTGCCCTGGTTTCTAGTGAGATTCTTGTAAACATAGACAAAATGGTCTATATTTACTGACTAGCAATTTCAGATGGCAGTAACGTGCTATTAAACAAACGGATTATTATTATTATCATTATTATTATTATTATTAGACTAAGAAAAATGGCAACAGTTAACTGTAACGGCATGTGTTACAGTTAACTGTTGGCATTTTCTTAGTTTATACTATTCACACGTGTCAATGTTTACACGAGATGTCGCAAGACACACATTTTACTTATATTATTATTATTATTGTTATATCCTCTTTGTTGACTTACATTGATGTCCGCCCTATGATTGTTTTGTCATCAAACAGCATGTTTAGGTTTTAGTTGTTTTCCTAAACCTTGAAACAAATGTTTTGCCAAGATGAACCAATCCACAATTGTACACGGTTTCGTTACCACAGCTATACAGATTTATACTGATCTTCTGGGGCACCATACATAACATTTACATTACAATACAATAATGAAAATGTACCACACGAATAAATAAATAAATAAAATCAAACGGAGTAATTTTCTGGGGTCTTTTAGATCAAGTTGTGAAACTCCATTCATGTTTGCATTATTACTAATAAAATAAAAATCGAACACTTTTACGTACATTTTGTGTTTGTCACTAGCCGCAACTGATGTCTTTGAAATTCAATTAGACTTTTTGGAATCAGTGCATTCCACAATCCATTATTGAGTAATCTAACACGTCCGTAAATAAAAAAAAGTAGGTCATAACTTGAATTGCATTAAATCTCAATTGCAAAAAGAAAACAAAAATTGCTTAGTAATGAGAACATACGATAGCCGAAGGTAAATGTATGCCAATTTAATCTTTTAATTAATACCAAATAATAAAACAATGAATCATGAATAAAGAATAGGAACATCAGCACGCGTCTGCATCTCCTAAATATGACTAATTTTATGTTATGGTAATGCAGTCGAAAATCTCATGATATCGAGTAGCGCTGTCTTTGTTTATATAAAACTAGTTCATTTTCTGTAGGCTTGTGTGAGTAATACTTTCTACTTTTCTTCAGACAAACCGAAAGTAACACTACGAGTATTTAGTATGTACCTACTTGAAACCTCGCCCATTTTATAATGCCTGTGAACGAACTACCTCATTACTATTTACACCGCATGGACATTATCAGCATTGATTAAAACTGAATTATAAGTAACTTAGTTTGTCGTTATCAGTGACGATGAATTTAAAAAACCGGATCCTTAGGTGCTTATCAAATTTATTTGTAATACGTTGGTAATAGGTAATTAGATGTGTAAGTAGACGATAATCATTATCGTCAATTTTTTCGACAATCGCATTTTTGCGATCCTACAAAAAATTAAGTACATTTCACTCAAATGCATATCAATCCGAGTCTTACTTATCGCAGTTTGTTTAACTTACCTAGTTGTTTTATACGCTTCGTGTCACGATTACGTTTTCAGGTAAATTTTAAATTAATTAACGTGGCCAGAACTATCGGAAGTGTAACGGTGCATTAAAAGTTATAATTATAAAAACAGACCACAACTTTTACTATTTGAACCTAAATTTTAACATTTCGACTTTAAATTGTTTAGTAATGTTTTCTTCGGATATATCGAGTGAACTAAGAGAAATACTACAAGGAATAACACCCAGATTTGAAGAAAATCTCAAAGGGTGAGTAGATTTTTCTAATGACGTTGGTTGGGTTTTTAAATTTCCCGTGAAGTTTTATTGAGAAAAAATGTGTAAATTCTTGTTTTCTGATAATAAGTACTTATGTGGCAATGAAAATAAACGCTTGATAATGAATTGTGTGGAAATTTTTAAAATCTGTTTGATATGCTATTTTAATTACACCATCAACATTCTTTTAATTTAAAATAGTTAAGAGGTTATGCTATTAAAACTGGAAATTAATGACAACTTGACTTAAATTAGACGATAAAATATAAATATTACATACAAGCTGCCCTGAACAAAAAACTAAGAAATATTTTGAAATTGTGTAGGTTTCCGTTAGGTGGTAAAGAAAGTCAGAAGAGAAAAATATTTATTATTATTATTACAAAATTTCATATCTTTAGTAATTATATTCTCTTGAACAAAATAAACGGAATTAATCTCGAACAGAAAAATATTAGTTTTTCTACGAAATGATAATATAATAAAAATCACAAACAATATAATAACAACAACACGAATTAACTTCCCAATTCGTCGAGATTTTGCCGTTTAAAAATAACATAAGTTGGTAATTCTATCAATTCTGAAGCTAAAGTTACTTTCACTGGTAGAGATAACTAGAATCGTCTAACGCCGCTTCGCATCGATCTGAATTGCCGCTTCGCGGCAATTCGAGCCGCTTTGCGTCTCAAGGGCTACCTTTCCTTACTCAAAAAAATGGTTTCAATACAACTGTGACAAAGACACGGTTTGCTTCGTTCGCCAAATTGTGGAGAATTTATTTCGAGCCGCCTCGCTTACTCAAAAAAATAGTTTTAATGTTACTTTGGTAAAGACGCGCTAACTACGCTCGCCAAATTGTGAAGATTAAAGTAGGATCCTTTTCCGCGGCTTTAACCCAGCGCCGCTTCGCAGCGAATTCGAACCGCTTTGCGGCTCGTACCTTGATATTTCTTACTCAAAAAAATAGTTTCAATGCTACTTTGGTAAAGACACGCTAGCTACACTTGCCAAATTGTGAAGATTAAAGTAGGATCCTTTTCCGTGACTCTAACACAGCGCCGCTTCGCGGCGAACTCGAACCGTTTCGCGGCTCATACGCTGATTCTTAATCAAAAAAATAGTTTCACTGCAAATTTGATAACGAGAAGGCTCGCTTTGCTCGCCAATTTGTGAAAATACAATTCGAGCCCCTTCGCGACTCATAAAAAGAATTTTTTAATGCATCTCTGCCCGCTTCGCTCGGCAAATTGTAAAGATAGATCTCGAGCCGCTTCGTAGCTCGTACGCTGGTTTTTCTTACTCAAAAAAATTGTTTCAAAGCAAATTTGATAAAAACACCAGTAAGTACCAGTAAATCGATGTCTTTTAGTATTCATTGCTAACCAAAGTCGTGCACCAACGGTTTTTAACTAATGTAATTTAACTCTTTATTTTGACCATGTCATCGGGATATTTACAAAGTCACATTTTCTTCAGTTTTTCATTTACATTCCTAGGTGAAAGGGTTCCGGAGATATAAATTTAAAATACGTTTAAAGAAGTCAATCTTTTAGCTATTTTCCAATTTTCTCGGAAACTTTCTAACTAACAGGCAACAGTTTGTTCAAATTCATGAATGCAAATCAGAACTCCAAAGTATTAACACAGGAGCACCACAAGGTTCAACTCTTGCTGCGCTTCTTTTCATTATCTATTGTAATGATATGAGCGAGGCTTATTAAACTGTAAATCTCTCTCTTTTTATCAATTTGCTGAGGATACGTCCTTTTAATATTCCTTATAATGATGAAGATTACAACCATAGAGCACGCAAACGCTGCAATAAAAATATGTCAAACTGGTGCGTTAAAATAAATTGTTAATTAATACAAAAAAACAACCAAAACTATATGAAATTTCGGAATACCCGAAATCGTCAAAATGGGAATGTCCTCTTATGGCACGATCACAAAACGATACCTCAAACAAATTGTATAAAATTTTTAGGATTAAGTATACACGAACATTTCACTTACGAGTCACACATAGAACATGTAGCTTCCAAATTGAAATCAGCAGTCTACGCAATTAATAATCTGAAAAATTTTTTTAAATAATATTACTATATAAATAAATATAAGAAATCAATAATGGGTGTGACCTCCATTATTATTGATACATTCTTGGAGGCGTCTGCTCATTGACGCTATCAAGGTATCAATATAATTAATATTAATCGTTTCCCATGCGGTATCAATGGCTGCAATTAGTGCATTACGGTTTACTGGTATAAAATTTGGCCCTTGTTGTCTTCGGATAACAGCAAGTATTCGAGCCCAAACATTTTCGATAATGTTAAAATCTGGGCTTTTGCTGGCCAGGGTAACAGCTCCAAGTTATTTTCTCGTATCCAATTGCGCACAACCCGCGAAGTATGAATAGGGGCGTTGTCCTTTAACAACAAAAATACATTATGAAAATGTTAATTCAACAGATCCCGAACTATTTTTGGAGAAAGTATAGTGAAATAAGAATACTTACTTGTTGGAAAATATAATCTTCGTCTGGATAAAACACTTCGACTGAAGGTTTCATAATAGTTTCCAAAATATCTAAATACGCAGCAGAATCAAGACGTCCATCGATAGCCCAACAAACTCCTGGACCCAGCGCGCTAACCCAACCCCACATTCACAGAAAAATAACCACTTCGTTTTTAGGACATATGTGATTATTTTCGTAACGAGTTCCTTCCATTCTAAAAACTTTTAGTGGTCCATCGTTGCGGCTATTGAACGTTTTTTCGTCGCTAAAAATCACTCGATTCCAAAATTCCAAAGGTTCGTTCACATATCGCCTTGCAAATTCCAGACGACGTCTCATATTTTCGTCACTGAGAACTTCTTTCGCAGCAGCATTATACTTCTTTATTCCCATCTCCTTTAATCTTTTTGTGCAGTTATACGGCATCCGGGAAAATGTGTATCTGCTATAGCCCTGGAGTATGTAGCAAATGGTTGTTCTGTTACGTAATGAAACAACTCGAGATCTTGAGCACGTGTAGATACTTTAGGTCTACCACTTCCGATGGCTCTTTCCAAAGTGTGTTCAAGATTCCATTTTACTCGGTAATGCCCTACGGTGCTTTTTGGTATATCTAACATACGTGAAATTTCACGCACGCTACGGCCCGCCGCTAATTCCGAAACAATCCGCGCTTTCAAATCAGCACCGAGATGAGGTGGCATTTTCACAACACTTGAAATTTTAAACTAAAATGGAATTTACATTTCTTACTTTATTTATTGGTTCACACTACCCCTTCTCAAACAGTAGGTAATTGTTTATTTATTACATACTTCTAATGACCAATGTAACAACCCTTAGAGCAATATGACTCAAAGGAAGTAAATTAAACAAGCAAGGATATTCTATTGTTATTGAAACTTATTCATAAAGTAAAAGCCATTTCCTTATAATGCTAATGGACAGGATTTTCTTTTAAGTATTAAGATTACAATAGAGGACTTATAAACTTTCGAAAATATCTAATTATAAATATTTACACTGCAATTGCGCTTTTTCCTTAATAATTTCTTAGCAATAACATACACGTTCTTGGTTTTTAAGTTGTCATAAATTTGATATGATATAAATTTGTGTTTCTAATATTACATCACAAACTAATCTTTATTCGCCAAAAATTGTTGCTTAAGTTGTAAAGCTTCGTACACACCTGAACAACAAACCGAGCAACAAACATAACAACGAACCGAAAGTCAAACAGAACGACAAACGATCTTTTATGATTTCCACAATCCGAACAACAAACGGAACGTTTGTGCTGTTCCCATAATTATTTTCAGTAGTTTTCAGTTCATATATATTTATTATTGAGAAGAGAAAATTGCGGAAAACAAGAAGATAGTGCCAACCAAATTTTACGCACAAAGAAGAGTAAAAATTATAATTTACTTCGTTTTTTTTTTATTTTGGAAATTTCCCGCCCAAATGATGCTAATAGGGACATCATTTTTTTCTTGCATTCTTAAACACTGATTAATTTAAAACATTTTTCTTCTGTCAACTCCATAATATTACCTAAAACACAACAAACCCACAAAAGGGAGGACAAAAATAAATAATTTAATTCTCCCGCATAAGTTTGTTCGCCGTTTTGTTTAGATTCGTCCAAACCTGCAAACGCATTCGCGCGCATTTTCTTTGATGTCGGAGAAAAACCGACAAGTTGCGGGAACGCCGCAAACCGTTCGTGGAACAATCAGGACTTGCGAATCTGTTCTAAAATTCGTACGTAGCACCGTCCAAATTAATGTTCCGATTGCCGTTCGGTTCGTTGTTCTGTTTGTTCCTCGGTTTGTTGTTCAGGTGTGTACGAAGCTTTACAATAAGCATATTAATATGAACTATATCTTATGAAAGGAGAGTTATGTAACTATAATTAACGACTTAACGTTACGTTAGTAGATTCCATTTACTATTTACACATATTTTCTTGGAACATTCGATAATTAACTATCGGGATATGATGACCCTATACTTCGCAGGTTGTGCGCAACTGGATACAAGCAAATAACTTGGAGCTGTTACCCTGGCCAGCAAAAGCCCAGATTTTAACATTATCGAAAATGTTTGGGCTCGAATACTTGCTGTTATCCGAAGACAACAAGGGCCAAATTTTATACCAGTAAACCGTAATGCACTAATTGCAGCCATTGATACCGCATGGGAAACGATTAATATTAATTATATTGATACCTTGATAGCGTCAATGAGCAGACGCCTCCAAGAATGTATCAATAATAATGGAGGTCACACCCATTATTGATTTCTTATATTTATTTATATAGTAATACCTTTATTTAAAAAAACGTTTTCATTTAATTTTAAACTATAACTTGGTATCTTAATTATAATTATGTAATAAATTCTTGTCAAAAACTAAATATATACGTTGACAATAAGAATTGCCTTAGTTTTTATTTTCACTTTTTATATTAACTACAGAAAAAATGAAACGTCATAAAATATACATTTTGTAAGGACTAAATATTATGAATAGAGAGTTTAATGATTTTTTTTTAATAATTTACAATAGATTTATTTAAAATAAGTAATAATCAGTCAACCCAAATAACCATGTTTAGTTTTTGATTTAATTTAAAAGTTATTGCTTGTAGACGTTTTTAAATCAAAATTATTTCTAATTTTATTTTGTAAACATTTCCTAAACAAAATTTTGATTCGATAATTAATCGAGCTATGGTGTTTAATTAGCGATACCTTCAAATATATTCTTTAAAGAAAAAATTAAGTAAGCAACGTAAATTACCTATTTTCTAAAACGTGCTTAGTGTAATGATTCATTCTACAGTCCTTCTATAAGATAACTCCTGCTGAGACTACCTGCTGTTAGAATTGTAAATGATACCCTTAAGCCCGCTTCACAATGTGCAAACTTTTGTTTACAGAAATTGTGGTGTCCAAGTTTTAAATTTCATGAGTGTACAACGCGTGCTAGTAGTTCTATCTACATAAAAGTGACAAATAATATACAAGCTGTCGTTCGTCATTTCAAATTTTCAGTTATCAATTATTACAGATCTGAAAGAAGTTTTTGCTATATTAGGGATGTAAAGTGATTTCTCGTAACTGAGATTGTGTGTTTATGCAAATATTTTTGTAGCAAAATGCTGTATTAACCCAGTGTTTTCGCTACATTTTTGAAACACTAGTACGTAATTCTATTGTTTCGGTAGGCGTATTGACGTACTTATCTGGTAGTTTTACATGCACTGAGTGCAAAAATATATTTTCTAATAATTTATACTGCCCGTGTTGTTGATCTTACCTCGGGCGATATTTAACAGCTTTGTTGTGTTTATTAACGATGTTAGGTGTTTGGTTGATTCTGCTATCAATTTGATGTCATCCATGTAGAGCATATGACTCATTTTCATGCCTTCATTTTTGTGCAGCCTGTATTATTATTATTATTATTATTATTATTATTAATATTAGTATTATTATTATTATGCCATCTTTGGGTCGTGGTTGTAACTTAGTTTTATTTGGTATTTTATTTAAAAACGATACCCTTCTTCCAAAGGATTGGAGATGATCAACCACTGTTTTTTTTCAGTCCACACTTCATAAGGTACACACATCCCTAATGACTTAGATGCGCATCGATTTCGTATCTAATTTGCAGTCAATATTGCTTTGCCTCATAATTAGGTGGGGCGTTCTGTTTGAATTAACATACATCGTGCCATGTACAATAAAGTTTTATTTTTGCGCTGTGAAATACTATCTGGTGTGTGTGTAGCTTACTGTTAGGGGTCCTTGAATGCCATTGTTCCTTAAATATTCTTCCAACTTGTTGTTTACGTATTCTCGACCGTTTTCAGTTTGTAGAAACTTAATTTTATCTCCAGTAAAAATTTTCGCTATCTAATTGTAGTCCATGAAGGCTACTTTCAGCTCACTTTTGTATTCAATAGTTTAACTACTGAACCTAGGGAAAAATCGTTAGTGAAAGTAGCAATTTATCCTGCGTCCCTATATGATGAAACGCTAATTAGACTACATAAATTGGAATGGACGATTTCCAAAACTTCACTTGATCTGGAGAGAGCATTTTTCGGAAAAACCGGTTCAATCACTTTTCCTTTCAGACAAACTTGGATTTTGATGTCTTTTGAATCGTATACTAAATGTATGTATGTTTTAAAACTCCATCCACGTTTGCAACGTTGTTCGATTGGCATCGTTGTCTTTGTAGCACCATTTGTGGTGAAATCATCAGATAATGGTACAATACCTAAGACAGATTGATCTTTTGACATGTTTATTAAATCTCGAACGTTTAAGTGGTCGAATCGTGCAGGCCACAGTTTTAACACCGAAACCGCACAATTATAGCGCTATTATCATTAAACGTCACTTTATACGTACGATCAGTTAACCTTGACACCGACTGCAAGTTCATTTCTGTTAGGAATGCATAAAGTATTTTGCAGCATGCAATTACTGTCATTTTCACCATTATTGAGAAAGAAACTTATCTGGGTCAGCACACATGTGTAAAGTACACCCGTTGTTAAAGATCCATTGCAGATTTTTCGTTTCTATTATGTCAGCAGAATAAACAATTTCTTTGAGAATAACATAGGCAACCATCAGAATGAGATTTTTTGTTTCTATACCAGCATCTACTTGCCATTTACTCCTTTTTGTCACATTTATAGCAAGTAACGCCAGAAGGCTTTCTAGAATTCATCACAGTTACCATGTTGTTTAAATTTAGTTGTTTTCCTTCAAATTTGTTTACGAACATAGCGTTATCTGAAGAACAATCATTTCTTGACTAAAATTCCTCTAAAATTTTGATTTTTAATGCTTCTGTGGTAGGTAGTACATCCCTACTCTGAATCGCACACCTAAAATTTAAAAAAAAAGCAAGCAAACTGTATAATAAATGATTACAATCATTTCATGTTCATCATTCTTATTAGGACCGTGCTCAGACTTTATCACCTCACAAAATAATTTTTAACTCCACAATCACTACCACGGTACACTAATCTCTTTGATACCGCACATCTATTAAAAATTTTGAAATAATGCCAATAATTTGAAAACCGCTGAAGCTAGGGATATCCCCTAACAAATGGGGGCTACTTTGAAGGCTAAAACTGTTTTTTAGTGTAAAAGAATGGTAAAAGTGAACAGTAATTCTAAGTGCAATAATAGTGAAAACAAAACGGACCCCATCTGGGGTTCCCAGTTACGTAACAATGAGTAAGAGAACAAATGATAACCTATCACCTCCAGTTATAACAAATAACAAATACTATTTTGAACCTACTAACCTTCACCGCCAATAAGTATTATCTTTAAAATGAAAGCATACAAAATATTAGCAGCGTAATCTATCAAGACAATCATTCAGCTGCAATTTCCCAGATCATAACATATCAACAAAATTGTGTTTTAAATAAATCACAAGAAAACAGAAATAAAAATACCGTCAATATTCTTGCACTATGCAACCAATTTAAAATGCCAAGAAATAATCAAGGACCTTAAAGAGCAATCAACAGGTGAATTTCTAACAGCACTAAAAAGTGATAAAATTAAAATCAATTTAAACACAATCGATGACTATAGAAAAATGACTAAATTATACACAGATAACAACTTAATTACCACACATTTAAAGAAAAACAACCTATCAGTAATCATTAGATCCCTCCCTGTATCGATCACAGATAATGAAGTTTAAAATAAACTAAAAGAGTAAACTACCCGGTTATAAATATTGTACGCCTTTACAACAGAGACAAGAAACCAATACCCATATGTGCGGGGGATTTACACAACACAGATAAGCAAAACAGATCCTGAATTTACATGAAATACAGCACAGCATAATTTGAAGTTGAACATAGACGAAAATTAAGACCGGACTTGATTACCAACTCATTATTGAATCAACTTACAAGTAAGTTACTAGAGTTTCTGAGAACAATATTTAATGTCTGCCTTAGACTTGGGCACTTTCAAACAAATGAAAACAAGCCATCATTCTACCATTTTATAAAAGCGGCAAGTATAAACATAGACCAGATAGTTATCGCCCTATCAGACTTCTGTCAACGCCGTCAAAGCTATTGGAAAAATTATTTATATACGGCTAAATGTAATTCTGGAAGAAAGAATATTATACCAAAATATCAATTTGGTCCTGGGGCATTTGCACTAGATCCTACATGAAGTACTAGGCAGTTAGCTTCTGTGTCCGTCATCACTAGGACACGCATTCAAAAAATTTTGAAACAACACCGCTTTCATCCTTACAAAATCCATTTAATACATGAACTTAAAGAAGACGATTTTGACCGCCGTTTACAATTTTGTGAGGGAATGAGTCAACGGGTCCAAACGTAATCTTTAATATTTGTTTCTCCGATGAATCATCTGTTTTCTCAACGGTAGGTGAACCGCCATAATTGTCGATATTGGTCGGATTCAAACCCCCGCGTTTTCCACGAAGCCTACAAGCAACATCCGGAGAAACTAAAAGCTTGGGCCGGTATTTATGGCAACAATATTATTAGATCATTTTTCTTGCCGGGAAATTTGAATGGGGACATGTATTTGGAATTACTACAAACACAGATAAAGCCGACCATAACTGATGTAGTTTAAAATAATAAGTAGTATATGGAAGATCAGTTTGTGTTTCAGCAAGATGGAGCTCCTCCTCACTATGCCCTACCCGTTCGCCAGTATTTAAATTAAAGGTTTTCCAACGCTTGGATTGGAACAAGAGGTTTTCCTGAGTGGCCTGCAAGATCCCCATTAGATTTTTTTTGGGGGCATCTGAAAACCCTAGTTTATAAAACTCACTCAACTTTGTTAGATGATTTACGACAAAAAATTGTTAATGAATTTCGGGCAATAACCTCGGAAATGCTCTATAATATTAGAGAGCGTTTTGAACAAAATATTTATTTTTGTATGGAGAACCATGGTGGTGCTTTTTGAACATTTGTTATGTTAATTATTTGTTAAAAATTTGCAACCGATTCTGTTATTTTTACATTTTCTATAAAATAGAAACCAAGTAAGTTGTTCCTCAAATTAACAAACAAATACATAAATAATGATTTTAGGTACCACTTGACGATCTCGCCAGTAGCTCCTATTGAAGTTTCAAGAGAAATTGCCCTAAATTGAATGAAATAAGTACTTGACCCGCCCTGTAAATTGAGATTTTTGAGATGGGGGCTGCTGGAGCACCCTGTTTAGTTGTCAGGGCAAACTTTATCGTTAGTGAATGTTTTTTGTAAACATAAATTGGCATTCTCGGCCATATTCAGTATTTTCTGATTTTTTTTTTATTTTAGAAAATAAGATTAATATAACTGTATAGAGAAATACAAGGGTTTTCATACGAGGTACTTGTTGACCCATTATGACATTTAAGATTTTTGACAATGGGGTGTCGGGGCCACCTTGTTGATATTTCGTGGTCAACTTTGCCTTTGGAAAATGTCCCCTTCTACACAAAAATTGACGTGTCCTAGTGTTTTTTTTGAAAGTGTAAGATAGCTTCAAGAAACGGCCTGTTTCGTATTCGGTGAATTAATCACTATGTATGAATTAATGTGTTAGTTTAACAGAATCATGTATTGCTTAGCTGATTAAATCATTATTAAAAAAAAAGATATTTTGCCATTGAGTTTCGAAGGAGAATTCACAGATATTTGTGATGCCAAAGTTTGAACCCAATTTTTCGGACGCCCCGTGCAATATTTTTGGACGTCGAGAACGGTTCTTATTAAGGCCATTCTCAGACTTTACCACCTCAGGAAATAATAGTTGTTATCTCTACTTCTACGGTACACTAATTTCTTTGAAGCCGTAATCTGTTAAAAATTTTGAAATAATGCGAATAATTTGAGAAACGCTGAAGCTAAGGATATAAATTACGGGTCAAATGTACGCAAAATTTTAAAAAGTTATTTGACGGTGCAAAAATATACAGGGTGATCCATTAAAAAAAATCTACTTTGGTTGACTACGTTTTTCTGAATCACCTTGTATATATGAAAATATTTTTAAAATGTGTAACTTTTAGTCTATTTGGGAAGCCTGCTCACACTTTTTCGGACAAGTAGTCTGAAAGCCCATAATCTAACAATTACACACTAAATGCACACTGTATAATTCACAAAATATAATTCTTCGTTGCCGGTTGGTCAAAATGTTCAAACCTTAACACTTGTCATATAGTCGCATAATTACACAACACCAGTGTTTAAATGTAAAATGTAAATCTTTGTGTCAACCTACAAAAGAACCACATATCCGCTACATTAACTTCAAGTAATTTCATTTTGTAGAAAGAGTTGTAATTAAATTCCAGGACTAAGTAAAACCTTTTAACAATTAGGTTATTGCAATTAAATATCTACGGGAACTCGTTAGCACAATACCAAACATTTAATTAATTTTTGTGAAATAAATTAGATGCCGTTGTACACTTGTCGAGTACTAAACTTTTTGTTGTAGGTATCTACAAGTTCAATAGTAAGGTTAACATGTAAACAAACGAAACTTATTGCTCGATGAAATTTGTTAGATGAAATTTTACGGCAATCGTCTTCTCGCTGTTACGAAACTTAGCGTAGAATTGCGGTTGTTAAGACATAAGAAACTAATAGACACAGTTTTCCAAAGTACTAAAGCTCGTCGTTCGTAACAGTAATAACTACAGAGTAGAACGAATTACTTTTTTATGAGTGAAAAGATTTTTATAGCATTTAATTGATAGATGTGATTTAAAGTTTTTTTTTCGTTTTCACAATGACGAACAAAGAATGTAGAGCTCTCAAATACGTGTCAGAAATATCGTTGGCAAAGTTTTCTTAATGCCAGAATTAGAAGCTAATAAAACGTTTTTCTCATAACTTTCTTCATAAATCAAAGTCATTGTTAAAATTACGACTTCTAAAGACACCTGGCAACAAATTTGATTTAGTAGTTGCAATTTCAGACATTAACGAAGATTTCGTTGTCGGATGTTAGAATGTTGCACGGGTTAATTTCTCATTTTGTGTTTCACCTTTTCACACCAATAATTAAAAATCAATAATTATATAATTAAGAACATATTATTAAAGCCTGACAAAAAAGTTTCTATAAGAAATGAGGGTAACAGTTTATATTTTAAGATATTATCGGCTGAAAAAATAATTCACAGCATTCTTGTATTATTATGATGAATAAATAAACGCCACAATAGTAACAAATAAAACAATAAGAAGAAGTAAAACCTCAGATTAGAAACTCACTCGTAATGACTGTATTGACTTAATTATATTATGAACATGCTATTTATGATTTTTAGTTGATTTTTTTTAGTTATTTTAAATACATGGGGATCTCGGAAACCGTGATAGCTACAGAGTCGGTTAAATATGAAAAAAGTTGCCCACTCAAAGGGTCGACATTTTGCTGTTGATAAACTTGCTGAGTTCGGCTTACTTTCGGAGATATTCGAAAAAAACCGACACTGTGACGTTTTGTTTTCATTATATTTTGAAGTTATTCAAAAAGTTACCAAAAAACTGAATGCATTTTGTCATTGCCCCTCTATCTGCTCTACAAGATGGCGTTTACGAATTTTCACTACAACGTTTCGTTTCGAAGAAACTATCATCAACTTTATTTTTTCTTATGGCACTCAATAAAAGTACACTCTGTATAAGAATGCATTTTTCATTACAAATTCAACGATGTACTACACAATATTGAGAAAAATTAACGTTTTATTAAATTTCTAATCTTCTTGGTCTAGTGTGCGGTGAATGAAACCATAGCAACAAAAAAATGAAGTCGACTTCATTTCTTTCATTTAATTCTGACAGAATCTATTTGAATGACAAAGTAGTATCAGTTTAGGAACGTGTTTTTTAGTGTAGGTCATATTTTACAATGGAGCAAGTAATGTTTTCAAATGAAGAGAAATTTGATATGCTGTCTTGCTACATTACATGCCGGAGAAATTCTGTAGAAGCCGAACACTTGTATTTGACCACCCGGAACGGAGCCAACCAGGAAAGTCTATATTTAGGCGTTTGGTGTCCAATCTAAAAGAATACGGTTCATTCAAGCAACTTGTATTATCCCGCCAAAAAAATTCAAGCGCAGCACCATTTTGTGTTTGCTGCAACACTACAGTAAAAAGATTTGAAATTTACCTGTTCCATTGTAAAGTATGACCTATACTGAAAGACGCTAAACTAAACTGATACTACTATGTCAATCGAATCGATTCTGTCAGAACTAACAATAGACTTCATTTTTTTGTTGCCATAGTTTCATTCAGCGCCCGCAAGACCAAAAAGATTAGAAATTTACTAAAACCTTATTGTTTCTTAATAAAGTCACGAATAACAATAGTGTGTAGTACATCGTTGAATTCGTAATAAAAAGTGCTTTTTTATACGGAATGTATTTTTTTGAGTGCCATGAGAAAAAATAAAGTTAATGATGGTTTCTTTGAAACGAAACGTTGTAGTAAGAATTTGTGAACGCGATCTTGTAGAGCAGAAAGAGTGGCAATGACAAAGTGTTTTCAGTTTTTTGGTAACTTTTCGAATAACTTCAGAATATAATGAAAACGAAATGGCACAATTTCGGTTTTTTTTTATTATCTCCGAAAGTAAACCGAACCGAGTTTTTCAACAGCAAAATGTTGACCCTTTGAGAGGGCAACTTTCCAAATTTAACCGACTCTGTATCTCTCACGGTTTCGGAGATCCCCATGCTGTTCATCTTTATCTTGGACACACTGTATATTATGTATACAATTCGGGCGTTAATTATTCCCCTTTACTGCTAACATTCAAAGACGTTAAGTTAATATATGGCAATCTATTTTAGATTAATTGTTAAGAAAAATAATCATAAACAAAAATTAAATTCTTATACAAGCCTGTCCGTCTAGTACGCGGACCTTTGATATTGCCTTTAAAACTAGATTTATTCAAAATCACAATTTTTTAGGTTACTCAGTGGCTACAATTTAAAAATATTTTGAATTATACAGTGTCCCACTTTCATAGACCACTTGTCAACTTTGTAATTTTAAATGAAAACATATATTTTTACTTTTTATTCTAAATCTACGTGAAAAACTATGAGTACTTTATGTATACGAGTCCTACTCAAAAAATAATACTTTTCGAGATATCGATTTTTAAACATTTAATTGTCTCAATATCGGCTTTCAGATTTGTCACGTTTATTAGGTTATTTCTTGAAATACACTCAAATTTTATTCTCACTTAGAGCGGTAACGAACCAAACTGTTCATAATTTAAAAGTTGATATCTATTATGCAGGGTATGAGAAAAAAAAATATCCAATTGTGTAATCGAATATGATAAATAATTTGATAAAATCAAAGGCTGATCAATGTAGATTTAAATTCCCTACAAGTTTGCTATTAATGTCTGTCTACCGTAACTTAACGTTAGGCGTGAAATTCGTTATTTTATGAAAACTACACGTTTTATCAAAGTATTTCTATTGACAAATCGAAATTATAAAATAGACTCTCAAAATTTACTACAAAATCGCTAGACAGGTTATTTTAAATAGTCGAACTGTGAAATACAAAATGAATTCCTAGTAAACGCGTCAGCATTCAAAATCTGTTTTTCTGATGTTATACGCGATAAGGATAGAATTTGTTTTTTCGTAACAACTTATTTACAGAGGTTCTCAAATCTTTATCATTATCTGCTACTAGTTGTACTCCAATGGCAGGGTTCTCAACTGCTGATAACAATAACGATGACAAATTACATTTCCTCTTCAGTACAAACTTGCTTCCTAGTATTTCTCTCTTAGTCGGTACTTGTGATTTTTTTAATCTCAGCTCGGGAATATCGTTGTAGTTCAAGATTGTTTGCGTTATAATTATGAACTGCCAATAAACTTTCATTCGTTTTTCTGTTGGAATACACCATGCTTCTGCTGTCGAAAACTCACTCATTATTACTAACAATACAAAGTTAAAATAAAATTGTGATAGATGGTACAATTAGCAACACAACCGTGACAACAAATAATTTCTGACGTTTGCATTTCATTTCCTACTTAATTCTCCAACGATAATTTTGATAACAACGAGTTTCACGGCTAATATTTTTGGATTTTGGTAGACAAACATGTATAGCAAAGTTGTAGAAAATTTTAATCTATATCGATCTGGCAAAAAATATACAGGATTTTTTTCTCATACCCTGTATAACCGATGATTTTAAATTATGGACGATTTTGGTCATTACCGTCTTAAGTGTAAATTGAATTTCATTACCTAAAAATGAAATAAAATTAAAAATATACAAAAATCAAAAAATATAAGTAAGATTGAGTAAGACTCAAAAAAAAGCGGGACACTCTGTGCAATTAAAAATATTTTTAAATTAAAGTCACAAAGGAACATAAAAAAAATGGTCAAAACCGATTTTGAAAAAGTCTATGCAATACTGAATACAGAACCCAATAATAACATTGATTTGTTGTTGAAAACTTAATTAAAATCATTGACCAAGGTGAGTTTTATTTTCCTTTTGATAATAATAAACATTGGGGAACATCTGGGAAAAATTGATTGAACCACTTGATTCTTTTGTATGGGTTCTAATTTCATTTCACACAAAATATTCATTTCAGAAAGTTAATATTTTAATATACTAGTATCTTTGAGAATGTAGAGTAGTGACGACGAGACATTTTATTCCATTTTTTAATTATTCAAATTAATTAATTTTTGTCGAGTGCTTTGAATGGAATCCTTTTCATATTTGTATTTATTTAAATGTTGACATTAATGATATATTTTCAAATAATTCTTTTATCGTACACAATTCTGCAATTATCAATGATCCTGGTTTAATTAGGCAATTTTTCATGATGCGGCGACATCGAGTGTCGCTACCAAAAAGGTAATTCGCTTGTCAAATAAAAAAAACTATCAATAAGTGTTGCGACATCTAGTGTCGTCTCGTGCTATCGTAACAGACCCGAAAATTCATTTTGTTGACAGATGTGTAAGCAGTTACATAAGTCGATTCTTTGATTATTACAGCTAACTATTTGTTGGCAAAAATAACAATCTCGAATCGCCTGCCGTAAGAGATTGAACAATAGCAAACAAACACCAAGAACCACTCGACAGCTGTTTTGTCCTTTTGGGACACTTCAGGAGTGAGAGAACTTAAGTGTAAGTTCAGTATTCTTTACTAAATAAAGAGAAAAATTAAACAATCCGGTTTAGAAAATTAAATAGCATATCTACTTTACTGATTTATCTTACCGGACCACCGTAGCGTTGTTTACAATTGAACAAAGAACATTTGTCGATATAAACGTTTCTTCTTTTTTAATTTATCCACAAACCCTAAAGATTTTTGCGATTTTAATTGCCGTAATAAATGACATTTCTAACTGCGTTACTCTTATTACCAAACAATTTCTTAAATGCAATGATTAATTAATTACTACTATGTCACTACAATATACCGTGTGCTTATTCAAATACCAAACAAATTGTATAGGTACATTTAACCATTTGGGTAAAATTACCTATACGAAATCCTGAGTGCATAATTTTGTCTCCTAAATGGGTATCAGAAATATGATCGAAAACAGTTTATCGAAAACACTAAATTGAAAACAAAATGATGGAAAATAAATTGCATCTAAAGGTAAATTTATGGAAAATACAAAATATCAAAACGAAATTTTTTTTATCTAAAACAATTTGATCGAGGGTTTGATCAAAAAACCAAATGTACGACTTGAGCAATTACCTAAAAGTATGGGTAGTTGCCGTATAAACATATAAATAGTTTTTTAGAAAAACCCTCTCATAGTTTCGTTTTGATTGTGATGAAATGTCGTTTATAAAAAGCCGGTTAAGTAGGAACAAACTCTACTTAGATGGTTATTTTACGTGAGAGACAGGATTAGCAAGCGGCACATTTATTAGAAATGGAAGAATATAAGAGTTCGTTAAAAAGGGGGAAGATAATCACCCGGGAAGATACGAGAAATTAAAAATACAAAAGTCCTTAACAAAATAAAGAAAATGGCAGCCACTTTTGCAAAAACATCACAAACTATCATATCAGAAACCATCGGAAATTTGTCCGAAAGGAGTCTTTGCCTGATGCCTTCGGTGAGCGGCATGAAATGAACGATCAGAAATGTGCGTTCGAAAGAGAGAACCATCCTGGTTTACCAGAAAACTGAAAATTTTCCCAGAATATTGCATTACGGAAAATAAAGTGACATTTCTCGTCTATAATTCGAAAGGTGAGGTCATGGGGTCTACCACCGACTCCGGTAACTTTTCTCACTGGTGACGTCATTTTGGTGAGAACTCGAAAAACGCTACTATTGATTGAAGTGACTTGTCACCGATGACAAAACTCCTTCGAAAACGAGTGAGTTTTCTCGTGCGGTTTTTTAAGTGAGTGACAGAAGTAAATTAAATCGAAATAAGGGATTAAGGCGGGTTGAAAGTAATAATATAATAATATAATCAATTCAAAACAGTTAATTGTGCTTTGTGAAACTTGTTAGTTTTTGAAAACTAAGAAAAACTTGTGCAAACAATGGATGACCTAATGATTTTGATTTTAGTTTACGATGAATAAGAACGACATTCTCGTCTAGTGAGGCGCGGTGAGATCTTGCAGGTATTACCAGACAATCACTTTATCAAACTGTTTTGGGTGTCCAAAAACTTATTTAATTTTATTGTGGATCTTGTTGAACCTTATATGCGTCCAAAAAGAAGACCCAGTGATTTGTCCATTCATACTCAAGTAACTAAGTCTTAGCAGCACTGCGTTTTTTTTGTAAATATTTTGCGAGTTCAGCATCTGATACTTTTGCAATTCTTTTTAATAATTTCTTTTGGTGGGATTTTTGATGTTCGAGGGGATAAACGTGGTAATCTTCGTATAACAAACTTTGCTGGTGGCTACATGAATTGGGCATCGGAGATGGAGGATTGTTGAAGGAACATGATGGACCCACAAACGTTACTTGTGAGTTGGGTATTTTCAACTCACTGCAATATTTTCTTCAACCTTGGTCAAGGTAATTACCCACCATACCACTCGTTTTATTTGCTTTTCTGTTATTCGCAGCGGCTTTTTCTTTGTTTGACCACGTAAATCTTGCCATGTCTGTTGAATTCAAATAAAAGATTATTTTAAAGTGTATCGTTATTTTAATTAATATACCATATATTTATGAATTAAATGGGTTAATGGCTTAAATTATTAAAAATAATGCTTAGGGATACATACTGACAAAATTAGACTTATTTTTGAAAAAATCGAATTTTTCGAAACAAATTTAAGTTTATGTTTGTTAACCGAGATATTTTTCTTTTCCTGACTCCATAAATAAATAACATTAGCAACAAAAATCTTTTAAATGGTGTAGCAAAGACAAAATTACCTTTCTCCACGCTCTCCAATTCTTTTGTGGCCCTATAGTGCTATTTAAAGTTTCAGAAACATTTTGCCATAAAGTTTTGCCGTCTTTTCTTTTAAAACTACTACAAAATTTCCCCGAAATTAATTCCAGGCGATTTTGCAAGAATTTTATCAGAATGACTTTTGTTTTTCAGTAAATTTCATTTTTATTTTTACTTTTAAACCGACAGCCTGACTTTAAAACCAACTGACGTTTTCATGACACTGTTGCTAAGCAACGAGCACGAAGGTGCAATGTTGCCAGATTTAACTCGTGACAAAACCCACCGGTGAGTTTTGTCATCTCACGTGGTGTTAATAGTAGCCCTTTCTAAAAATGAGTGAGAAATTTGAAGTGACTTTTCTCACCCGGAGACAAAACTCAAGAAGTCGGTGGTAGACTCCCAGAATGCTTATCTTTATGACTCCGAAAAGTATACAGCAACTGTCGGAAACTTACAATATGGTTCATGGACGAGACATTTCAAACCGTGTAAAATTAGGGGAGTACTACGTATGTGGAATTTTTTGAGAAAATTAAATCTCTGGTAGTGCACCTTAAAGTGAAGAAAATCATGTCCGATTTTAAGATGGCGTTAATGCATTCTATTAAAAACTGCGTCCCTACAGTTCTGCACAAGGGTTCTTTTTTTCATTTCACCCAGTGATTATATAGAAAACTTTCTGCACTTGGATTAAAATGAAAATAAAATACCGATCCTGACTTTTTCGGATTGATAAAAAAGCTCACCGCCTTAGCTTTTGTTCCTGAAAATTTGGTAAACGTGGTGTTCAACTTAATTTGTAAAACCAAGATGATACCACAAGAGGCGCTGGAACTTTTAGAATATTTTTAAGAGACGTGGATGGGATGGAGTGAACGAGAGACCATGTTTTGTCATGACATGTGAAATATGTACAATGAGTCGTGTAATACGGAAACTGGTGATGTTCCAATTACCAATAATTTTTTGAAAAGTTGGCACAATGCTTTCAAATCACAAATTGACGGTCAAAAACAAATTGTTTTTCGATCCTTTGTTTTCAATCATTTGTGTTTCGATCAAGTAGTTTTCGATCAGGTTTCCGACACCCTTCTTAAATTGCCAATGAATTGAAAAACAAACAAACAAATAACCGATCACATCTGAAACGTAATACTATAACTTAATCCATTTTCGAATTTTCTTTAAACGCGTTCCCATTGGTCGTGACGTCAACACTCGTATAAATGGTGGTTTGTTTACGTTTTATGTTTGATTCAGTGGTCATCTTTGTGTTTACTAGAATTAAAAGCGGGTGTTTTTAATTGTATGACATTGGAAGAGTTAGTAAGGGCTTGTTCGAACAATCCGCCGTCTTTACATATGTTTATGATAATGGAATTTATTATGAGTGACGAACGATTTAATTCCGCGGAAATTAAAGACACTTTTTATTTCAAAATGTATTTGTGCTTCATATAATTACTACAGGGTACCATTACGTTAAATTGGCAATGAAAGATATATTTGTACATTCAAAACAACAATATTAGGACTAAAGGTACTCGTATAATGTATTTTTATTAACTTTATTAACAGTGTTTTTTATACATTATTTACACCCGATACGACATAAAAACACTTTCATCTGTATAACAACACTAAGTACTAACGTAACACACCACTATTTATGTTATTTATACAAGGAATGACGTCACGATACAGACGACCTTCTATTGAACTGTTTCGGTGTCAATTTTCAGTGTTTAAATTAAATACACATTTTAAAAAGAACACAGCGATTTAAAAAAAAATTTACAACTGGGAATCTCTTTTACGTGTATGGGCTTCAACTTTACACATTTTATAAAAAGTTGGAAAATACCGAATTAAGGAGCTTTCATTTCTACTTCTTATCAATCTCGAAAATGTATATCTTTCTTTGTATGTGAATATCTAATGTACTTCCTATGTTACTAATTCTATTTACTTCCCCATTCTTTCCTAGTACCGTGTTTGAATTATTGTTGCTTTTCCCACACTGTTTTTGAAATCTATTATGTATACTTTTCCTTTTCTAGTTCAGTAACTTTGGTTAAATTTGTCTTTATTCTCTTCTTTATCAACTTCGTTCGATCCATGTATCAACACTATGGCCTCGACATCATTTATCTTCCCTATTAATTCCACTTTCATTATACGTTTATAGTACGCCTTCCAGTTTTTAATTTCTTCCTCTAAGTATTGTTTGATTATACACTTTATTTTTGCTGCCGCCCTTGTTTCTTTTTCACCTCTACTATATTCATTATTATATTCCTTTTTTTAATTGTTGTAATATCTTTTTCTTTATTTCAGTTATCCCTAATATCTACTTCTATTTTGTTAAATTCTTCCGTGTCTGTTTCTGAATTGTGCATTAATACCTTTTTTCTGCTACTAATTATATCTTATTACATTTACTATTACACTTTTAAATCTTATTTTAATTTTATTCCCCTTTTCTATTTCTTCTCTTGCTTTATTTTTCTAATATCAGTTCTTCCTAAATTTGTGACGGTTTTTTCTCCTCTGTGAATTTAGTTTAACGATTTCGTTTTTACCCCTGGCGTATAGGCATTTTAACTTACACGATTAGTCGTTGGTAAGGGCAACAGGTGGAGTGAAAAATTGGTTTTATAAAATTTCCGGACTATTTGTTTTGGTACAGGACGTAGGGTGTTTTTTTTTGGTGGTAAAAGGTAAATGGCCTTCTTTTTATTAAACAAAATCTTCGAATTGTTTAATTACTTGTAGGAATCTTATTAAGGAGTGATTAGTTCCACCGTAACTTAATGCTCCATTTCTTTTGTTTTGGTCTTTGCACACTGCCGAATGTCGTAAGTTTAAAATAAATTTCTTTATGAAGGCAAGTACCATTTTGTCAATCGTTTCAGAACTACTACTTGGGGCAAATTAAAACTACCTCCTGGAAGCAAAATTAGCCCCTTAACAAAATCTACTTCATTATTCCTCATGCTGGCAATAAGGACTGAGGGCGAAAAAACATTAACATTGAAAAACTTGCATAACTTTTAAACCACTATATAAATTTTCAAAAAAAATTAGTTTTTGATAGGTTATTTATTATATAAAAATTAAGAAAAACAAAAAATCAATCAGACTTATTGTCATAAAAAATTTTGAGCTTGTCGGGAATGGTCTCCATCATGGCTTTTATGGTGGTGCTCGACACTTTCTTGGTCGCCACGGTCCACATTTTTCTAAAACTTTCAATCGATTTTGTAGCCTTTTTTGTCTGCTTCAAGCTTCTTTTTACCAAAGCCCAGTACCGCTCGATTGGGCGAAGCTTAGGGCAATTTGGTGGGTTAGCCTCCCTGGGTACAAAATCGACATGATTCTCTTCGTACTATTTTTTTGTCTGCTTACTGTAATGGCACGAAGCTAAATCCGGCCAAAAAAATGTGGATACC
Organism: Abscondita cerata; assembly: GCA_030710515.1. Classification (NCBI taxonomy): domain Eukaryota; kingdom Metazoa; phylum Arthropoda; class Insecta; order Coleoptera; family Lampyridae; genus Abscondita; species Abscondita cerata. The sequence goes on along the minus strand of JALBCR010000552.1, from coordinate 34,552 downwards.
TTATGTTTACTCAGAAAAGGCCGCAATCTTTTTTGGAGACACTCCTTCGTGTAAGTATCGGAGTTAATTGTTCCATTTGTTATGAAAGATTGGCTTCTTTCACCGCAGCTACAAATCGCCTGCCAAACGAGATACTTTTTGGAAACTTGGACTTTATTTTAGTTCTAAACTTCTTAGGAACATTTCCTCATCTACAGGAAACATAAAACTCCTGACCAGGTAGTTGAGAAAAGTCGGCGAGGACGTAAGTCTCATCGTCCATCACGCAACATTGACGTTTTTGGAAAAAAATCTGCTCTCAACTTTCTGGCTCGTTTCTTGGCTTCAATGTTTTTTTCCGCATTACGATCTTTTTTTTTATTTTTCGAATTGTCTTTTCCGACAAGTCGACTATTGCAGCTAATTTCCGGTTCGATATCAGCGGATTCTTAACCATCGCAGATATTGCCTTTTGCACCTTTTTTGGTGAATGAAAACCCTCTAGTCGTCCACTTCCTGGTTTCCGTGTTATGGTAAAGTCTTCCTTGTACCGCTTGATGACTTTTGCTGCCCTTGCCTGCAAACTTTTGCCTCCTTTGCAATGCGAACGACTGACCATTGTGGATTCTCAACAAATTTTTTAATGATTAATCTATGTACTTCCACTACTTTTGCCATTGTGAACACAATTTGACTCAAATAAAAATAAAAATTTGACGACATATTCTGACAACTATTTCAAAGCCTACTATATCAAAATTTTGTAAAAAAATTATATGGTATAAAAGTTATGCAAGTTTTTCAATGTTAATGTTTTTTCGCCCTCAGTCCTTATCTTTGGGATGTTATAACCTGTAAGGCTGTCGCAGACGACTTTCGACCTTTACACCTGTCTATCACCTTTGGATACAAGCTAGTTTTTGGTCTTCGTTTCTTTTTCTTTCTCAATCGTTGACGTCCAACAATTTTAGGATGTAACAAACCCCAACAACAGCGTGTTTAACCTTGAAAGCTAAGCTGTACTTTTTGTTAACCATGTTGTTATTATTTACGGTTGTATGTATATTTTGTGTGTGTGTGTGTATCTATAGCTCAAGAGAAGCTCTGAAAAATTATGCATCTCCCGTCAATAGTTTGTTTTTCTATATCTTAAGTCTCTCGTGCCTGCAATTAATTACTACAACTTTTTTTATAACTGTTGCATTTTTAAAAATTATCTACGACCCCTCACCGACATAAGCTACGGGTAAGTACACCGAAACGATTATAAATTTTTCTAAAATAAATTTGTCTACGACAACAAATTTGTATTTATTTTTAAAACCACTAGTTTTTTCCAAATGAAACCATCTTCGCCACCACTTTATACTTTTCCTATTTGATACAAAAAAAGGTTTTAAATGCTACATTCTCTTCTGAACGATCAGTTTTCTGCAAAACTTGAGTTAATTAATTACCAACAATTAAAATTAGTATTAAGCAACTTTGTGTCTCCTATGCTTCTCTTGGTGTGTAAACCATACTCATTCAAAATATGAGAATTTTGCTATCAAAACGAAAAAAAAATTGAACTATTATTTAAACGTAATTTACTTTATACTATTTTTACGTGTTCTTTATACACGAGATGTCATTAAGACACATATTCACGTAATTTACTTCAAACAATTTTAAAACAGCAAAAAATTTGATAATGTTTTGGTGGATTTCATCGAAGTTATAGACAGCGTCAACACACACAAATATACTTATATATTTCGACACACGTTTTTGGTGCGTATCTATTCAAACTCTTAGATAAGAAACGAGCTAGAATTTTGAGATACAATTACTGAATGTGAATCTTTTAGTAACTGTAGTTCTTAGTAAAAAAAACTCTCTATATTATGTTTTCGCCACAATGCAAATTTTCCTTTAATTTTACTAAATATTTCTGACATCTAGTAAAAAATTTGTGTTTCTTTTTTTTTTAATATAAATCATTCTGCTTTCAATATGTACAAAATGCAAACAAGCAATATCTTAATGTAATCGATCAACTTTTTTTATTTTAGGCATTCCGGAATGAGGGCGTTCGCACACAGAATTGTAAGGAAAAAAAGGAAATGTTACATGCTCTTGATGACGTTCTTTTCTCCGTTGGAGATAACATAATGTGAGTGATTGCTTTTTATCAAAAGCACAATCTTCTAATGCTTACTTTTTTTACACACGCAGGTTTAACCAAATTTTATTTTCTACCTGTTTATTAACTTAATTTTTAACTATAAAGTATCATGTACATACTGTTATTTAATATCTGAATTTTGAATATATATGTACTGGCAATGTACTTTGAGTCGATCACGCCCATGTTAGTTGTGTAAGTTTCGTAGTATCGTATAAAGGTGCGTTTACGTCAGACACTTATTGCATGATACTTATGTCAGACAGAAATCGGTAGTAATGTTTAAACATTGTGAGACACTGATGATACATTTATTATGTCTGATACAAATTCGGTGACTGTTTACATTTACATATATCATTGTTTGACATAAATATCATGCAATAAATGTCAGATGTAAACGTACCTTAATATTACCGATGCAGTGCTTCGAGTTATTGAATTCTAGAAATGCAATTGAGTTGCAATCTTAGCATATTTTACAGTACGTGAAACACAAATCGTTATTGTTACACATAGAACAATCTAAAAAATATTGTTCTTTCATTGTGAAATAAGGTATTTTCGGATTTGTTTTGTGTTTGCTGTAATTTTGAATTTCCAATTTCAAATGGACGAGATTCCAATTTCTTTATACAAAGAATTCCTCAACAGAAGAGCTTTAGAGTAATAAAATAAAAAATCATAAACGTCTAATTTCTTTTCTAGTCATTTTCTATAAAGCACTAATTTCTTAAAACAGTGTAGGTACTTTTTTTTTCAAAGCTGTAAAGTGCGCTAATCACTTAATCTATCATAGTCCGCGTCACACTGATGGAACCTTCTATCAAGTTTTCCTTGTCATGATAATGAGAATTAACATTTCACACTTCCAACATTCTTTATGTCCAAGTTTTATGAAACATATTGCGGTGGATTACCAACTTTGCATATAAAAAAAATATGTTTTTGCTATGAGACATCTTGTTTATTTAATTTGTAATCTCAGGTCTATGAATCGGTTTTCAAATAAAGGAATTATTTATACACATGGAATTTAATTAATTAATGTAAAAAATTAAAATGTAGGTACTCTATAAATAAGCTCACTGATACTTACTTTCCAAATGGAAATAGGGTTTGCTGTGTAAATATGGTAAATAAAAATCAATTAATCCAGGAGTCAACCTCAATACTTTACCAGAATGCAAAGCAAGGTGTCTCTTCATATATCTCTTCTATTTTTACTATCATGTGCTTTTTCTTCTTTAATCATTTCTACATATTTTTTCTATTTACGTTGCCGAATAATGCTTTGATGTCTATGAACATCGCCCGGATCTTATGTCTTTTTTTCTCTAAATCTTTATTTATTATTTGCTTCAAAGTGTATATATTATCCATTGTCTTTCATCTTTTTAAAAACCTGTTCGCCAATCTTTTCTTAATCATTTTATTTCATCTGCTTTTCCATTCTTTTCTGAATTATTGTCGCATATACTTTATAACCCATACATCCCACATTCACCCCCAGTAATTTTCCACCTCTCTCCGGTTTTCTCCTTTGTATATTTGAAATTTTTCCATACCTTATTTATTATTTTACGCATTTTTTTGTTTTTCTCCCATTTATAACCATTGTTCCCCTTTATTCTATCATCACCCGTCGCTATTCTTTTCTCTATTTCATTTACAACTCCTATTTTTGTATTATCTCCTTTTCCACTTTTTTCCTTTATTTTACCTCTACTTTCTTTTTTCTCTTTATCTCCATTTAGCATTTCTAGAACATATTCCTTCCGCGTCTTATGGCGTGCATGTTGTCGGCTGTATCATTGCTGTGGTCGACCGACAATCAGGTCCGGTCTTAGGTAAACTTTGCCGCCCGCGTGCAAATTGTGTTTCAGATTTTAAAATAAATAAATATGTAAATAAATATAAATATATTATGTTTCCCAACATACAGCTTCATTTACAGAACAATATAACACACATTTATTAATATAAATTCAACACAAATAAGCTACAATTCAAAAATTAACAAAAATTTACAACGAAAACAAAAATAAACAATAAATGAAATAGGTAATGTTTACTTAACAATACTCCTTAAAAATATGTAACTGAAAACCAAATTAAATTCACTTATTCAATAAAATGTACAGGGTGTTCTGTTTTCGACACTTTTGCAGGGTATCTTCGTTATTATTGCAGTTTGAGTTTTGGGGTTTTCGCGAACTTGTGTCACTTTTTTGTAAAACAAACGATAGCGCAGACAGATTTATTATGGCCCTCTTCGTTTTTGAAATACAGAGTAAAACTGAAAGTGTGTATATTCAGACACTCTCTGTAATTCAGGTATCTGATAAGTTATCGACTAGGTAAACGGAATCTTACATTTTTATGCAGAATCCAGTGACGTGCTTAGTTTTTTTCTAGGTGTCCCCATTTTTAGAAAGTTACTAAATTTAGGATTTTTAAATGGGACACCCTCATTAATAACTTTCAGAATGTATAGTAGTGAGCACTTTGTTCCATAGAAGGTTAGATCCTCTTTTTTAATTAAGCCTAGAAACTAAAAGCCAAACAGATTTATTTTTATTAAACTTATAGTAAAAACCAATAACCAATAACGCGTATATATATTTATAGGTCACCCCATAATAATTTTAAATGCTTTGAACAAAATTTCGCAAAAGTGCCAATTTTGCATTAGGAAAATGGCAACCATTTTGACCAACACCTATAAATATATATATACGCGTTATTGGTTATTGGTTTTTACTATAAGTTTAATAAAAATAAATCTGTTCGGCTTTTAGTTTCTAGGCTTATTTAAAAAAAAAGAAGATTCTAACCATCGATTGGGAACAAAGTGCCGACTATTATACATTTCTGGAAAGCTCTTAATGAGTGGAATGTAAATACAAATTGACATACAGAGTGTCCCATTTAAAAATCCTAACTTTGGTAACTTTCTCAAAAATGGGGACACCTAGAAAAAAACTAAGGACGTCACTGGATTCTGCATAAAAAAATGTGTAAGATTCCGTTTTTACCTAGTCGATAACTTATCAGATACCTGAATTACAAAGGGTGTCTGAAAATGCACACGTTTCAACTACACTCTGTATTTCAAAAACGAAGAGAGCGATGATAAATCTGTCTGCGCCATCGTTTGTTTTACAAAAAAGTGACACGGGTTCGCGAAAACCCCAAAACTCGAACTGCAATAATAACGGAGATACCCAGCAAAAGTGTCGAAAACAGGACACCCTGTACATACTCGTATTAAATATTGTCCCATCTCTTCAAAAATTTACCGAAATGATTAATTACATGTGAAAGCAATAGGCAAATTTGAAACACTATTACTTAAGTATCAATAATTGCACGAACATGCTCTGTTTTGAAATCGGAGTTACTCATTGGGAGATGACGCTTCACCTGATTTCATACTATCTCGATCGGGTTAAGCTCACAATGATACGGGGGTAAACGTAAAACTGTTACTCCATATTTCTATTTCCTCAATATTATATTTATCATATTTTTCTCTGAATGCGTATGCAACTTCCAGCAGCTCAGATTTCAAGCAAGAATCGTCAAAAAAAAATGTGTTTTCGCGTAGCCAATCTTAAATCTCAGCTGTCTTCCATGAGGTTGCTGGATATCTAAACTTGGAAAAATGGTACGAGGCGTTATCTATAACAATAACATTATTTAGTCTATTTTCCGGTAAATTGGGAATCCGCGAACTTTCAAACCATTTTTTGAAATAGCGACCGTTCATCTCCTCATGGTAATCGCTATAGTTATTCTTTGCTAAGAAAACACGTCCAGCGCTGAGTAAAAATCCACTTACATATCCTGCATGAAGCAGAAAGAAACGTGGACCTCTTTTTGTAGGTGCTTTTAGGTCTGTGGTCAAGCCCTTTAAAAAAGGGTCTTTTCTATCTTTTATAGTGGTATCACGCAAAGCATAATTTACGGTATAACCCACATTGACTCAACTCTCATCTAAAAAGATGATGTTACAGTTTTGTTTGTGATATTGTTTGATAGATCTTAAATATTTGTGTCGCCAATTTGTAATGTCTGTTCGTTCTAACATTATTTTTTCCGACCACGCTTCACGTATTCAAAACCAATATCATTCAACAGTCTATGTAAGGTGCTTATCGATAAAAGTTGACAAATTGACAAATCCCCTCGAATAATTTAATAAACTGATTTTAAAGATAGAGGAATGTTTTTAAAAAAAAGGTCGCTATGAACAATTTTTCTCAGAAAACTCTTAGAACCCTATCATATATAAATTCACGAGAATTTGACTGGCTTTTTTCTTTTTGAGGGATCTTTGAACTGGTCATTGTTTTCATCCTCTTCTTTCTTGATATTAAAAATTGGTTTTGACTAACACCACACATTTTTGAAGTGCGATTCACAACTGCACTCACACTTAACTTTTCATCATTCACTAAACAACAAATGATGTTAACAATCATAATTTTCGCACTCGCATGGAGCATTTGCCCTTGTTTGAATTTCTTGAACTCCATGTTGACAGTAAGATATCGGACATAAAAAAAAGAGAAATTTTATATTTGGGGGTATAAGCCATTACTAAACCTCATTACATAGTATTTAACAAAGCTGCATTAACGACTCTGTTAGTGACGTCATGATTTTCCCTCAAATTTAGTAATTAAAGATTTTTCGATTCTCTGTACTTGGTAGATAAAAACGCAAACAATTATAAAATGGTTAATCCTGAAGTAAAAAAACGCTCGATCGACTAGCAGTAAAATTTCAAATTTTTATAAGTCACGGATAGTGTAAACCCTACTAAAAAACTAAGATAATTATCCAATGGTGTAACATATTTTTTTTTCTTTGTAAACATGTATTATTTTCTAATTATAATTTTTTTCAGGACAATTTTCCAAACTTGATAATTAAGAGCGATCAACATTTAGATCATAGAAGCTGTGGAGATTTTTTGACGTATATATATTTGTTTTAAATAAATTAAATTAAAGTATTAAAATGATAATATTAAATGTATCTGCATGACACACAAGTATCCTTGGCTGGGTCGACCCTTCGACTAACGTACAATTCACGACAACGCTGTGCACCTTTCTCCCATTTGAAATACATTGCCTATGCTAACAACACTGTATTCTCAGCGTGACGCGGACTTTAGACACGTCCAGCAAGACCGGTCTTTTGCTATGAAACACTGAAGATGCACACTAAACATAAACAAGAACCAAAATAGTCCTAAGACCAAATAGTCGAAAACCAAAATATTTCACTAAAGATTTTGAAAAATTCAGCGTAAAGGGTTAGCATCGGTTTTATAGTAGAATACTTCAATAAAATTGTAAATAAATTATTTTCAGTTTTGTAATTGTATTCATACTAAATTTGGCCTTTATCATCAACAAAATATAGTACAGATCAGAAGAGTATGCAGTTTAATTGAGTATTAAAACCCTCTAACCTAACCCTCGCAACGTGTATTAGCAAATATGCCTTCGGCTCATTTCCTAATTACGTTGCTCGTGTCTTAATAGTAACCATTACAAGCTCATTGCATAATATACTATTTTTTGACTTTATAACGTTAATAGGTCTATAACAACACCAATATCAGTATCGCTATAAAATTACTGAAAGTCTATAACGATACTGCTCCGTACTTCAAATTGGTATTTGAATGATTAATTCAAATTTAATGGACGCCAAATTTATCGTAGTACTAACTAAATGTCAAAGTTTAAACATGGAGTTACCTTTTTAATTTTTTTTATATTTAAGAAACAGTCAAAAAAAATTGTAATTCTTATGTAATTTGTATAACAATATACTATAATAATTACGATTAACTACTCAATATAATACCTATCTACAGTGCGTTTCTGAAAATGGGGGCCACTTTTTTTATTAGACTCAATAGATGGCGTCACAGGTGCCGCAGATTAGGCATTTTGCATGTGGCAACACTGCCATTTCTTGTATCTAAAATGTAAATGAAGTTGCCTAGCTGCTTCCATAGGGACCTGTTTTTCAATTACGTTGCCATATTGTGCAAGAAATCTAGTGAATTCTTACCAAACAACGACATTTGTTTTTGAAAATTGTAAAAGTGGCCTCTATTTTCAGAAACGCGCTGTAATTAGATTGACGACTTTGGTATGCGGATTTTTTTTTGTTTTTTCATACTAAAAAATCTTCTGGATCATTTAAGGTACTCGGTTTTCATTCAATTTGATTAAATCACACCTGAATAAAATAATGTCTTACTCTATTGGACTACTACTAACGGGAGACAAGGTGGGGACTTTATTTTGTCGATTTTCTTTTTACCTGACCAACTGCCAATGATGTTTGCTCGATGTAGACGTGCGTTATCATCTATCAATATAAATTGTTCGCCCGTTGTTTTTGAGTACAGACGAACAATGGGTGCTATCTTCGGTACCTTTAAGAAGTAAAGAACAATCCCAACCCTTACCTCAAACTGTTGCAAAGTAAATCTGGACTCATTAGTACACAAAACTCGTGTCCAGTCGTTATGATTCCAATTTGCATGTTCCTCTCCCCCCAACCCCGGGCTTTTTTCTAATTTTTAGTAAGTGGAGCGTACTAGCGGTCTTTGAGCATAAAAACTTTCAACATAAAGACGTGCACTTATCGTTTGGGTGGATACCCACCTTTCAGTAACGGCAGGACTCATTTCGAAACTGGATTGCATTAAGTGCCCGCTAACCCGAAGAGATAACGATCATCCCTTGGGATTTTGATGTGGGCCGACCTTGTCCTTATCTTCGACAAACATGTCTTGTTTTTCAAAAAAACTATTTCAAAGTCTACAATTACATTTTGATGTACTCCAATCACTCGGCAACTGTTTGCTGTGTTTGGCCAGCCTGCAATTGACCAATCGCTCTCAAGCACCTAATCATGGTGTTCTTCCATTCGTAATTAAAGTTTAATTTGAAAATCAGCACTAATTATAAAATTTAAATTCGACTGCTTTTGAAAGCATTTGGTATCTTCTTTAAAAATTAAGTTGTCATCCACATCGAATTCTCTAAAGCATTTGATAGGATACCATTGATCATGCTATTTTATGTTGTAAATTACTATCATCTGCCTGTTTGTTAAATCTATGTGTTTTAAATATTGGAGTCATTAGCATACATCTAGCTGATTGTAGATCGCAATCCTTCTATAGGAGACAGGGAAAATAAAACTCTTTCAACTTCTAGTTACTTCGCGACGTTTCGGAAACGTTCCATTTATTAACTTAAACAGTGGTGTTTCCTTCTTCAGGCGGTTGATAACATTCCAGTGAAAGTGGTCGAAAAATAAAATGATGACAAATTGTCATTAATCGTCATTACTTAAAATCTATATAAATAAATAAATATGAGGACAAACGAATGTAGAATAATTACACCACAAATAAATTGAACAAAACAAATCATTAACAAAGATCTTGTATAATTGACGGCACATCTAGCGTTCAACAAGGTTCTAATCTGGGACCACTATTTTCAGAATTCTTATAAACGATTTTGTATCAGTACTAGACGTTGTTTGTCTTTTATTTTTAATATCTTAAAGATATTCTAGAGAGTTTCAAGAGAATACAAAATTCGTTTCCAGAATGACTTTATTATACGAAATACACGTGGTTTTGTGGGTAATGCTATATTTTTAATCAGTTGTAAGACATTGGTGCGTTGTATTTCTTTAAGGATGGTTGTCTGCTCTGACCTTTAATGTTCCACAGAAGTTGCATTGCGGACCAAAATTAACAAGTTAGCTTGTTTTAAAAATTTTAAGTCCAAAATCCAGAATGTATTTACGAACGATTGCCGCCTTCGCAAAATATTCTATAAACTATTACATTCAAACTCAATCTATAACAAAAAATACAAGTTCATAAGCCGATTTTCAAAATAAAAAATTTTACCAGAATTTGTCTTGTTACATTAGTAAATGTAGATGTTAATTTAAATTATTGATTTAGTTTGATAAAATTCGAAAAAAAATTGAATAGTTTTTTTAAAGAATAAAATTAAGATTTTATTACGGCAAGATATTAATGTTTTAATTTACTATGTTTATCCTACAGGAAAATAAAAGAATCTATTGCGCGTTTCGCTAGTTTAAAATTTCCGTTGCTTAAAAACGTTTACAGAGTCGCCGAATTTCCAGTATTACAAAGCTTAACTTAAAACTACTTTTTAATTTATAATAATTTGAACAACTAATCCGAATTCATCTACATTAAACAAAGAGAAATGCAATTCAACAAAAAGTGTCAAGGAAAATCGTAAGTAACTTTAAGACTTATTGCACAGAAGCACTTGGTGCAAATTGTATTTTAATAAAATTGTACTAATTTGATTAAAGAAAATATTGAATTTTAGTTGTTATATAGCGCATAAAGCAATGTAAACAGAATCTGCGCTATCAAAGAACTGTTACAAATTAAGCATTTATTTCTACATCTGCATTTGATTAAATTAAAATAATTCAAACAAAAAATAATTGATTTACGTTTTAAGAATTTTGTTTATAAAAATGAAGAGCAAATCTGAACTGTCAACAACAACGCATAAACTTCCTAAAAAGCCATTATGAAGCAAAACGGATACAAACACGCACTTCAAATAACCTTTAATGCAATATACGCTTATCCCAAAACGGAAGTCTCAATATTCAAGCTTTAGTAAACCATGCGGCCATTTTTTTCCACCATAAGATGGGGGAAGTTCTGTGAGAATTTTCTAAATTATAAATTTTAACACCACTTTTTACAACAAATTATAAAGCGTTATAATAAAGCAACAAAATGTCTGTTTGGAGATCGGCCAGTCGTCTGTTTGTATGTACACACAGAATTAGGAAAATCGTTGATTTTGACATACTTGGCATATATGTGTTATTTATAATAGGGAAGATGCATTTGGGCATAATCTGTCCAACATAAGGGCAACGGCCCTACATACGAAAATTTTGAATTCTTGGCATATTTACAAAAATTGTCGCTTTACACAATTTTATTCAAATAAAAATTATTTATAGGTTAATTATGCAAAACCATTTTTGATCAGATAAGTAACTGTTGAGATAATACAATTACGTAATTACGTGGGGTGGTGTTACATGTGAAATAGCAAATCTGAACAGAAAACTTTCTAATATTGAATATTTGAAAAATGTCACCGTCATTTAAGAATTCTAACTTTCGTCCAACTAGCTAAAGGTTAGAAGAAGTTACCGTTAGCTCTTCCTGGAGTACGTGCTGTTTTTAAACACACATGTTTTAGAACAGAATTCACAATGGGTTTAGCAGCAGAATTTTTTTCTGTTGATAACAAAATTGACAATAAGTTATAAAATGTGTGGTTCAATTTAAGTAATAATCTTACTTTTATTTAAGTAATATGTTTTCTTTATTCACTTTAGTTTCTTAACGCAAAGTATATTATTTATTATTTGTTTGTTTTGTATTATACAGGGTGGCTAAACGAAAACAAAACGGCGGCCATGTCGGGTTCGTAAAGATTTCAAACAGAAAACGCTCGGACACGTCAATTTAGATTGCCAGGGGGAAACATTTTTAGAGTATGATACCACCCCTATCTGTCATTCCTTAGCCAGGGTGGAACTAACCTCAAAATAGTTTTAAATAGAATAGTGGGTCAAGTTATACCTTGTTTGAAAGGTCTTTCGATTCTCTTTACGGCTATACCTAGTTTAAAGAATTTTACTTCAGCGGTTCTCAAACTATTGACTATTTTAACATTTTACAGTTTTTTGGAAAATAAATCGCAATTCTTTGTCAAACTATTTATTTATTAACAATCATACATAAACACTAGTCCAACAAATGTTGAAAATGGCCACCGTTAACCCCCATGCAATAATACAGATTTTGTTCTAATCGACGTCGCACATTTCGTAGCATATCAGGAGTTATTTGTTGGCATTCCAATGTAATCCTTTCGCAAAAATCTTCTATTGAAGCTGGTTGGGTAGCATAGATTTTACTCTTTAGGTGACCCCATAGAAAAAAATCTAGAGGTGAAAGTGCAGGCGACCGCGCGGGCCATTCAACAGAGCCTCTCCCTCCAGTCCAGCGACCAGGATAGTTCTCATTTAAATAATTGCGGTCAGCTATAGCGTAAAGGGGGGCACCATCCTGCTAAAACATTACCTCTCCTTTAATGTATTGATTCATATTTTCATTTTCCATAACGTTCGTTATTGCCGGATCGATAGCTTCTTCTGAGGTACATATCCCCATCAAGATTACCGAGTATAATAAATGGTCCAGTAATATGATCGCCCTAAATGCCACACCAAACGTTTAATTTTTGGGGATGTTGAGTATGTGATTCGTGATAAATGTGTGGATTGTGGTCCGACCAATAACGGCAATTATGACGGTTTACAGTGCCGTTTAAGAAAAACGAACATTCATCTGAGAAATTCACTAATTTCACTAATTAATTCACAGAACTGCAAGCGCCGATCCTGATCGTCTTCATTTATTTCCTGTACCAGTTTTATTTTATAGAGGTGGAAATAATGAGTTTTTAGAATTCCTTGTATACTTAACCCGTTTGATTCCAGATACAGCAGCTAACTGTCGAGTGCTTAGTGTAGCATCCATATTAACATGTCCCAAAACCGCAACCTCTACAGCTTCGTCATTTACCGGTTTCTCAACATTCCTTTTTTTATTGGCCACCGAACCTGTTTCCCTGAATTTTGTAATTAGTTCTATGACATACTTTTTTTGCACGTTTCTGTTTTCTTTACGTTCATTAAAAAGTTCCGTTGTTCGAAATGCATTTTGATTGTTGGCAAAAAATAACTCCACTATCTCTATTCTCTCTTGTAGGGTATAAACCATTCTTACTATTACTTTGTTTAACACGATAAACTAAAAATCAATGATCCGATTTCACTCTGACCAAGTTGAACTAATATCTATAGAGAACAGGTTGCCTGGTAAGTAACTTGCGCATACCGATGACGTAATAGGTATGCCGAATTTACATGTATCGACATGGTGGCCATTTTCAGCATTTGTTGGACTAGTGTTTATGTATGATTGTTATTAAATTAATAGTTTGACAAAGAATTGTGGGGTTATTTTCCAAAAAACTGTAAAATGTTAAAATAGTCAATAGTTTGAGAACAGCTGAAGTAAAATCCTTTAAACTAGGTATAGCCGTAAAAAAAATCGAAAAACCTTTCAAACAAAATATAACTCGACCCACTATTCCATTTAAAATTTTTGAGGTTAGTTCCACCCTGGCTAAGGAATGACAGATAGGGGTGGTATTATACTCAAAAATTGTTTCTCGACATGGCCGCCGTTTCGTTTTCTTTTAGCCACCCTGTATTTAGATATTATATGCAGGCTGTTTCATTAAGCTTGGTACGCTGCCATATTTTGAAAACTATTGGGTATAGAAATTCGGGAAAAAATTTTGATTTCTAAAACGGCTATGAGAAAATTCTGGAAATTATTTTTAAGTTTTGAATTTCACCGCAAGGGGGCCAATTGACAGGGAGAGGCATAAAATTCAAGATTTCTCAAAAAAATTGCATATGAAGCTGTGACTTCAATAACATCATTAGAAAGCCTGAATAATTCCGCATAAGTTTTGTCTGAGACTCCTTGGCGTACCGACCTTAATAAGACAAGGAGAAGCTCCTGAATGTCTAATAATTTAAATGACTATATTTTTTAAATGACTTATCTAATTAAAGCAAACTCAAACTTGTTTGTAAGAGAAATGTCAGTGTTTTCAAATACAGTATCCATCGGCACTGGACAGTTTCAAATAAAATTGCTAGAGGGCGCATTTTGCAATAATAACAGTTTTTTTCCATTTTGCCACAAAGATTCAAATCATACAGTATAATTTTGATGTCATAAACGAAAAATACATAAAATTTTTAGGATTTTCTCATAACCGTTTTGGTAACAACAATTTTTTTTCCCAAATTTCTATAGCCAACAGTTTAATCGAGTATTATCGCCTGAAAAGTGTCGATAAGTGCATCTTTTCGACATCTACTTTTATTGCGCGAGGATGGTAGTTCGAGCGGTGATAATCACGAGTAACGAAATATGATTTTATCCTTAAGTAATACACTATAATTTTTGCACGACATTATGTACTATCCATGAGTTTTATCAAAATTTGATTAATTTGATTGTTTAAGATTTAAAGTAAAAACTTATAAAAACAAAGAATAATGTCATAATTAATAGTAACAATAACAAAACTCTATGCTTTTTTAGAATATCGTTATGGCTTAGATAGCATATTTGAGAAATAAGAATACGGATATTATAAATCATGTCCCATGATTTTCTAGTAGTAAACAAAAAACGCAGAGTAGCCAAAACAAAAAACATAGGCAAAGCTATACCGTGTGTCCCGGATAATCTGAAGCATTACGTTTGACAAGTGGAATTTGAAAAGTTTGATTTAATTTCCCCAAAGTGTATTTAGGAAATTTCCACTATCAAAACACTTAACAATGTCTATTAAAAAACGTTTTGCGTAATAATTTTTAAAATTAAACCAAACATATTAAAAATATTTGAAAAAATAATTAATAACATTTTAAAATGTACGAGGGTTCAAATTCCAGTCCGATTTCTTTTAGTTGTATACTAAAACCTCTAAGTAGCGGTCACTAAAATTTGGTGCAAAGCTGACCAGTATATGGAGGTAGCTGTTATTGAGAGGAAAAAAAGTTATTTCTATGCGTTGTTTATTAAAATCTTTTAAGGAACATAATACGGTTCGCTATAGGGTACTATATATCTGGATTAAAAAATAACTATAAATGTGCTGATGCAATATTAAGTAATTAGACGATATAATAATGGAAGAGTTATACATATTGAATACATAATACATACATTTACATAATATGCACCTATTTTCTAATTGCTCGTTATACCTATTAAATAATTAATTACATACATATACATATTAACACATACTTCAACACTTAAATTAGGGCTTTCGGTCAAAATATCACAATGAATAGATGCATAATTTTTAAGGCTTACGCGTTGATTGGAATTTCGTCTTCTTCATCAAAATTTTCTTGCAGGACCTTTTCCGAGAATCCTGCTTTTGCAAAACATTTAGAAATTGTAATAGACGAAACGTTTCTCAACCTTTTAAAGGTTATATTATGTCTTTGACAAAATTTATCAAGCCACCCATTTGTAGCTTTAAAATCCGTTATTTTTAAATTTTCCGCAACTTCCAATGCCTTCTCTTTTGTTAAATATATAGGGATATTTTTATTTCTAGCTTTACAAAACCAATTCTAAACTACTCGATTAATTTCTAAACCTTCAGTTCTAAGAAATTTTCACTTCTGATCTGTATTGGAATCTTCTTCAAATATCTTTTTAAATCACATTTGTTTTTTAAAATATCGTTAACTTGTGTTCTTCCAACACTAAATTTTTCAGCCAACTTTCTATGAGTATTGAACTTTTCACTTTCTACAATTATATCAATTTTTTCTGTATGAGACAAACGTTTTCTTTTTAGCGACATTGTAATTTTTCTGTACGTCTATATGTAACAATGTAACAGCACTGTTGAACATACTAACTCAAACTATGTACGCAAAATAGGATTTTTGTTGTGAGCTTAATGAGCCTTTTAATTGCACTTTTTTTGTAATGACAATCTATTGTAAATCGAACAAATTTTTTAAATCCGTTCTTAATTACCTGTAATTACTTAAGCCTTACACAATAAAACAATTATATATTATGCACAACTTGAACGCTAAGTTGTTGTCTACTAATGACCTTACTTAAGAATGGCCGGAAATGGGAGGTAGAATTACACGGATTTTTCCAAGAAAGTTTACAAATACGTGGTCGTGTCCGTTTTTGAGAGGTGGTTGCTGTTAGGAAGGTCATTGATATGGATATTTCCGTATAATTGGTTTTTGACTTGGAAAACTTGGCCAGTTTTGGAGGTAGCCGCTTTTAGGAGGAAGCCGAAAATAGAGGTTTTACTGTATTATTATTTTTAAAGAACAGCGTTTAATCAGTAAAGAAGTATAAGTTTTAATTTTTTTTACTTGAACTGACAATAGATTTATTAGAATATTCACATTATGAAACATTTAATATAATTGTTTAATAATAAGGAGTTTTTGGATATTGCAAAATTTGCTGCGCATGCGCATACGTTATTACTCATGCTCTGAAAAAACTCAGTTAATTTTAGGGTTTGATTTTACGATATCTAAAAACTCTCTAATTGAATATTATTCTAATAAATCCATTGCCAGTTCAAGTAACAAATGTTAAACTTTTAATTATGTCTCTCCACGGATGTAAATTAAACGGTGTTTTTGAAAATAATAATACGACTAAAAAAAGAAAAAAAGACTGGAATTTGAACCCTCGTACATTTGAAATATTATTAAATATTTTTAATATGTTTGGTTACATTTTAGAAATGATTACGCAAAACGTTTTCTTTGTACACATTGTTAAGTGTTCTGATAGTAAAAATATCCTAAAAACACTTTGGGAACATATAAATTGGACCAAGTCAGTTACATACCTGAGACACAAGTACACACAATATTTTTCAATTTTTAATTTACCATAAAATAATACATGAATATTTAGTATAAATGGAAATCACTGTCAAATTTTTTGTAGGCAGTCGAGATCTAGTGGTGCCTACCGTAATTTTTATCTTGGCTAGCTTTGCCAAATTCAAATTTTTCGGCTGTTCAAACACTGCAAAATTTGGTTTTGTGCAGTTGTTTGATAAAAACTCATTTAATAAATAATTATACTTCTGTTACTTTGCTTTGTTTCGTGTTGGTCTCCCACAGTTTTTATTGTATAATTAACATTCTTGGAGAAATTGTTAAAACAATTGGTGTCAAGTAATTGTCATGCCTCAATAATTTCTTATTAAATTGAAAAAAAATAGTTTTTTCGAAGTCGGCACTAAAGTACAAAAAAATCGGCAGTAAAGTAAATAAAATCGGCACTAAAATAATTCATTATATGACATTTTCACCGGTAGAGATATGTAAAATGTATGTAAATTTTAGAATCGCGCATGCTACTTAAAGAACGTTATAAAATTGTCAGATTTTGTTCAACTTTTGGGATTTCAGAAAAAATTATGTACCTCGGCACTAAATTTTTTTCATGACTCACGTGTTTTATTTGCCTCGGCTATCGCCTCTGCAACTAAAACACGTCATAAAAAATCAAACTTTAGTGCCTTGATACCTATTAAACAAAAGTTGTATAATTGAATTACAAACAGTTTTATTAGAACGGTTGTACATATGATCTCATTATAACTATCAGATGAAATTAAAGTTTTTAAGTTAATACTGTTTCAGAAAATGGTAGGGGAAACTGGCCTATAATGCATATCAGGGTAAAATGACACAGGGGCTATTTTTGAACTTTCCGTTCTCAAAAAGCCGTTAACAGCGACCAGTTGTCTGCATTTTGACTGCAGGAAGCCAGTGTTGCAAGCACATTGAGAGACGACGTACGTGAAGTTTGCAAATGAGGTTTATGTGATTGTGAAACCTTCAAAAGGTATTTAACTGCTCCGCAACTTTTAGTTTTCATAAGGTAATATGTTTGTCTGTATAAAACTTCTTAATGCATGCAAATAAACAGACTTTTGGTTCCATTTTACTGCCCCGAGAACAATTTTGAGCATATTGAAAAGCGTTAATTTTATACATAGTAGAGAATGTTAGAATGTCGGGTAAAATGGCATATGCTGTTCTGGTATACAATGGCATACGTATGTCATTTTAGCCATATTAATGTACTGGGCAATTACTTTATGCAAACAATTTTTCTTTCAGATATGGTTGGTAAATACAGAAGAAAATCTGATCGTCAAAGCTGGGATGAAGCGGACATGCTCCTAGCAATAAGGGCCATACACAATAGGAACATGGGTTGATTGGCAGCTTCTAAAAAATACGGCGTACCGCAAGCAACACTCAGACCGAGAGTACAAGATCTCAATAAAAGGATAAAGGGTGTGCAAAAAGGGCTCGGCCGTTATTCTGTTAGATACGTTTTCTCATGAACTAGAAGGTGAAATGGTGGATCACATCAAAAAGTTGGAAACTTGCGTGTTTGGACTGACCACAACAGAGGTCAGAAGATTGGATTTTCAGTTCGCAGAGAGAAATAACATTGCTCACAGATTTAACAACTACTGAAATAGCAGGTTGAGATTGGTTATTAGGTTTTAGAGCACGAAATCCAGACATTTCTTTGAGATGTCCTGGAGCTACATCGGCAGCTCAAGCACAGAGATTCAATAAACCTCAGCTTAACAAATTTTTGATCTATTAGAATGAACAGTAACAGAACACAACGTCACTTTTGAAAGTATTTTCAATGTCAATGAATCTGCGATTTCGACTGTTCAACGTTCTCAGAAAATACTTGCTACAACAGGCCAAAAACAAATTGGTGCAATTAAAAGTGCCGAAAGAGGTGTCTACACCACTGTTGTTTGTTGCATAAATGCAATAAGCACATGTATCCCGCCAGCTGTAATATTTGCAAGAAATCAGAGTTAATCAACAATGCACCAGCTGGTACAATGAGACTGTGTCAAGAGTCGGGTTGGATGACAGGCGAACTTTTTTGATCGTGGTTGCAACATTTTATTAAATTCTCTCACTCCTCTCAAGGAAAGAAAACCTTGTTAAAAAAATAAGAAAACCGTCTAAAAGATGCTAGCCACAAAATGCTTGCAAAAGAAAATGACATAGCGATGCTTTGCATTCCACCTCACTGCACACACAGGTTGCAACCACTTGACGTTTTATTTTTTGGCCCACTATCTACATTCTACAATCAAGAAACAACCCATGCCGAACTGTAACTCCGTATCAGATAGAAAAACTCACAGGTGAAGCTTACGAACGCAATACTACCATCGAAAATTTAGTCAGTGGCTTCAGACAGACTGGAATTCATTTATTCTATTCGAATATTTATCCTGATTGGATGTTTGCTGCCGCGAGTATTACGAATGTACCTGAACCAAATGGATCTGGAAGCTTAATAATACCAACAGAAAGAGCTCCTTCTCCAACGCCACAATCTAGAACCACTGCAACAGTTTCACGTGAAGCAGAATCTGCAGTTTTGGACAGCAGCCAAGTTTTAGTAGAAAGCATTCTTTCGACACCTAAACAGTTAACATCTTTCAACCGAAAGAATCGTAAACGGCAAGGGACTGCTGTGTTGACTTCACCACATTTGGATGAGTTGAAAGCAAACGACGAGAAGAAATGTTTTGCTCTGTAACGACGAACAAAACGCCAGAACGTCACGAAAAATATACTATAAGATGATTCAGGAGAAGAAGAAAATTGCAATCCATTTTCCACGGTTGAAAATGACGACGATGCGGCTTGCATTTATTGCAACAAACTTTCCTCACATTCGAAATCAAGAGAAGTTGGTTGAGGTGCACCAGGTGCACTCAGTGGACATATCCTGAAAGTGCAGGCGCTTTGCCAAATACAAAGATATATACTTCTGAACTTTACCGTTAAATGTTAGATAGGCACTCCATTACCTATATACATAATGTAATACATCCCTTATGGAGACTGTTAGTTTAAATTTTTATGTGAGCTATAATGTAAGTTGCAGTTCCTCTTATAGGTTTATATTTAAAAGTTATTTTCTGTAAGAAAAGTTTTGTTTGTCAGTTTTATGGAATAAACTTTATTTTTTATTATAAATGAAGAAGCCTCTTTTACCCTCCTTGGTATGTTAATTAGTAGCTTCTCATGTTGCCTTGAATGGGTATGTCATTTTACCCTAAGAAAATGTGTCATTTTATCCTAAGGGTAACCTAAAATGGCACACTTTTCTTATGTTTGATTAAAATATTCATTACTTTTTTGTCTCAGAGAATTGAAACGTAAAAGACTATTCCAACAATGAACAAAGAGCGATGATTCTCTCTAACTGTTAATAATTGCAAATATCAAAAAATGTACGTCACAATGAGATAGGCCAGTTTCCTCTATTTGCGAGAATGGACTGCGTAACCGGTTTTCTGAATGTGCAACCTACAATATTTTTTATGCCGAGAAATTTAAATATAAAAAACTATTACAGTTTATAAAATCAATCAAAGGCAGTGGGGATTTAGTTTTCTAGTTGGTAGTAGCTATATCTTATAGCATATTAAAACGAAAATCTTATAAACAACTAAGCTGAGCTGGCCGTGGAATTGAATTAATTTAATTATTGTACCAAACGTAGGTACAGCAAAATAACGCGTGGTGGCCTCGAACTCTACATTGAAATGTGACATACATACAACCTAAAAAGTGACAGAAATGAAAATTTTCTTTTAGATATCTTAAATTCTAACCTAAACGTTGTATCAGCTGACTATTTTGTTAAACAAACTACCAAAAATTCGAAGACTTATTCAGCCAACCCACAACCTTACTTTTGCAAGTACTAAGGCGGGAAATTAACGTTAATATTTTTCAAAAAGCACTAATCATTATCATTAGTAGTTATCACACATTCATCAAATATTTCATTGATATTACAACTAATAACAATCGATTGTTTTAGAGAATTGAAAAATTTAAACCTCACACGTTCGCCGGATTTTAGAATTACAAGTCTATCTGTAAACTTTCCTATGTCTACATTGAGCATATCTATGAATTTGGGAAACTTAACGATCGAAGGAGATTACGAAGTTAATAACACTACCCTTCAACAGTTTTTGCCATTAACTCATCCCGGAAAAATTGAGTAAGTTGTCAACTACGTCTGAGAGTATTTTTCTAACATTATTTTTATTACAACTGTAGAGTTACACTTCACAATGTTGTAGCAGTTGGTAGAGTAGGACTGTTTATTAAAGAAGACTCTTTCGTGGCAGAACATTATGATATAAACTACAATCCATTTTACGTAACCGTTATAGTATGTAATTGAACTAAAATCCTAACTGTAACGATAATACTAATTTTTAAGGTATCACACAAAGAGGAAAAATCAGAATCACGGACTGAAAACATAATCAACAAAGAAAAAATAGGTAAGAACATGTGTTAATACTTACGTTTGTAAAACATCATCTATTAACCACCATTTTTTAAATTCTTTCACAGGCAGTATCCCTGAAACAAATAAAACTTTTATATTTTTTGGTACATCAAAGTAAAGTTGCGTCTTACTTAGGTTTTTTAACCAGAAACATCAAGTTGTTGTGGCCCTAAATATTAATTAAGTTCTACAAAGCCACCTCTTAACCCGAAAAGCACTTTTGGCGGTCATTAAAGTAGCTAATTTTCAGCTGCGGCAACAGTTTGAGAATGAAACTAATTCTGAGTTACACGTGTTTTTATTATTTCTCCTCCTCTTAATTTGTGCAAAACAAGTAATACGTATACGTTGTCTTTAATTATATCATAATAAATGAAAATATATACGTTAGAACCAAAGCTTCGTCCATTTAATATCTTTACTTATTAATGTATATAATGTATGTTCGAATTTATGGAGGAACTCCTGTTGTAATTTTATTTTCTTCCCAAAAGTATAATATTTATTTCTGAAAGAAACTTAGCAAAACATCAGGTCGAGTAAAATGTCATGTTTGGTAAATCCCCAGTAAACAAGGGGAAGCTGATTTTCGAAATAAACTTTTTGTTTTCAATCTAATTATGTTTGAAAAGGTTAATTTTTAAGTATCTTACGAACTTTTGACCTTATATAAATCAATGAAAATATGCAAAAAAAACGAGAAATCCGATTTTATATAGAAAAAAAATTTTTTTTTGTGTCTGTGTTTGAGAAAGTTATATAATTGGTATATTCAACAAACTGAATTATTATTTGCTTACATGCAAACGAATACCTACTTAAATCTGTTTACGTTTTTTAGTAGTAGTACGTATGAATGGTACATTGTTACGAGACGGGCAAAAGTTTGTCCAACCATACAGCAATGCAACCGCAATCTTAGTCGCCATATTTAAAAATGGCCGCCGAACGAAATTTGTCCAAGTGTAACGTATAAGAGCTCAAAATGTTTAGCATAAGATTCTACACCGATTTTGTTAGGTACCGGAAGTGGTCAAACCTGACCTTTTGTTACGGTTTTATTTTCTGAAGGTAGGACTTGTGTTGACGAACAGCGAGTATCTTCTTTTCTTCCGTACTGGTGATTTTTAGCGTGCATCTCGAAATTGAAATTTACACAAAAATTATTAATGTGTGATACAAAATTTTCAATACAAATTATTGGTTAAGTTTAAATCGGTTAAATTCACCGCGAGTACACTTTGCTTTTCTTTTTTTCTGGCTGTATTAATTCTAATTGCCACGTGAAATCCTTTTAGCACGTTGCTTAACTTTATGATTTCGCTATACGTTATACTTGGATAACTCCTGAGGGTGCTGGACTGGTTGATTAAAAACCTACCCTATTAATTAAAGTCCACGCCACGGTTTCGCATTAGTTAAGCTGCAGACAACCGGTGGATACTACGTCTAACCGGGGTTGGTTATGTTTCATAACTTTATTGAGGGAGCCTATCGCCTTCCGTTCTTTTTCACACACCTCCCCTAAGAGGAGTCCAGGGGTTACCTAACTTTCCGAACCGTCGATATCGTCGCTAGCAGGAAACTCTCATTCTCGGAACGGCATCCTACAGATTATAGCTAAGTTTTATTATTTAAGTAACTTATTCAGTGATAATGCTTATGAAGGTCAAGTACATATTGTATGGAACGGCTTGATCTGTAGTGTTTAAGTAAATTTTTATTTGGTGTACTCTCCACAACCAAACGTTTTTTAACCAGCTCAATACGCGCTCGGGAGCTGTACTTAGAGCGGTTGACGGAAAACAAAAGGCCTTTTGGGTTTGCGAGAGGTACTTACTCCTTTAATCTTAGTTTAAGTTAATTTAAATCGCCGTATGTAAGTGATATGTGTACGCAGAGCCTTCTTAGTAGCCAATCCTCAATTGGTGCGTTAACATTAATTTTGGTGTAACTAAAGCTTACCTGAAATCCGGCACATTAATTGCGAGCCTTATTTATTATTAAGCAAAGCTACTGCTAACGTACTATAGGCGACAGTCTTCTGTCACATTCACCTTTTGCTTTAAGATTTGTTTGATGTTTTATTGAATTGTCTGTCTTTTTCTTTTGTTGTTTTTGATCTAGCTTATTAGGCTTTAAGTAAAACCTGTTGATCTTCTGTTGGTCGGTTTTATTTCTTTCTTTTACCCAGTAGGTGTCGCCTTGTTAGACAACAGTTTAATTTCTTAGAATTCTTTAGGGACCTTCGTGACTCTCCGACAAAACCAGACGCTGCTGCTCTAACTATTATAAATACTGCATTCTCCACGAACTTAGTGCGTTACATCGATCCGTATTTCCTTTGGTTGTTTCTTTTTTTTTAGGTTGTTCCTCTAGAGCCGTCGTTAGTTGTAAACCTCAACCGTTACACCTTTTAAAGATATCAGGTTTTAATAAGAAAATTATACAAAAAATGCACACATTTTGGTTAATGTCTCTTCAACATATTAGCCGAATGTTATGTTTCTGGCCTCAAAAATACTCAGAATAACGTGCCACATGTACCCTCATACACCAAAGGTAGTTAAACTTAACCCATTGTATTCTACTAATGCTAAAAGGGTATCTCGTCTATCATACAGTGCGGAAGTAAATAGTCCCCCCTCCCCATTTTAAATTTGTAAAACGCTTTATATATCGATTTGAAACCTGAGGGCTATAATAAGACATAAAATACTACAATTTTGCATAAAATTGATAGCTCTAAAAGTTTCAAGGTGGCGGCTGGGTTTCATCTTTGAATTTTTTTTAAATGGAAATAGGAGGTGATACCTCGTTTGAAAAGTTTTTTTATCCTTAATTCATCCCCCAAACTTGAAGCTTTTACTATCACCCCTGATAAGAACTATTAATTAATTATTTAAAGTGTTTAAGATAACATTGCTTTTAGGTTAAGTCTTTTATTAGATTTTGAAAAATCGTTAATTAGGAAAGTTGTTTTTCATTTGTTAATTTTAGGGAACTAAGCTGAACCGATGTTAAAAAGTATCGATCCCCTCATAAAAGTTAGGTCAAGTCTTTTTTTTAAATTTGATATCTAATTAACAATCATAAGTTTGACAAAACGCCGCCTTGGCAGGGGTGACAGTAGAAACTTCAAATTTGGAGGATAAATTAAAGATGAAAAAACTTTTCAAACGAGATATCACTCGACCCCCCTTTCCTTTAAAAAAAATTCAAAATAACGCCCAGTCGCCATCTTGTAACATAGAGTTATCAATTATGTCATATTATAGTATTGAATGCCTTATTAGAGCCGTCCAAATTTAAATTTCATATCCTAAACCGTTTTAAACTTAGAAGGGTAAGGGGAGACTGTTTACGTCCGCACTGTATAATGTAGTTAAACTTACAGGAGAAATACAAATAATACTAATCATTTATAGTGATATCTAATTTGTTCAGTAACTTATCTGTTATACAGTGTGTTCGCGGATTGGGGTACCAACAAGGAAAAAATTCATTCATTGTACGACCAAAAGTCATTTTTATAAAAAGGTTCTGCTTTATGAAAATGATTTCACGATAAGAAACTTTTAGATCACATGTACAGGGTGTTAATAAATTAGGAAAGTTTAAAAATGCTTTAAGGATAAGTATCATTATTTAATATTTTTTACAAAAATTTATAAAACGAAGTTTTTTATAAACGAAAGTAAATTCTAAATAAAAATTTTTAAATACCTTCCAATCCTTGACATACTTTTCTTGATAACTTCAATTTTATATTATTTTATTTTTAAAAATTCGAATTTTCATTTTAAAATCAGTATTCAGTTTTAATGTTAGTTTATAGATAGTTTTGTTTTATACAATTTTTTGTAAAAATGATAAACAATGGTATACAGGGTGTAGCACCTAAACTCCCTCGGATCATACCTTCTTTACCATAAAAGTTATCAAAAAAATTCTAAAAACAAAATTGTTCGCAATTATCGTCAGGCATGTCCTTAAAGTATTTTTGGTCACCATGATGTAAATGCCTATGCTTTCTTAAACAGAACACCCTATATTTTTGTAGATTTTGAAAAGCACCCAGTAGTAGTACTTTTTTTTATGTAACTTGTTATACTCCCTCTAACTCCCCTAATTCGCTATTATAACCGCTTTTCCGAAAAATTTTACCATTTTTGGGAACTTTTCTTAACAGAAACTAAATTGCGCCGGCGGGTAAGTTTTGTATTGAGGGACAGGCGGAGGCCTGTTCTACCTTCTCGTATATTTTTTCGGGTACTTTATGGTAAAAAGGAAATATTTGATTAGCAATCGCAAATTGTAATTTTTTTCGAAAATTTTAAGTGGCACCCCACTAAAAAAATTACAGAGTTGGATACCGAAACTTCAAATTTTCCATTGGTACTTATGAAAAATATAGTTTCCCTGAACAAATTTTACAATAATTAAAAATTGTAAAATTTGCAGCTTTTTTTATCAAGCAGGTCATACACTTGGACAAAGTTTTTCTGATAGAATACGTTTTTAACTACCTAATTTCAGAATGTCATCAGATTCAAGTTAATTTTATTCTACCCAAATGTGGGGGACGTGATTGAGCGGTAGTATAGTAAGTATAGTAAGATAGATTTAAGGCTCTCTCTTTGAAAACCATCGGACAAAGCCAGTCCTAAAGATTATCCTGTAAATATCAAACTTTCAATATATATATATATATATATACAGGTGCCCATAATCTATCTCATAACATGGGTAACTTTCTTAATATGCAAAATAGGTAATCGGTTAAATTAGGAAAGTTGGGCAGAATTACAAGCAAAATGTTAAACTTTTTTCAAATTTGACATATGTCTTCAACTTTTGAAATTTTGTGAAAACTGAAAACAGTCGATTTTTTTAATGTTGTCCTGTTCCACTACTACTTACTTTAGAACTGAACTAAAAATGACATCTTATACATATTTTTACGTAGAATTCGATAAAATTACTCAAAATGTCATAACCCTCTTGATTTTCGAGATATAACACAAACTTACATTTTTTTAAATGACAATCATAGTTGGCTGTGATCTTATTAAATAGCTTTTGTTTTTGCGATTTCATTGATATAAGGTTCGATATACTTTACTCTTACATTTTTTTGTAAATGCTAAAAGTAGTTTTTTGATACAATTAAGCTGCAAAATAATACACAGGCAGGCTATGGAAACAAATGCTTCAAACAAAAACCTGTTGAAACAAAAGCCTGTGTCGTCAACTAAATAATTTGATTTACATAAGTAAGTTGTATTATTCACGGTGATTTATTTTAAAAACATAAAATTCTCAAAATAAACAATGTATTCAAATGAAGAGAGAAACGACATGCTTTTTGTTATTATGCTAGCAACAGAAATAGTAATGAAGCCAGTGAAATGTATTTGCAAAGATATATGGAAAGAAGACAACCAGATAAAAGACTTTTTCCAAACTGGAAAATAATTTAAAACTATACGGATCATTTATGAAACCAAAAGCTAAGCAAAAGTTTAATCAAGAAGACGAAGAAAGAGTTTTGGCATATGTAAATTATAAACCAAAACATCTACCCGTGAAATTGCAAGTGAGTGTGGTACTTCTACAGAAAAAGCTTGTTTAATTTTAAAACAAAATCGATTCAAGCCGTATAAATTTCATATCGGCAACACCTTGTATCCAGCCGACTCAGAGAGAAGATTAAATTACGCTCGATGGTTTTTAAGAGAAACTGACAACGATCCATATTTCTCGCGCAGAATTTTATTTACTGACGAGGCAAAATTTACCAATAACGGTGTATTTAATAGACATAATAATAACTATTGGTCTGAGAACAACCCTCATGTTACTGTTGAGAGACGAAATCAACATATTTTTCAATAAATGTGTGGTGTGGCATCCTCGGTAGCAGAATAATTGGTCCGTTCTTTTACAATTACCATTTAAATGGAAGGCGATATTTAGAATTTCTTCAAAATGACTTGGAAGACATGTTAGATGAACTGCCATTAAATGTGGTACAAAATCTTACTCATTTCCAACATGATGGTGCTCCTGCTCATAATTTTAGAGCTGTTTCTGAATATCTTTCCGAACGTTTTCCGAGCTGGATCGGTAATTCAGGTCCTATTAATTGGCCGGCAAGAACACCTGATATCACACCTCTCGATTTTTTCTTGTGGGGAACCGTTAAAGACAGGGGTGTACAAAGAAAAACCAATAATGTAGAAGAATTAAAAGATAGAATTAGGTTGATTATTAGAAGAATTCGTCCTCGCAGTTTGGAAAAAGTGCATAGAGAGATGGTTAGAAGATGTCAAATGTGCATATTGGTTAACGGGGGCCATTTCGAACATTTAATATGAACTTTTATGTCTTTTGTACATTATTGAAATAGAACATAATTACAAACCATTAATAGTACCTACTTGTGGTATTATATTGTCAATATAAATTTTTGTTTCAAGTTTAACTAACTTGTAAATCATTTTGTTCCTTAATGGTATCAACAACACAATTTTGGGCATTTAAATAGAAATACAAGAGTAAAGTATATCGAACCTTATATCAATGAAATCGCAAAAACAAAAGCTATTTAATAAGATCACAGCCAACTATGATTGTCATTTAAAAAAATGTAAGTTTGTGTTATATCTCGAAAATCAAGAGGGTTATGACATTTTGAGTAATTTTATCGAATTCTACGTAAAAATATGTATAAGATGTCATTTTAGTTCAGTTCTAAAGTAAGTAGTAGTGGAACAGGACAACATTAAAAAATCGACTGTTTTCAGTTTTTTCACAAAATTTCAAAAGTTGAAGACATATGTCAAATTTGAAAAAGTTTAACATTTTGCTTGTAATTCTGCCCAACTTTCTAATTTAACCGATTACCTATTTTGCATATTAAGAAAGTTACCCATGTTATGAGATAGATTATGGGCACCCTGTATATATATGTATATATATATATATTCTGAAAACTGGAGAACAATCAATATCACTAAGTTTTGATTTTTAAATGACACGCTCTGTATTCAAAAACGTTTGAGATACTATTCTCTATTTAAAGTTATCTTCATTCAAAACACGAAAATAACTTTTTTTTCTGAAATTTTCTTAAATCGTTACTAAATATGTATCCGCCTGCCCATCTGTTAGCCCAAAAATTTTGGAATCCATGACATATGCTACATGAATTAATGTTATTTTTCACGACGATGACTAATGTCCAATTAGATTTTTTAGCCAATGGGTTTCGTAAATAAAATCGCAACATCAAATATGTTTATTAAGAGATATTAAATGTCCATTCATCTATTTAGCAATCATACCTACTGAAACTAAAATACGGAGTTGGTAGAGGAGATAATAGGTTCTGGGGCCTCACTTCCTCTCACCTCTGACGTCACACGCTCATAATTTATCTTTCTCTCTTTAACCCATTGCTTGTGTATATACCTTTCCTTGTCACTACGTCATAATACCAACATACAGAGGGCATTGCAAAAATTCCTTA
This sequence comes from Abscondita cerata, assembly GCA_030710515.1. NCBI lineage: Eukaryota > Metazoa > Arthropoda > Insecta > Coleoptera > Lampyridae > Abscondita > Abscondita cerata. Next base: position 5,695 of record JALBCR010000552.1, on the reverse strand, counting down.
ACGTTTTGAACTACATTCCTTTAATAGAAACATATACAGGGTGCATTCTAAAAAAATCTTAACAATTAACAATCTCTCAAAATACAATTACATTGTCAAACGTAATTAAAAATTGAAATCGATGTCCCAAGCTCATTATTATGTAACTGGTTCTTTAATTATTTAGCCGTAAAACGAAATATTCGGTTTAAATAGGTATATTATTACTGATCAACATACCTGTCGTTATAACTAGATGCCATATCGACAAGTTTATTTACTTTATTTCAACATACTTCTTAGTATGCGTGTTAGTGAATAGATTCCCTGATAAAATTATTAGTAACACATTTTTACAACAGCTCACATAAACCAACTCTCAATAATGAAACAATGGAACACCCATCAAAGCAGCAAGTTGTTTTAAAGCAAGCATTACTTAAAAATGGCTTAAAATGCTTAATCAGCTGATTCGCATGTATCTCAATTAACGCTAACGGGAATATAAACTGCGCATTAACAATTATATACGTTTTAGTTATTACGCTAAATAATTTAATTAAAGAAATTTAAACTTCTAAAGATTGAATTTTAACAGTTAATTATGTTAAAACATTACAGTAGTGTGCCAAATACCACACAGATGCGTATAATACTACTTTCATTTGAATTTTCCTATTAATTTGAATCTAACTTAAACACTTAAAAGGTAGGGTAAGTTAAAAATGCGCAATAATTTATAACCGCAATTTTATTATTGATTATACATATTCATATATTTTACATAAAACAAATGGGGTATCATACCGCCAAATACAAATGACTAACGCTAATTAAACCAAACCTTCTTACATTCAATACATTACAATTACATTTTTTAAATATAAATTTATAATTATACAAGTAACCAAATCCATTTAAAAATGGTCCTAATCTAAACAAACCTGGAATTAAAGACGTGAGGTCACCGCTCCAGGTCAGAGGTCAAAGGTCAGGTCAACTTGTGATCCCCGCCTAAGATCAGCGCCTGAACCTCCTGAACAATTTGACTATCGATCTCCGAAATCGGTTCAGCCGTTTCGAGGAGAAGAGGAATTTACCGACAGACAGACAGACAAACCGGGCCACGATTTTATGTGTGTAGATTGTTTGTGTATATACAAAAGCAAATACTTATCCTATTGTATTATGTATATTCAACTACGTATTAACAGTATTAATAACTAAATATAAAAGGCACATGCTAAAAATATATAGATGTAACTTAAGAAATACAATATAAATGTAATCTCCCTCGTTATATGTAGAAAGATTTTATAAACTCTGAACGTCTATTCATACAATATCAAACGTAAACTATAAAAATATAGATTAAAAACACAGAATAAATTATATACGTAAATCACCATTATTCCACCTAACGTATTATAATTCTACAAAATCATAAAAACCTAGGGATAAGAAATTAACAAAAAAAAAAAGTTAATGGTCACGATGGTATTCTATAATGACCCCAAGCTATATTATTTCTTAAATCTGTATACAACACATGTTTATTTGATGTAAATGATCGTACATTTTATAAATATGAACACCGTTAAACACCACGTTTTTATAGGTAACCATTGTTAATTCACTTTTTATTACAGCTTTCTGAATACCTTTTGCTGTTTTGTGAAGTTCACCTCAACATCGAAAATATAGGCTTAGAACCCGTTCCGACAAATTCCCATATCATTTTTCCCATACTCACCTTCATTTTATCAATAACAGATTTATTTTTTGGAATACTAAATTTATTATTCTTTTTAAATTAGATGTATCATATTTATCTAAGCTCTTTTAATGTCTTCATACAATTTATCAGTATATGTATGTAGAATAAGGGAATCTGTATCTGTATACGCCAGTTTCACATTATCTCCATAGGTTTTCTTAATGAAGTTGTAATAAAAAGTCATACATCACATGCTTAGCTAACTCAAGGACACAGAAGCCTATACATATCGGCTTATCGTATTGAACAAAGAGTTTTCCATGTGCATTGCAACCAAACTTTTAAAGAAAACAGTATGATTCTTAAACTGCGGTTTCGAAATTAAAGCCTCGGCTCCCAATCTCCCTTTATTTTCCCAGTGTGATTAACTTTACATCTGTACGCTTTCCATTTTCCATGGTTTCCCCAAATACAGAGTTGTTCATTAATTTATAAAACATCTTTTCGAAATCGTTAACCGCCATATTTCGTATTTTCGTATTCAAATCTACATATTTTTTAGCAAATCACTTTGATTAAATGAGAGATTTCGATGAATCTTATAACAAGCTCTAAACCTGCCTTTAAACACTGTTGATGATTTCTATAGTGAATGATGTATTTACATTTATTGTCTAGATTTGGAATTAACTTCAATTGTTTGGAACTTAGTGGTGTGATATTTTCAGGGCAAATGGAAATTCATTATGATCATCATGCAATTCTTTCGGGTATATCAAGTCAACCTCAAAGATGTATCCTTTCGGTGAATCTTCAGATATACTTAATACATCTAATTGTTTTATCTCCCCTACTGTTAGAAACTTGAACGAATTGATTAGTAATAATGCTGATAACGATTTGCCATAGAGATTTGTGGTATCCAGGTAGTTGATTCATTATTAGCTTTCAAATGTCGAATGCTGCACTGACTAACATCACCTCTAATACCCTTTTTATAAAATGAAGCATATCAATATCTGTTAAAAGCTCCAGTTCTACTTTAGTATATTTAGCATGGTGGCCCAAGACAAACCAGGTGCAGTAAAAAGTTTGCAGGATCCAAGTCATACCTTTTTCACATACGCTTCCTAAAATGCTTCAAAGACGTCTAATAAAAGAAGAATATACGTTTTTAAGTATAAGTCGCTGTATTCTCCTATGGAACTAATATCTTTATCGTTACTGCACTTTATTTTGCAAAATCATTCGTGGCGGCTAAATAATTGAAGAACCAGTTACATAATAATGAGCTTGTGACATCGATATCAATTTACGATTACATTTGACAAATGTAATTGTATTTTGTGAGATTGTTAATTGTTAGGATTTTTTTAGAATTCACCCTGTATATGTTTCTATTAAAGGAATAGTTCAAAACGGTAGGAACTTTTGCAATGCCTCCTGTATGTTGGTAATTATGACGTAGTGATAAGGAAAGGTATATACACAAGCAATGGATTAAAGAGAGAAAGATATATATGAGCGTGTGACGTCAGAGGTGAGGAAGTGAGGTCCCAGAACCGGCTATCTCCCTCTACTGGAGTTTGTTGTGAGGATGCAATTTGCATTTTCAGCTAGATTTTTTTTCTAAAGTATACGGCACCAGCTTTTAAACTTTGTAAATAACCTTTTTCTCTAATACCACACTGCATCAAAAGATTTCAAATTGTAAGTGTCTAAATATTTATAATTACACTGGTCAACAATGGATCTTTAACTTTGTAAAATTAGCAAATTTTTATTTAGTTTATGATTTTAAATGGTACTATAAATGATTTAAATGTGGAAATTAGCCTCCACTTCCAAAAACAATTTATTGTGAGTTGTAAGTGTAAGTACACTGCGTGTTTTCACTGCTCGTCAATATTAACCGATTATTACGTTCTTTGTGAATATTATTATAAAATTCAAACCTAGATAAAATCTGCTATTTTGACAAACTGTTACAAAATTTAATTATTAACACGCAGTATTGTGATAGAAAATTATTATTTGTCTCAATTGTTTGAAAGAGTGTTTATTATCTTATCACGGAAGAGTATTTCATTTTTGCCTAAATAGAAGTAAACAACATTTATTCAAATATGCCTGTACTTTGTGGAAATGTAATAAAAGCAATTCACCACAAGCTTATAGTTATTAGGGTAAAAGGGAAGTGCGCAAAATATTACCATGCTAAATGCACGTCAGTGAAAATGAGGGAATTGGTATATTGTGTATCTGAGGAGTGCGAAAAACAAGGTGATTGGTGGATATGTGATCTCTATGCGTACAGTTAGCGAAGATGAATCTGAAATTAATTAAACTTTTGAAGCCCAATTATGCATTACTGCAGATATGACATTTTGAAAATGAAATTTGTTATTGTTTTTATATTTATTATTTTACATGTTAAATAAATTAAAAATTCCTAAACTATAAAAAAAATCAGGATTAGTTTTTACGATGAAATATTAACTGTCAATTTTATTCTATTTTTTCAAAGGCTACTTAATTCATTGTGCATGAAAGTCTATTATAAAATGGCATTTTTTCAGAGCCTACTCAATAAATTGAGCATAAGTCAAATATAAAATGGCCATGTAACATGCAATATTTTAAATTTCGAATAACTCGGAAAGTATTAGGTTAGGTATAGGACATGTTGAAGAAAATCGAACGAATAATTAATTATCTTTATGAAAACACTAAAATAAACATACCATTCCATTTAAAAAATTGAGATATTACACTTTAATTTTTGAATATTCATCAAAATTTTTGACAGTCCTGTATAGTGTAAAAATATTTCAAAATAATTAAATTGTAGCTTGATACTTCTTTAAAAGTTTTAATCAAAAAATTTGAATATTGCACTGAACGTCTGAGAAATACAATTTTTACTGACCATCTGCATTTCTTAAAAGTTATAAAAAATTACATTTCAAAAACTGTTAGATATGGTGAAATCTGATTATGCCATCATAAAATAGGAAGAAAAGAAGCTCCATAAAAAATTTAAATCAATATAGCTTACTTAAAAAAGTTTTAAAGAATGCAGCAGCACTTAGAAATACCCTGTATACTTGTAAATAATTTTAGAAGATAGCTTAAGTGATTCTACAAAACATTCCCAATGCATTTTGCTCTAAAAATTAAAATAATGACGCTTAGGAAGAATTACGCACTAATGAACACCCTGTATACATTTGAGGCAATTGACCAACGAATTATTCTAGGCATTAAACTACAAGTCATCGTTAGAAATTTTAAGGCGACATATGTCAAAATTCTTCGAAACTATATTTAAAAATTTGGATTGTACAGGGTGCTCTAGAAACACGTACTATATCAAAGTTAAGTTATTTTAATAAAATACCTTGTATTTTTTTTCTATTTTAACCAGTGATAAAATAATGGCAATGTCCCTATACTTACTTATTTATCTTAGTTATTGCATTTTTCTTTTGGAGGGTAAGCAATTCAGGTAAAATCGACTTTTCCTCAGAAAAGGATTATTGGTGAATTAGGGATATTAGATATCATACATTTTTTTCTAAGCAATTCAAAAATAGGAAAAAATAAGCGTTCCATAACTTAATTATAAAGGTGATTTGTTAACAAAAACAAAGCAATACAATAAAAAACAAAATAAAAAATAACAGTAATTTCAATAAACTAAACATTTAAAATTGCATTAATAAAATTAAAGTTGTCTGCATTTATGTCAACCATTCCTGGCTATCTCATTAGCCAGTATAATATCATCGATATGTGGGTGATTTGCTAAGTACTCTGATCGAATCTTCTGGCATGTAAAAAGCAAGCTTTCTGCCGAGTGTTTAAATATAAGAACTAAAAAGTTGATCCTGGACAGCAGCCATGGTGGTGTGAATTCTATTGTGAGAAGATTATGTAGGAATTCTATTAACTGATAAAAATTCACGAGCAACATGTAAATCAAACGGCTACACCGAT